>LR750132.1:121729-366904 GCA_902729485.2 Mus minutoides
GGTTTTTTGTTATTCCAGATGAACTTGCTGATTGTCTTTTCTAGATCCTTGAAGAATTGAGTTGGAATTTTGATGGGGATTGCATTGAATCTGTAGATAGCTTTTGGCAAGATAGCCATTTTTACTATATTGATTCTGCCAATCCATGAGCATGGGAGATCCTTCCATCTTCTGAGATCTTCCTGAATTTCTTTCTTCAGAGACTTGAAGTTCACACACACTTTATTAATAAGAACACTCCTAAGTGTTAGCATGACAGAGAACAAAATCAAACTATTGGCCTTTGTTGCAGGATATTTTATCACACTGTGAATCTAAGATTGTGTTGTTTACTGGAAAATTCTATTTCTAGTTGCTGTGTGGTCTTACCACACACCTTTAATCCCTCTGGCTACAAAAGATTTACCCCTTAGTACATACTCTGAATCCCAAGCAATGAAGGTAAAGTTAGTTTGTAGAAGGAAGCACCAATGTTTGAAAGTAAGGCCTAATTGAGTGGCAAAGTGAGAAGCTGTGAACAGTTTGACAGAATAGGATATGCCCAACTCTCATGAGAAGGGAGAGGAAAGAGATGCTACATAAAGAACAGGGCAGACTGAGAAATAAAAGAAGAAGGAGACAGCTTTACTGGGTCAGTTGTATAAACACAGGATGCAGAGATAGAACAAGCTAGACACAGATGAATATAAAATGAGCCAGAGAATGACAAGGAACCAGAACAGGACAAAGTGCCAAAGTCAGTAGGAAGCCAAACAGCACTTCAGGAGAAGCTGATAGAGAGAAGCCATATTGAATTCATTATCTTGGAGAGAACTTTGAGCAGTTGAGTTGAACTAGCCAGCCAGAGACCAGAAAGAACTAGGAATTGGTAAGGTTATTCAGCAGCAAGTATCTCAGAGGCTGAAAATATTTTAGGCCTAGGTTAGATTGTATGGAGGGTAGAAGCATCCAGAACAAGGCCTAGGTTAGCAGACAGAGGCAATAAGTCTCTGAAACAAAAATTACTCCAGGTTTATAAGATACATTAATAGTAAATGCATCCAACATGATCTCCAATTTTGTTAAATGTTTGCTCAAATTGTCATTGTTTTGAGGGACCTTAGGGGTTTTCTAGTCCTAAGCCTGGGGTCAAAACTAGGCCAAGCTCCATTCTCCACCCACAGGAACATTCTTGAGTAAAATAAATTCTCAAAATGTACTTACTGATAATCTCCTGACCCTCTGGAAAGTCCCAGGTAGAGTTCAAATGTGTGTCATGCTTGCTAGCCAGTAGATTTAAAGGTCAATATGCTTAGCCAATAAGTTTGAACTGTAACCTCTCTAATGTAACCTGTGCCCCTAAAAAGTATAAAAACTGCTTGTAATAGCCATTCAGGGTCACCCTCTAGTAACTCCCCTTGAGGGACTAATTGAAGGTTGACCCCACTGCACTGGGAAATAAACCTCTTGCACTCAGTGAGATGAGATCCAACTGCATCTCAGTGTCTCACTGCGGGCATCTCAAAGTAAGTACCATTGACAGAGGGTCGGGGTCTTACAGCTTATTTATGAACATATCCTTTTCATATTTATACATTCATTAAGTATAATCACTCACAAATGATATATGTAGAAATTTTATCATCATATCCTACTTTGTCTTACATTCACTTATTTGAATGGCCACACCAATACCAATTAATTCTTTCCCGGCAGTCTAGCCTTCTCTTTCCTATCCTTTCTCATATGCTAAGCCCAGCATTGCCTTGGTGGGGACAGAATGACATGGTTCCCTCCCCTGGGACAGGGCTCCAGTGTCTAAAGGAACAGAGGTAACTACACCATGAGCCAGCTTTTCAGAAAGATACAAAGAGGTAGATATAAATGCTGGGATATTCTTGAGTTCAGGTCAACCTGGCACACAATAAGTCCCCTGGGAGGTGTTGTAGAAACAGTAATTTCAGGACATTGTCCCACCCAACTAGCTTATTGTTGGTGCTTAACAAAGGTAGACAGATATTTGAATTCTTTTGCAATGTTAAGAAAAAAAATGAATGCTTGCTGTATTCTAAGAATCAGAGGGCTGGGTCACAGGATGCTGATTCATAGGATAATCAAGAGGAAACCAGAAGTAAATGATTGAATTGATATGAAAATAAAAACCCAGGCCTTTTGAGATATATGAGATGAGCTAGCAGAACACCTTAGCAGTTCTTTAGAATTTTTCTGTAGAGAGATGACATATCTGGCAATCTCTGGAGAGCTAAAACAGCTCTTCAAGAATTTTTTCTAACAGGATGTCTGACTTTGCTGGAAGATCCAATAATTTTTTATAGCAGTTTTTCTGAGTTTGGTTAGAAAAACCCATGAGCTATCCAGAGAGCTTTTAGAATTTTTACTAGCAGAGAGGGCTGTCTCAACCAGAGAGTTTTTAGAATAGCAAGAAAAGGCTGTTTAGAGAAGAACACAGAACACACATATACACATGCACACAAACACATACACACACACACACGAAGGGAGGAAGGGATGGAGAGAGGGAGAGAGAGAGAGAGAGAGAGAGAGAGAGAGAGAGAGAGAGAGAGAGAGAGAGAGAGCAGTCTGGAAAGCCATCTCAGCAGAACCTAGGCCACCAGCTTGGACCCACAATTTAACTTTGAGTTGTTTGTTTTCACTTCCCAGACACCCCTCCCTCAGAACTCCTCTCCATGCAGAGGTTGATCCTTGACACTCATGCAATTGTTCACAATCCCTTCCATCTCCTACATCCAATGCAAGGGACTTTTGCATCTACCATATTCTGGATCACATTGTTTCCTTCCTACACTAGAAAGGCCATCTTTATGATCATATTCTCACCTAGAGTTTTAAAGCTCCAAAGGTAATATTACTTCTTTCCTAGGGATCATCCAACTGTTCTAGCTTAAAAAACAAAAAATAAAAACAACCCCCCCGCAAAAAAAAACATCGAAGAGACTCTAGTAGCATCTTATCTTTTCCTTCTCTTGTCAATGAACCTGCCATTCTCTACAGTCCTGGAAGCTTTAACAGTGAAAGCATGTTCTGAAGAACAGCTTATTAGGTGATTTCATAGCTGTGTGGATTCTACAGAGTGCATGTTACTATTCCAGGGTGACAGTATACTAACTACGTGAGTACTAGGGAACCAAAGCCAAGTCTTTGGCTGATGGAACGTGGAACATACCATCCCTTGACAGAGCTTTGTAACTCCTCACACCTTCAGCCTTCATGTCAACCTGTTCAGTGTTGGTCACATTGCTGCAAAGATCAGTAAACAACTTCCACTACTTTTCTTTTTGTTCTATTTATAACATTCATTTTGTTTTTTAAAAATAGATTCACACTTTTCTAGATCTCCTTCTCCTCATTTCTCTCTTCCTTTTCCTACTATTTCTTCCTCCTTCCTCTTCCCTCTCAATCTGCCCCCTCCATTCCTTGCCTCTTTCCTCCAATCCTCTTTTTTTTTCCTCCTCCCCCTCATTCTTTTACTTTCTTTCTCCATCCTTGTTGTCGATGGCTCTGTGTGCATGCTCTCCCAGGAGAAGCTGTCTGGAGTGAGGAATGAGTCATGTACTCAGGTGGCTTCTTGTGAACCAGTCCCCCAGTGAATAAAGGATCCAATCACTGGGTGAGTAGGTGGGACTCCCAGGTTGGACAGAGGAAGAGAGGAAACAGGAGAGAGTTAGGTCCCTGAACAGCAGAGGGGTAAGATGTAGCTGTTAGAGTTCTCCAGTATCATGGAGGATCCGCAAGGATTCACCACTGGAGGAATCAGAATTTAATAAGGCCCACACGATTAGGTTTTAGTTGTTGTACCCAGAGACTGAGTTACCATTGGTTCTGAACTAAGTTTGTGTGTTGAATTTTCCTTCTCACAGGGGCTCATCTGGGTTCAAGAGAGAAAGGTACAGTGGTGAAGCTGGGTTTGCCAGATGTGCACCACAAACGCTGTGAGGGATTTGAAGTACTGGGCTGGTGTGGTAGAAACCTGCCAGTGAGCATCTAGCAAGCTAATGAAGAGGTCAGCTCAGAGACATTGAAAAATTCCACCAGACCCCCCCCCCTCCTAAAAGAGACAGCTCAGAGAGCACTTAGGCCAGAAGGGAGATGCTGAGTAAGCCCCTACTACCTTATTCCCTAAAGACTAATCAGTTTAAAGAGCACACTGTTCCGCCAATCCTATTGTGCCTAGCTGATGATGCTCTATTCCACCCTTGGAAGCCATATAAGAACTTGCTGAATGGGCTGCGGGGCTTGCTGCCTCTCCTTCAGGCTGGGATGATTCCAGTGCACAGGAACAATAAATTCCTCTTGCTTTTTGCATTGATTCCCGACTCCATGTGGTTTACTCAGTCCCTGGTAAGCTAAGGCTCTCCAGAGTCTTACACTGGGTAGAGAGATTGTGGAGTTCAGATTCATAATCGCCATGAGATGGAGACCATGGCCAGCCAGGCTGCCAGGGCAGAAGCACAAGCATGGGAATGTGCCCCCCCTTTCTTATTATTTCCCACAACAAACCTTCTTACTTTTTGTCTTCCTCTTTCATTCCTCCCCTTCTCCTCTTTCTCCTTATCCCCATATCAGGCTTCTTTGTCCACTTTACTGTTTCCCCTTATGTACATTTTTAATATGTGTGTATAAAGGTGAGATAGAATGATACTGCTCTCTACATTTTCAGGCTCACTCATTCTGAGTGTTTCATTTCAGTGACATACACTTGATTAACACTCGTATCCTACTAACTTCCCCATTTGCCTTCAACACAGATATTTCTCTTGGGTTATAGTTGAACACATCAAAATGATTGTTAAATATTTTCCACTACACAGATAATTCATTGCCAGAAATAAATATATAATTTTCTATTCATCGAATTACTTCTTCTTCTATGGAGTTCTCTTATAGAAACATATCAGAATCTATCTATTAGCCAAAGCCAGAAGCATGAGAGTTATTATTGATATGTTGCTTCCCCTCCACGCTGTGTGTGCTATTAGAAGCTTCAGAAATATCTGTAGTTGGTCCACTTTTCATCATTTTCATTGTCCTTACTTGCTTAGACCATGAACTAATTTTGTCTATCCTTTTAAAATGCCATAACATATGTCAATATCTTTTGTCATGCCTTTTTTAAAACCTTATCACTTCTAAAATCTAAATAAGGTCATAATCAAGATTGTTTCATGACTCTCAACTACCACTAGGATTAGAAATAGTTGTTCTATGATATCAGAAATCTCCTAAGTTCTCTACCGTTCTCAGATGTGCCATGCCTTCTTCACTTCCTTCCTTCCTTTTTCCTCCCCCTCTGTTTTCCTCTAGCTATGGAGTATGTTACACCTTGTGCTCATTACAAAGAAACCCAAATAGGCCTGACTATGCAACACAGATATACACATTTAGGACTCTACTTCTAGGCTTCCTTTATTTGGAAGACTCTTCTGACCTTGAAACCATACTGTATATTTCATTTTATGCATCATATACTGGGATGATATTTTTTAAATATGTATTTCCTTTAATATACAATATGAAACTTTTCAAATTTTTTCATACTAAGATAGATGTTTTTACCCTCCTTCAATGTAACCTTCAAGACGCCTCATAGAAGATGCACCTACTCTCTAAACAGTCTTAGTGACTGTTTATCACTTTGGTGATAAAATTTTTATTCCAAATAAAGGATCAATAAAATCTTTTACTCCAAACCAAAGAAGTTACTTGTAGCTAGCTTTTGCAAGATACTGGAATAATAGACTAAAATCACAGGAATCCCAGGACACAATAAAGATCAATTCACTATGCCACCCTGCTCTGCTTCTGCCCTCAGGATATCCAATCATAAAGAGGAATTCCAGGTGCTTGCTGGACATGTTTTTCTAAGGATGATATTTTCGGGGTTTGGACATGTCTGGGCCTAATCTTGCTCCAGACTGACAGCTTTCTGGCCCCATATTGCTATGTGTAACCAACTGCAAAAAGTTTGAGAATACAAATGATTTTGTGAGAAAATTTCTCTGCTTCTAGTTCTTTGTGGGTGAAGTGGGGCATACAGGTCCAGTTTCAAAATCAAGTACACAAAACTCTTCAGAGAATTAAGTTTACGCTCCATCTCCAGGCGTCTGTCTGATTATTCCACAATCAAATTTGAAAGACCCACAACATGAGGACTCCCCCACGTTCTGACTCAAGAGAGGCAACACCGCAAATCACTCACAAGAAAAGGTCTTGATGCAAATTGTAAGAGGGATTTTATTTCAAGAGTGCTCCTGGGCCTACAGTCATACACCATGCAGTGGTAGAGGACCGTGGTGCCCTGAGTAGCTTGGTAAGGGGGTATTTAAAGGAAGAAACCAAAACTCAAGGGGGTAGGGAGGGTGTTGTTGGAAAATACCAAAAATACCAGTTAAGAGTCACGAGGAGCAGGGCAGTGCTGGCGCACGCCTTTAATCCCAGCACTTGGGAGGCAAAGGCAGGCAGATTTCTTAGTTCAAGGCCAGCCTGGTCTACAGAGTGAGTTCCAGGACAGCCAGGTCTACACATAGAAACCCTGTTGAAAAAGAAAGAGTCACAAGGAAGTAGAAAGTCAAGACAGTTTTCTATGAGCCTCTAACAATAGTACATTTGCATAGCGGCTTCCAGCAATGTCAGGGTGGGTCTGGGTGACTTTCTTTGAACACTACCCAAACCCAGGAAGCAAGTGGGTGGAGGAATGATGCTATCTGTTTTATGATTAGGATGCCTTGGAGCATTGAGTCACAAAAGTCACATTCTTAAGCCTGGGCCTAAAGGCCTAGATTTTATGTTTCTATGTTTCACTTTTTCAATTTCAGACCTTCACATACTCAGCTTCCAAGAGCTAATTCCCCTTTTAGCCAGGATTACTATATTTCTGTCCTAACATTAAAATTATTTTTGGTCCATGATTCCCTGAAGAATGATACCCTAGACTCAAATAGTATGTAAGAGCAAAGAGTGCTATTCTGCAGAAGTCTAGCATGCTAGGATCTCCCATTCCAAGATGGAGATGCCCAAGTGAGCTCAAAGGCCCGATTTAATGCACATTAGGGGAATTCCAGGGAGGGGTAGGTGAGCTCTATTGTTGGCTCAATCTCTAGAGACATTCCAAACCATTGCTGGGAACCTCTGGAAACTGTTACTGAGGAAGTGTGGAAACTGCTACTGACCCATTGTCCTTGCCTCAAGCCAGGTGGTGGGACAGCTTCTGAGGCCTGGACTTGCCCAGTTCTTGAAAATAGAAACTTGGGCCTAGTCTCCTGAACTGCCAATTTGAAGCCTGTCATGAAATCAACCTGTCTCAATTTCTAAGAGTTTAATTTGTTTGTTTTGTTTGTTTGTTTTATTTATTTGGGCAGTTTATGTGTGTGTGTAGGTGTGTGTGTTATTGAAAATAAATTATCTTATACAATTATCTTCATTACTGTTTACCCTTCATTTACTCCTCCCTACTCCCTTCCACATACCTCTCCCCTCCCCCTCTTACCCAGTCCCCTTCCATTTCCTCTTCAGAAAAGAGCAAGCCTTTTAGAGAAAATGTCAAACTGTACAAAACAAGATACAGTAAGACCAGGCATTTTAATTAAATCCATTGAGAAACAAATTAACATGTGAGAAACTGACTGCAGTTACTCAGAAAGCCCAATTAATTTGCATACTCCTCCCTCTAATTACAGGAAATTGGTGTTTCCTCTGTACCTTTTAACACAGGGTTACTATCTGTAATACAAACTTTTCTGGAGAGATGATACACTAGTGTATACTGAGCCCAGATAGGGAGCCCACTAAATCAAAGTAAAGATAATACCGAAAAGTCTTACATGGTGAACCAGTAAGATTTGTTAGGGTTACTGACAGAATGATGGGTTACTTACAGGAGCACTAATGATTCAAAGCAAATCCAAGCATGGATAAAAAGCTCACAAAGCTGGGGACCAGAAGCAGTGCAACAGCCTGCAGGAAGCTCAACATGTTGGAGAGGGTCACTTCCCAGTGCCTCAGTGTCTCTAAATTTCTAACAACCAGCTAGGCTGGCATTTGCTTCTTCCAAGCAGCTGTTAGGGTCTCAGAACTGCCAATTCCTTGCTCCTTACCTTCTCTAAGAGTGACTCATAGCAAATTTATTGCTACTCTAGGAGGGAGGGAATTAGAGAGTCTAGTCAATTTCAGGGACTTCCTGAAGCTATTTTTAGTCCTTTACCTTCAAGAAGATTCCCTGTAGGATGGAATGTTTCAGTCTCAGAAGGAAGTGTTACAAAACATTATCTCTAAATCCATTATAACTATTTAAACAATAGATAGCCTTAGCTAAAAATTAACAATTTACAAGGTCAATTGCAGTTAAATTCATAACAGGGAAGAATCACTATCTCCAATTCTACATGGCTTTGACCCCTTTAAAGAGGCTCCTACTTAAAACTGCATTTTTATGTAACTTCTCAGGCTGACATGTCTGCAAAGCTTTAGGAGTGGTCCATTTTTCTAAGAAAAAATCTTATGCTTATATAACCAAAGAATATATTCTCATGATTTTCAAAAAATTGTCTTGTTCTTTTTTTTTTTTCCTCTTCCAGGAAGAAAAGATTATTAAGCAAATTTAAAGTGGTAATTCTCCATTCCCACAAACACTGAAATACAAGTTATATTCTACACAAATTATACATAGCATGGGTCTAATTCTATCCCCTTAACTAGCCCCAAAACAAGGGCTGTGTCCCTAGCATTAGGAAAAGGACTGAGCATTAATAGAATCAAATAAATGAGTGGAAAGGTAAACACATGAATCAGTCAAATGATTTGAAGATTTTTACCTCTAAATAGCACTGATTCCCCCTTGTTAATTTTTCATGATATATTAAGATTTTGATCTTTCTTATTAGCTAGTTGAATTTGCCAATATTCTTTTACTATGTGCGTGTATATATGTGTGTTCATGTGTGGTTATGTGTCTTACATACATACAACATCTAGCCTTCTTTCCTGTTGTA
Organism: Mus minutoides; assembly: GCA_902729485.2. Lineage (NCBI taxonomy): Eukaryota > Metazoa > Chordata > Mammalia > Rodentia > Muridae > Mus > Mus minutoides. The sequence goes on from LR750132.1 coordinate 130,735, forward strand.
AGAGCAAATGATATTCTTTGCTCCTATCCGCACCTAAATCTGGAAGGTTTTATTGTTGTTTCTTTTTGTTTTGTTTTGTTTTGTTTTGTTTTGTTTTCCAGTATCATCATAAACTCACCAGTGGACAAATCCTGTATGCAATTTTGAAACGTGTTTTTGCTAAAGCTGTTCACCAAATTTATCATCACTGGTCATTCTTACTGTTTTCATGTCCTTTTCTTCCTTGGAATCCATGCGATCACAATGCCACATGTTTCTGTCATCATTTTTCCTATACCTCTGTCATCCAGGCCTCTCTTCCTGCCTGAAGTGTAGAGTCCCCAGGTTTCTGTCCTTGCTATTCTCTTTCTATTCCCTCTCCCAGAGTTTTCTAGCAAATAGCTTTCCCCAGAATTCTAGAAAATAAATGTGGTGGGTTTTTTTTTTTTTTTTGTCTAAAATGCACACACTCCTAAATGAAATTCAACATTTAAATTTCACTTTCTCTACAACTGAACTCATTATCATCTGCACATTGGAACAGTTTGTTCTAAATCCTTTATCTCTGTAGTTTTATTTGCTTGAACTTTAAAGGACAAAGAGCAAATCAAAATCCTGCATCAATTCTAGTTTTTGTCTCTTTCATGATCCCCTTTACTTCCATTCCAAATCCAATAATCTTTTCTAATGCTCTGAATATTCTTCAACTAGATGTCCACATTCTCATTGCTGTCACATTATCCGTGTCCTCTGTTCTTTTAGAAGAATTACAGTGCTGTGATATCTGCTCAGTTCTTCACACTTCTGTCTCCGCAGTTTCCTGAACTATAAATCTAACCATGTAATAACAGTCTTTAAAGTTTCCTGTAAAGTATGATGGGAAAAAGCAGGCACACAAGGTTATTCATGATTTCATATGCTAGCACATCTATCAGCTTTTAAATTCTTTCATTCACCTTTAGTTGCTGCTTCAATTGCCTTCTTCAACTGTATACCTATCTCTCCTTAAATTCCACCAACCAGCCAGCATGCATCAGCTGATATGAGGCTCCCAACACATGTACAAAAGGGGACTGCCAGGGTTGGACTCAAAGAAGGAGGTGTACTTAACCCTCAAGAGACTAGAGGCCCCAGGGAGTGGGGCGGTCTGGTGGGGTGGCAGGTGGCAGATGAGGACATCTTCATGGAGATGGTGGAAAGAGGTATGGGATGTGCAACAGTCAGAGGGTAGACCGGGACAGGGATAAAATCTAAACTGAAAAAAAGAGTAAAAATAAAATAAAATAAAATAAAATAAAATAAAATAAGGAAGAAACAGGCTGAGCAAGCCAAGGGAAGCAAGCCAGTAAGCTGCACCCCTCCATGGCCTTTGAATCAGCTCCTGCCTCCAGGTTCCTGTCTTGTTTGATTTTCTTTCCTGACTTCATTAACATCAATATAGAAGTGTAAGCCTGTGGGACCATGAAAGGTAAAATTGTTCCCTGTAGAGCTAAGGCTCAAAACCCTGGTGATTCTGAATGGACAGTAGGTGCTTTGCCTGGTTCCCAGGCACCAGGCCCCTGTCACTAGCTGCAGCTCCCCATAGATTTGTGCCCTTCAGTCACATAAGGGCAATGCCCCAAGACCCTCCACAGGTAGAGAACATGACCTGTAGTCATGTAGTCTCAAGACATATCTCCATTTCAATGAGGTACCTAAAGGCCTGGAGGACTTAGCCAACAAAATCCCTTTCCCTGCAAAAGTATTTAACCCTCAAGCCCACCCTGAGAGTTGGGTATGGCTTCACTCATCCACTTTCTGCTATGACAATAAAAATGCCTTAAAACCATGGACTGCCTCTTTTCATCAGGATCCACCATGGGGAGCCATGGAGAAGGGCTTCACCTATAGGGCCTCTGTCTAATCTCCAGTAGAAGGCCTCATTGTGCTCCTAGCCACAGTGCCACCAAGCCAAGACTGCCACCACTGTCAAGGCAAAGATTCTCCCCAAGGGACCAGCTGGAGCTCTCCCCACCCCTTTCCCCCAGTCCTGGGCTTGATCCAGCCCTTAGGCCCCCACTCCATTCTCAATTCTTATTGGCTCCCAGAAGTGCCTGGGTGTACAAGAGCCAGAGAAGCAGATAACCCCTGGCCTCCTTGCAGGACTGGGGACCCCACACCTCAGACTATTTCCCTACCCCCAGAGTGATGTCCCAGGACTGCCCTACAGCCCCACACCTGCCCTGCATGGGGTAAACGCAGTCAAACTTCCTGCATCCTGCCTCCCCATGTGGCAGACCCCTGTCATGGAGCAGATACAGGACCCCAAAACCTTACATAAGCCATAAGCCAAATAAACCCCTTCCTCCTAAAAAAATAAAAATTTACTGTTAAGTCAGACAAAACTTAGTCTTCTAAAGAGGTCCTGCAGTCTCTGTGGACATATTTTGTTGAAGCTCTTCCTTCCAGTTTTCTTATTCTTTCACCATCTTTAACTCTGGTAAATCAGAGGTTGAAGAAGTTGAAGGTGCCGTTCATCAACAGAATTCTTAGCAGGTACAAGGCTCTGGATTCTGTTTTCTCTCTCTCTCTCTCTCTCTCTCTCTCTCTCTCTCTCTCTCTCTCTGTGTGTGTGTGTGTGTGTGTGTGTGTGTGTGTGTGTGTGTGTGTATAGAAAGAAAGTGTAAGAGAGGAAAAAAGAGATATAGAGGAAGACAGAGGGAGACTGACAGACCCAGGTCTTATGTTCTTCTTCAAAGTAACAGGTACTAGTCTTCACCGACTTGTACTATGTTACCGGGCAAAACCCTACGGTAATTACTTTCAGTTTTCTGTGCATATTTCTCATGTAACAGTTACCAGATTTTACTGCAATCACCTATTTCCCAGTAAATAGTTCCCTGAGCCCAGAACCTTTAATTTTGTGCAATGCATGCTGTCCTTTGACAATGTCATCCCTGTGGATAATGTGTTCTGGTTACTCTTGCTCCATCGTTTCATGCCCCTCCCACCCAGTGCCAGCCCCACTTCTTCCTTATAATTCTCATTCTCCTATTTATTACTTTACATTTTTTTGTTGTGTGTGTCTTACAGAGTTTGAAACTAAGCTTTTATGCCTTCTAGGATTCTTTCTAGAAGGATTCTTCTAGAATCCTAGTCTCCAAGAAATCATCATGGGCCCCTTCTCTGTGTATAGCTGACTGTTTAGAGCACAAAATAGACGCAGTGCTGGTAGGCATACAGTGCTAGCTGCTGTGAATTCATAATTGCCACACTCTTGTCATTTGCTTGGATGTTGTCCTTTCAGAGCCTGGCCCTTGGCTTCTAGCTCTTACATTCTTCTGCTAGCTCTCCTGCCATGTTTCCTGAGCCTTAAGGCTGTGATAGAAACATCTTACTTAGCGGTGAGTCCTAAACTGTCCTTTAGTCCCAGGATACTGTGCAGGCATTGCTTTTGTCTTCACGCCTACTTCCTGCCAGAATGGGGCCTCTCTGATTAAGGCTAAGAGGAAACTTTTTAGAAGGTGGTTTGATGATATTTCAGTTCAGTCAAGTACCAGTATTAGGTTCTCCTTAGAGCTCAAAAGACTCTCTTCAGTTATGAATTTTGGACCAGAACGGCAATACTAGGCACGGATGCTTTCTTTCTGAGTAGGCCACAAATTCAACTGGAGAGCATTTGGTTACCCCCTGATGCTTGTGTTACTAGTGTACCAATGAATATATCCTTCCTAGCAGGTTAGTGGGCTAATTCGTACACTTCAAAGCTGTATAGGAACATCTATGGTAGCACCTCCTTTTCTAGCAGCCTAAATAGTAGTATCTAACTCTGTGAAATCTAGCCAGCAGGATAGATGCTTTTGGCTCAGGTCCTGCTTAATTTCTCTATCTCTTGCATCCAAGAAAGAGTGTGTCATCAGCAATAGGGTCTCACAACTAGTAGCCAAGAAGACTCACAAAAGTCTGTATTATTTTGCAGTACTCTAGTGTCTCCCTGGGCAATAGTTCCCACAGCATTATCCCACATCTGGCTCTAGGACTTTTGTTTAGTGACCCATTATCTTTACAGCCTTCATTATCTAGCTTAGAGGATATCTGCCTTCAAATGTGTCTTTTAATTAGGTTACAAGATAGTAAGTGTGTAACAGTCCTTTTTTTTTTTTTCATAATCCCTTTCTTTTGATTGGTCTTTTCCCCATTCCCTCATTTTCCTATTTCCCAATTGCCCTTATTTTACAGATGTTACTATTCCTCTTTCCTTAAGGGATACCCCCAACACACACACACACACACACACACACACATACACACTGTCTCATTTCTAGTTTTCTACCTTCAAATTAAACACAAAAACTGAAGAATTGAGGTTAGGATCTGCATATGAAACAAAACGTATGTGTTTATACTTCTATTTCTGAGTTACCTTACTCAGTATAATATATCCAAGTTCTCTCTCTCTCTCTCTCTCTCTCTCTCTCTCTGTCTCTCTCTCTCTCTGTGTCTCTCTCTCTCTCTCTCTCAGCTAAATGAAATTCTGTTATGTATATGTAGCACACTTTCTGATAACCAGTTGGTAGGTGTCTAGATTGATTTCAACTTCTATTATGAATTCGGCTACAAGGAACATGGATGTGCAAGTATCCCTGAAGTAGGGTGTGGATTCATTCCAGTTCATACTTAGAAACTGTGTGTGTGTGTGTGTGTGTGTGTGTGTGTGTGTGTGTGTGTTTGTGTGTATATGTCTGTGTGTATGTATGCATATGTGTGTGTATGTGTATGTGTGTATGTTTGTGTGTGTATGTGTGTGTATGTGTATGTGTATCTGTGTGTGTGTGTGTATGTTTGTGTGGGGGGTGTAACATGGAATATCTAGATTTTTGTTGCCGTTCATTTGTTTACCTCTGAACTGATTTCCAAGGTGACTAATGTTGATTACAATCTCACCAACAGTATATAAGGGTTCCAGTTTTCCCACATTAAGCCATTATTTGTTGTTATTTCACTTTTTACAATATCCATTTTGACTGAGGTTAGATAGTGTCAGTCTACATTGTCCTGATGGCTGAGGATATCAAACCCTGTCATATCGGTTTCCTAGTCATTTGTAATTCTTATTTTGGAGCTCTGTTTACTTCCACAGCTCATTCTTTACCTCTGGTCTCTCTTTTACTGGAGTTTAGTTTAATGAACATTTTGTATATACTAATTATTAACCAAATATTCAAGATGTACAGGTGGAAAATATTTTCTCCAACTCTGTGGGCTAAAATCAGAGACTTTAATTTTTAACTCAGCATTGGTGATGTCCTATAAAATGAACAGTGCATACTAGGACTTAAATACAATGAAAGGAGACTTATTTGAACCAGACAATTAACCCTGTGCATGGTGCTAAACATAGAGAAGTAGCAAGGATGATAATTGCTGTTTGTGTGCTAATACTTTTTCAGTGAAAAACTCTTAGCTTAATAAAATGTCACTACTTTATTTGAGATTACCTGGGTTTCAGTAATATTATATTGGCCATATCAAATGTGAAATGTGTACTACATGTGAGTAATGGGAGGTGCTGAAGAAGCCAACTTGAGAAAAATAAAATAATGAACATGAACAGTTAAATCTCCTCAATCCAAATTCTTTCTAGTCCTTATGGATATATTGACTAACTCATTATTTATTATTGATAACTGTATTAGTTCCTTCTTTCCAGTTATGATAAAACAACACGATAACAAGTCAACTTATAAAATGATTGTTTTGAGTTTTGGGGTTTCGGTTGCACGGGAATTTATCGGCATCAGAGCAGAGAACACAGTAGCCAGCAGGCCAGCATGACACTGCAGTAGCAACTGAGAGCTCACATCTTGATCCATGAACAGGAAGAAGAACTGGCTCAAAATGTAATGCTTCTTTCAGAACCTCAAAGCCAGCCTCTAGGACATACTCCCTCAAAGAAGGCCACATCTCCTAATCCTCTTCAAACAGTCATGAACCTGGGACCAAGTATTGAAATGTTTGTGACTTGTGGGGGGAACCTCTCATTCAAACCACCACATTACCACCACAGTCACTCACAGTACAATGACATCACAGCAAGTGCCAGGTTCTCTATAATGAGGAAAACTTGGGCTCCTTCACAGAGAAACTCACACTAGGTAGTATGTGCTAGTAATCTAAATATTAAATTAAATATTAAAGTCATCTAAATATAAAAATGAGACATCTCAGTTCAATAAAATCACACATGGGAGAGTATTCCACAAGATGAGGATGAACACTCAGGAATTGTCCAGAAAACAGCAGCAACTGAAATGTAATACAGTCTACTCTGGAACAAGGCTACCCATAATTCCTCAAACCCCATCCTCCATTCTCCTAGTTGGTTTGGAAAAACTCTTCTACGATGTATTCCTCACTGATTCCTTACCTTCTACCCACTTTCAAAATTATTGTATATGGGCATTGTGGAAAACATAAGCAATTCCAGTCCTTGGAAGGTTAAAGCATGAAGTTCATAAATACACCACCAGTTTCAGTTATATAGCAAGACCCTACCCTACCCTACCGCAAATGAATCATGGCCATGGGTGTGTCTACATGGGAATGGACCCAGTTAATGTAAATAAGGCTCTGCGTTTGACCTGATACCCCCACACACAAATAAAATAAGAAAAAGAAAAAGATTCCTTGTGTATGATTGAGGTCTCATCCCAAAGAGTCATTTCTGAAAAAAAAAAGAAAAAAAAAGAAAAAAAATATGTATATTAATTTTACAAGTGAAATTATTCAGTGTTCAGGGTGTATTTATGCTCTTGGGGATATATATGTATAGATATATATGCGATATATATACATGGAGCAACAATTAATAAAAGGAGAACTATGTGGAAAGAGTCTGGAGTTGGAAAGAAACAGGCAAATGATGTAATTATATTGAAATCTCAAAAGTAAAAGAAATAAGACTCATTATATATACATGGCCCTTCTGTTTATTTAATGTTTCCTTAATTACATTTTTAAACACCTTAATATATATGATTAGATTCTCAGAATCCTGATGCTAATTTATGTCCCAGTTGACATTCAGAAAGTAGTTATTAATGCACTAGCTGAATGTTCTTAACATCATTATGCTGGAAGCATCCGGTCCTATTTTGGTAATTTTCACTTTTGTGTCAGTTTATGACCTGGTAAATTATAGTTTCAGAAATACTCTCTGATTAATATTCATGTTCTGGTTTTAATCTATAGTTGTTCATTTTCATTCAGTTAAGTTTACAATGTACAAATAATAGTACTATATAGTTTCTTAATTTGTTTCATATGCCACGATAATGGAAAATTGTGTAAAGTTTCATAAAATTATAATGAAGTCTCGAGATAACAAACACTGTTTTATTGTTATTCTTTTTAGAGTCAATTGTATAGTGGAAATTTAAATGAAGACAGGTAAGGCACTAATATTTCGGGACAGAGGAAATAAACTCAATCACAGCTCCCTCCACTGATGGCTTTTGTTACACTCTGAGGAAGGGTTACATTTCCAAATCTATTATATAACCTGACAAACCTGATAAAGATGAGGATCAAATAATGCAGATTGGCAGATTGGTAAGCACTTACTTACTAAAGTATTTAGGCATGTGTGTGTGTGTGTGTGTGTGTGTGTGTGTGTGTGTGTGTGTGCACGCGTGCATATATATATGTGTGTGTGTGTGTGTGTGTGTGTGTGTGTGTGTGTGTGTATGCAGGGCTGAAATGTCTTGCTGTTTACTATGTAAAATTTCACTATGGCTTAGCCACTGTGAAAGAAGATACAATATGAAGGGAATTGTATGTATGCCTAAAAGTTTTTAATGTCTTGTGCTTCATAATATTAGATTTACAATCACATCAAGATTATTTTATTCTGAGAAAAAAAGAAAGATTTATGTGGCTGTTTCAATAGCACAATCTTTGTAGAAGAAACAACATTCACCAGAGACCATGACAACTGTTCTGAAAAAGTTATATCTACTTTGGCAATTTCTCCTCTAATGAAAGTGTGTGTGTGTGTGTGTGTGTGTGTGTGTGTGTGTGTGTGTGTGCCACAAATTCCTGTAAGTAGAATTTTAGCAGATGGCTATTGATCAGCAATTAATGAGAAATAACATGAATATATAGAAGTTTTTAAAAATGGACTCAAATGCTTTACAGGATTTTATCACTTACTATAAAATAAAACCATCACATTATCCAGTATCAATCCAATATTGAATGCCCCTGCTTTGACAGAACAATAGTTAATACAAATTAGACTGATAAAATAAAAATTGATTCACTCTGTAATTTAATGTCATTATTGAAGGAAATCTGTGTGAATTGGTGAATTGGGTCATCTTAGTAGTACAAAATATAGAATACCAATTTCAAATTTTTTAAAACTTACATCGTGTTTGAAACAACACATGTTGCTCTGGTGATTTATTTAGAAAAATAAGAAAAAAATAAATAAAACTGGACCAGCAGCCTCAAGCCAATCTTGGTTTCTATTAATGGTTTTAGGGTCAAATAAGTCGATTCTGTCTTGCTCTAGGTTATTGCCCTTTAAATTATTAACAGCCATTATATAAACATAGCTGTATTTTTACTCATTCACTAAAGGTTTGATCCAGTAATTCACTAGGATTTCAACATTCTGAGATGTCTAGACTATCCCACACTGGTAAGAAAAATGACCCTTGATCTAGAAGTCATCCAGTTCTTCTATACATCATAGCATTATTTTACCCTTGTGACAAAAGTACTCTTAGAAGTCCAGGTTTCATATATTTCCAGAAGGAACAAAAGAATTATGCCATATTGATATCTTTATTTCTTGTTTTAAAAAGTCATATAATCACATATCCCTAACCTACAAGTTAGCATGGGAAAACTAGAAACATCATTTCCACTAAAAAGTAAATTTTGTTGTTGTTGTTGTTGTTGTTGTTGTTTTTTTAGTTATCTTTTGTTGTTGCTATTATTAGCATGAAGTTCTTTTTTTCCCCTTTTACTGAAAATGGATTCTTTTCTCATACAGTGTATCCTGATTAGAGTCTCCCTCCCTCTGCTACTTTCAGTTCCTCCCTACTTTTCCTACCATCTGGGTCCACTCCCTTTCTGTCTCTCATTAGACAAGAACAGGCTTCTAAGAGATAACAGCAAAACCATGAAATAAAACTAGATAAAACAAAAACTGATCATATCAAAAATTGGACAAGACAAACCAAAAAGGAAAAGAGCTTAGGGGAAGACATGAAACTCAGAGAGTAACTCAGTCTACACTCAGGAGTCCTACAAAAACACTAACCAGAAGCCATAATGTGTATGCAGAGGACCTGGGACAGAGCCAGGCAGGCCCTATGCATGCTGCATCAGTCTCTGAGTTCATATGACCTCTGCTTGGTTGATTTAGAGGACCTGTTCTCCTTGTCCTCCATCCTCTCTGGCTCTTACACTTTTTCTGCCTCTTCCTTTTCCTCCTCCTCCCCTTCCTCCTCCTTCACTGCTATTACTTGAGCTCTGAGGGAAAAAATTTCATAGAGACATAAAGGGATATTTAGCACAGCGTTCTAAGATCTATGTTTCTGTCTCTGTCTGTGTCTCTCTGTGTCTCTCTGTCTCTGTCTCTGTCTGTCTGTCTGTCTGTCTCTCTCTCTCTGAGTGTGTGTGTGTCTTTGTAATATCTGGCGCTAGGTCTATGCATCTGTTCCTATTTTCTGTAGGAGGAAGCTTCTCTGATGGTGATTGAATAAGGTATCAATCCACAAGAATAGCAGAATATCATTAGGTGTCATTTTATTGATATTTTTTTTTTTGGTTTTTCGAGACAGGGTTTCTCTGTATAGCCCCGGCTGTCCTGGAACTCACTTTGTAGACCAGGCTGGCCTCGAACTCAGAAATCCGCCTGCCTCTGCCTCCCGAGTGCTGGGATTAAAGGCGTGCGCCACCACACCCGGCTTTTTATTGATATTTTTTAAATACCAGTAGTATTTTGTTTTAGGCTAACTAGTCTCTGGTTCGTGACCACCAAAGAAGTCCATCTCATGGACTGGGTTTAAAAATAAGTTTTAATCCAGCCTCCTGTTTTTAGAGAAAATACATTTTATTGCCAATGGATATCTGAGCTACTATTAAAAGAATGACAAAAGTCTTTATTCTTGTTTTTAGCCTAGAATTCCCAATTAAATTATATTTATAAGCAGTGATTAGTTACAGTGAGGGTTAACACCTTCACTGAGGGAGTATAAATTCTTTAAATCATAAAGAAGATAATGTTTCATGTCCTGGAACACCGGAGGCTTAAACAAAGGATGAGGCTGAGGCAGAGAAAGTCTGAGAACTCAGGAAAGTTACACTTCATCTTCTCTAGCACGCGAGCCACTGTTTTCTTTGTCCTCAAACTTAAGGACTACATAGCATTTAACAAGCACACTCCAGTTATAATTTGCCATGATAAATTTTAATGAGAGTTGCTCCAGACTATATCTGACTCCCTATCCAAATAGCTTACCAAAGCGTTTCTTTCCAAGGTACACATTGTATCATACCCTAACCTAATTCTTACCTGAAATGTTCATGGTGTTTATCATCAACCATAGAATAGAACAATAAAAACAGCAATGGGTCTACCCTCAAGCTGCCTACTGCAACATACCTTGGCCTCTCTGAAATATCCTCCACATTTATCACTGTATGTGTGTGTGTGTGTGTGTGTGTGTGTGTGTGTGTGTGTGTATACACATACATGAATGTATATAATGTGTCTGTGTCTGTCTATATGTATATTTGTGTGTATGTCCATATGTGTAATGTTAACCCAGATCTCTAGAGAATTCTCATAAACCACCATCATCATTTCCCTCCGTGACTTCATTGAACATCATTGGATGTCTCCCAGGCCTTCATTGTTCCCTTGCAACCTATTTTCTACATGGAAGGTAAAATCATTCTTCTAAATCATGGACTTCTATCTTTCTTATTCAGGGCAAATCTGTACATGGACAATATGAGTTTACATTTGTCAACTATCCAGCCTTACCTCTTGTCATCGTAGCTTCTTCTTAGCCCAAATACTCCTTCCTCTATCCTTGACCTGTTTTCATCACTGGAAACATTACTCATCCAGCTCTTCATTGCCTCCAGTCAGGCTCCCTCTACAATTCCATCTCTCCAAAGGTGCTGTCGTTAATTTACTCACTCCCACTCTGCCCAACCAAATAATCACTAGTGCCTAGTCTATTTTATTTTTTCTTTATGACTTTAATATATCTGAAACTATAACATATTTATCTTCTTGGTTTACGTCTATCTAAGAAGGAAGTTTCCAGAAAGTATGAAAGATAGTATTTTAATTTTCCACTCATTCTCAATACCCAGAAAATACTTGGTATGTATCTCATTAAATATTTATTGGGGTGGATGAATGAACAGTTATTGTCAGAAACCTTGAAGCATGCTGCTTTGATAGCATAATTACAGAACTGCCTCATCATCATTAAGTTGGATACAGCAAATTAAAGACAGTCCCATTTAAAGGAAATGTATTTCATATGTAAGGCAAGTAGATTAACATAATGCTGCATGAGAGAAATTACCAAAGGAACGCACCAAGTTTCAGTCTCCCGTTAGAGAAATCTGGGAGTTTAAATTGTTTGACAAGTTGCTTGACATAACATATGCACAAGTACTTTAAAAACCCACCTGAGCATTTTTTTTCTCATTACATTTTAATCACCCAGAAGGGGACATAATTTTTTTTAGTAATTTGAGCCCAATTCATTTTAAGGAATGAATTAGGATTCTTATTTAAAAAATCCACCCATTCTCCCCTAAATTGGCTGACTACATTCTCCAACTGGTCAATCAGTCAAGTGATTCCTCAGGCAGACTATTCTAGTGAAAAGAACACAGGAATAGTCATCAAAGGGCTGGCACTGGCTCATATTATCCACAAGAACCCACACAAAACTGGGTCACACAGGGCAGAGGATAGTAATCAGAACCACATGGCCCAATAAATATTTGCTGCTTATTTTCAGTAATGATTTACTTTTAAGTACCAGGTATAGAGATACTTTTTATGGATGGTGTCTAATTGGATTGTTTCTCCCTCTCTTGGGCATGACTTTGTCCCAAGTATATTCTAAATCGTTAAACCATTACCAGAGCCAGCTCTACAGTCGTCTTCTTCATGTTGGTGAGCACCTGAAAGGAAAGCAGGATTCCATGCTGATATCTTTGCGTCAAGTTCCCAGTTGGGGCAGTCTGTCTACGGATTCTGGCATTTCACTGACATTATCTTGCTGCCAAAACTTGGGCTTAGAAGACTTTCTGCACAGTTTTGTCTTTTGGGTTCTCATTAAAATGAGTCGCACATGTGGGGCCCAGCTTAGTGCCCCGCTCTGGTGGAGGCCCTTACATATTAATGTTTTGCTTCCTCTGGTATACAGCCCTGCTCTTTGGAGCTTATTTCTCAAAAAATATATATTCTTTCCACAGGCACTTTAAGTCCCCGTGGAACATTTCATGGAGTATAGGTCTGGAGCAAGATGGAAGAGTGGGTGTTAGGAAAAATAAATGCTACCATTTTTATAACCATTTCTGGCAACCAGGAGCTGTACTGTGTTCCAGATAAACTCATTACAAAAGCTCAGGTTCTGCTTGTTAAGCTTTTTTTTTTTTTTTTTAAATAAGCCTTTAGGATCATTTGATAAATATCCTTATACTTTTGTCTACCTCATGGGCTTGGTTATCCTGGTACAGAAACTTCAGCCCCCACTCAGCCCACCTTTCTCCTCGCTAAACAGTCTGCATGATGAGCAAAAGATAGATTCATTCCTAATTCCTATTTCTAAACACAAAGCCTTTACATCTTCCTCTGAGTTAAATAAATGTGTGTTTCTCACTGTCTGTGCCTGAGGACATACCTTCCCTGTGTGTTTGATTGTATTTAACCTAACATCACTAGACTTGGACACCTTTCACTCAGCTACTACAAAGCAGTGAAAGGAGACAAAACTCTTCTTACTTGGAGGGATGCGATAGTGGGGTTTCCTCATTTTCAACTGAAGTAACCTTTGAAAGATTAGCCCTTATCTTTTGACTGAGGAAATAAGAGTTGATTGCCATTTATGGTAAATAAAGAAAAGAAAAAATGATTGTGGCATCACCCTGCAGAAGACATGATAATCTGCAGCATTCACAAAGATTTCTTTCTAAAGGCATCTGGAAGTGATTCAAGAATGCCATGTAGAAATAATTTTTTTTTTAAGATTTATTTTATTTATTATATGTAAGTACACTGTAGCTGTCTTCAGACACTACAGAAGAGGGCTCCAGACCTCGTTACGGATGGTTGTGAGCCACCATGTGGATGCTGGGATTTGAACTTATCACCTTTGGAAGAGCAGTCGGGTGCATTTACCTGCTGAGCCATCTCACCAGCCCTAGAAATTAAATTTTTAAACTCTGATTAAATGCTATTTCTACCTAAGTTGTAACTGGTAACCACACCTAGGACAGTGACTCTAGTTTTCCCTGAGCAGTCACTGAGTGATACCTAGATACTGCAAGTAAGCATTTTATAGTAACTATTCAAAAGGACTTTCAGAGTCCTCACTGAAACCACATTGATGGGCATTGAATACAAACCTACCACAATAGCCCATTGTGAGTGGCATGGGTTTATCTGTAGTCCTGGATACATACCTGTAGTTTTTATTTTGTCACAAAGTTTTAAACTCTGACATGGTAATCAAATATAAGCCTTGTAACATAATATTTTTACCTAGAATGACACTGTTGGACCTATCATGCCTCTCTCTCTCTCTGTGTCTCTGTCTCTGTCTCTGTCTCTGTCTCTCTCTTTGTTTTTTTTTTTTTTGGGGGGGGGGGCGGGGGTTGAGACAGGTTTTATCTGTGTAGCCCTGGCTGTCCTGGAACTCACTCTGTAGACCAGGCTGGCCTCAAACTCAGAGATCCACCTGCCTCTGTCTCCCAAGTGCTGGGATTAAAGGCATGTGCCACCATTGCACAACTTTTTTTTTGGGGGGGGTAGGGTCTTGCTGAATAATTTTCTTCCTTTATAAAAATTCTAGACTACATTTCTCCTATGAATGCCCTCCTATTTTAATTAGCGAACTATAGTAGTTTCTTCCTGCCCAGTCTTCCTATCTTATTTGAGCTGTACTAACTGGTTTGATGCTGTTGTCACAGGAATGATATTTGGTTATGCCCTGTCACATGGATTGTATCTTGTCTCCATGTGAAAGCCACATTCATTTTTCTTTATGCTCATAAGTAAGCCAATTAGGAGGTAAGATGAATAAACTCTCACTACATGCAGGAAAGGAAACTGCAAACTGCTTACTTAAGCTGCATCAGCAAATGAAATGAGGAGGATCTCCTGATTACACCAGAAGGTGGGGTGCCACTGGAACTATTGGCAGGAATCCCTGAGAGTGTAAATACTCTAATTTTGTACCTGGCCTAAATATGTCACAAGTGATCTACCTTTCACACTTGCTCTACCTTTCACACTCTGTCTAACTGTGGAATGGAGTGGGTTGCATTTGAAGTCAAGTTTTTAAATAAAACTTTCTAAAACTCCTTAAGGCTCTGCCTTTTCACAGTACATAGGAGCTACGTTCTTTTATTCTGTGAACTTCTGTGCTGAGTACACGTTAAGAAAAAGAGACTCATTGTTTTTCTAAGGTGTCTTCAGTTCAAGTTTAAGTTGATAAGAATTTGGTCAGGCCAATTGTCTTCTCCCTGCCTGGAAGTTGAGAAGTGGGAATGGATCTGTGACATCATCTTCCTACAGATGACTTCCACATGCACTCGATCTATCAGAACTATAAAATACCAAGAGAAAAGTGTGTGCAGAGGCAAGCAGTTGTTGCACATGGTGCTTTCCAAATTTCCACTACACTGGTATAGTTCAGTGTCCTTACATTTAGATTTGTTGGGTCTTCTTTTCTGAAACCTGCATCAGATATTAGTAGTGAGTGTCTGGGGCATGCATCCTCTTTCCCTCTGAGTATATTTGTATATATATCCAGACATGAGACAATTCTGTTAAACTCAATATAGAAGTCTACTTTTTACCACTGAAGTTCTTTGCATATAAGTTTATACAATTTTAAATTCATTAAATGATTAGATTTTTTTAAATCTCTTACATAATTTTTTATCCTTAAGTTTCCTCTTATAGATATCATTATAGGCCATTTCACTCATATATTATCTTGGGAATAACTCCTATTTGGAGCCTAATGTTAAGTAAACTCTACATTTCAAGCATTGCAAAAAATAGCAGCCCCTATTATCAATGAATATTTAATAATTGTTATGTACATGACTCTACAAATTATAGAATGCTTGCATAGTATGATAGAAAAATAAACTATGCTATATCACTTAATGTAAGATTACTGATTCAAAAAATCCCTAATACTTCAATTTCCTAATGCTTTTTGCCCTAAGATGTCCGGAATATATTCTCTCTCAACTAAATCAACAATGTAGTTATATTTACCAGTATCAAAAAATACCTGCTACTGCAATAGACAGCTAAAAATCTTGATTAGGTCCCCTAAACCAGAATTAATCTTACCTTAAATGCTCTGATTCATCAGGACTTCAGAACCTCTCTGTCTTTCCATCCTTTACCCAAGCCCCAAGACTGAGGCTGTTATGGTGTTGTGTAGAATCTAGAATGTTTGCTGTCTAGAAGAGGGCTCAGGCCTGAGGCTTCTCCAGGTCCTCCCCTGTGCCTACCGAGACCACTACACAATGAGACTGTGGCTGCGTAGGTGCAGCTCAACAGCAGCCATGAATTTTGGTAAATTTTCCATTTAGTTAGGTAAGGTAAGGTCTCTTTAGGACATCTTCTGTCTTGTTCAATATGTAGTATCTGTTGCATCAATAATAGGCAAATTATGTAATACTTTAAAGAGCTTCCAATGCCATGAACAGAACAAAGAAGAAAAAAGAGAGTTAAGCAGTGTGGACTTCAGAGTAAAGCCATTATGAGGTTTAATTGGTGACTGGGGAAGACCTCAAGATGAAGAGGCCATTTAAACAAAGAGTTATTCTCAACTATCATTCATTATCAGCAAGGCAATGCTAAGCCAGACACAATGATGGGGGTGAGGCATTGCCCCAATAGCTTAGTACAGGCAAGTTCTTAAATGCTTATCAGTCTCTAGTGTAAGTGTAGAACTGATTTTCGAATAGACTTCTACAGGAGAACCAGGAAGCCTTAGCCAATATGTATACATTAATTTCTCTGAAAAAGAACTCCTATTGAACACAGCTGGCCACTTCACTCATTTTCAGGAATGAGTTCTCACTAGAGAAAATGTTAAGCTGTTGATTTGACCTCAAAAGTCTGAGAATTAGCGAATTCCTTCAGTAAGCACACACTTGAAAAGTAGAATGTACCCAAAATGATCCATTCATTCATTTGTTTGCTTGGTTCCATCCTCCTAACAACAACAACAACAACAACAACAACAACACACACACACACACACACACACACACACACATCCCTATGCATTTAAAAATGGAGTGATAACCTTTTTTCTCCATTTTGCACATTCTGATGATGGAGTCTATTCATCTATTACCGCAAGAACTCTTCGGATCCTTAATTTTTCTTCCTATTAAAGATTCACATATCTGCTTTCATTTTAAAATGATTTAAACACATATAGTGTATACATATATTAACGGAATTATATTCATTCCTGAGGAAAATGAAGTGAATGTTACAGTTATTAGAAATAGAAGAAAAAAATAAGATAATTAGAAAATACATTTCCAGAAGGCCTTCAACATTGCTTTGGTGGAACAGGATGAACCCTCCCTTGGGATCTAGATTTGTATGACAGACCAACTCACTGTGACCTCAGAAAAGCTGCCAGGGATGTCTTTAACAAAGGATATGGGGTTTGGCATAGTCAAAACAGATCTAAGAACCAAATCATGTAGTGCATTGAATTTTCTACTTCAGGCCCTGTTTTCACTGATACAGGAAAAAAAAAAGGATCTGGTTTCCTAGAGACTAAGTACAAGATGTGTAAGTCTGGGATTAGCTTCATCCAAAAATGAAACACAGAATCTTAGGGCAGAAATTTCTTGAGAGAGTAAATTGGCTAAATGGTTGAAAAAACAGACTCTTGATACCATATTTGTACAAAACACAAGAGAAGATGAACAGGAAACTAAATTTGTCAGTGCAGACTAATTTTATGTCAACTTGACAAAGCTAGAGTCATTTGAGAGGAAGGAATGCTAATTGAAAAAAAATGCCTCCATAAGTTTGGGCTGTAGGGAAGCCTTCAGGGCATTTTCTTAATTGGTAATTAATGTGGGAGAGCTGGTTGTGGGTAGGGACATTCCTTAGCTGGTAGTCCTAGGTTCTATAAGAAAGCAGGCTGAACAAGCAAGACATGGGGAACAAGCCGACAAGCAGCACCCTTCCACTGCTTCTGCATCATCTCCTGTCTCTAGGTTCTAACCTTGTTTCAGTTCTTGTCCTGATTTCCTTCAGTAATGTACTATGGATTTGGAAGCATAAGCCAAATAAACTCTGTCCTCCCTAACTTGCTTACAGTCACTGTATTTCATCATAGCAATAGTAATCCAAACTAAGAGAGCCTCCTAGAAATGGGATTGTTTTAAACTTGGTAGTAATGTTGATATTGGTTCTTCTGGCATGGCTGCATTGGTCTTTAAATGAGGCTTGCTAGCTATGAGTTTTGACTCAGCCAAATCCAAACCTTTCAGAATAATTTTGTTCTTGGGTACAAGGCTGAAGACTTCTAACTTCATACCTGTGTAAACAGTAATACTGAGTTTGGAGGCTCTATTTACCAGTTAATCAGAAGATTGAAATGTCAATAAACCTTGCATAGATGGTTGACAGTAACACTTACTCTGGCATCACAGCTAAAATTAAAATTGGACTGTAGAACTTTTCTATCAGCCAAAGTAAATAATACTGGTTTAATTGGACTGAATGATATACAGGCCCTCCAACCAGGAATCAAATTGAGCCTGTCAGCTTCAATACTTGGAAAGAACTCTAAGACAGGTCACAAGGTTGGATTGGGGTTTGAACTGAAGGCTTAATATGTTTTTGAGTAGCACATCAGTTGTCCCTGGAAGTGAAATCAATCTATGAGGTTCGGGCCTTAAAAGTCCATGAAATTTTGAGTGTGAACTTTTCATTTTTCCAAAAAAAAAAAAAAACAATTGTAATTTTTTCCACACTGAAATCTAGACCTTCCTATTCATCCTAAAGATGGTTGTTTTTGTTGTTTTGTTTTGTTTTGTTTTGTTTTTTGAGACAGGGTTTCTCTGTGTAGCCCTGGCTGTCCTGGAACTCATCCTGTAGACCAGGCTGGCTTGGAACTCAGAAATCCTCTCACCTCTGCCTCCCAAGTGCTGGGATTAAATATCGTTCTTGAAGGCAAACCTGGGCATTGTCATGTCCATGCCACATTTCAGTTAAGTTCTGCAGAGTTAATTTAAATATGTCCCTCAGCAACAATGTAGTAACATGTTAAAGGAAATGATCTGACACCCCAAATTTGTACATCGAGTCCTGCATGTCCCACTCCACCTTTTCATGACCTCTTGTTCTATATAAATCTCCATACTGTAGAAAAACTTTTGGTTTTGCATATGTATAAAATACATTCATCATATTTCAAACAATAACAGCAAAAATCCATTTCTCAAAATACAAGCTTTCTTGAATGAAGTATCGATTTGAGGTACAAACAGCCTATGAGTTGCTGTTTTCTTTCATCTTAACATATTCTTGATTATTTGACTAAGAAAAAGCCAATAGGAAGGTCTGATTCAGTGCATTGTGAAGTGATTTTTGAACACACACTGAGCAGGTTTGTAAGGGGTTGGAAATTCAACACATGAGAAAAGAGAGGAGTATGTGTGGTCACCAACAGATCATCCCTGTAGTTGCTGTAGTCATGTTTACAAATAGAGAGGTCTGGAATGAACAAGAGCTCTATGCCCTTTGAGCCAGTCTGAGCTCTTCATTCTCCTTTGGCTGCCTCAATGCTTTATAGTTCCTTTTCTTCTCAAGTGCAGTCATGAGCTCCAACAAAAAGAATACAAGCACCTTTTATTTATTACTCTGATTTAGGAAATACTGCAAATCAGGAGTGCGATAAATATAGAAGACATTTTTCTACCCCTTGAAGTTTTCACTACCTGAAGTCTAGGGGAAGCATTTTCCTACAGTATCAGGCTAGTGATTTACCTCCTCTACTCTACAAACAAGACTTGGTGCGTCTGGGTACAGAATAGAATCTAGCCTGCTGAGTCTTTGCAGCTTGCAAGAAAGGAGAACTGTTTATCTTGAGTCATCAAGTCTTGTTAGATTAAAATTTTTGACATTCTGTCATCTAATATGAGTGTGTATTGTGATCTATCTATCTATCTATTTACATTTATATCAATTTTTGAGGATAGGATTGGATAAATCTCTCTAAATTAATGTGCTCATTATAGATGTCCTACCGAAGTTTTTTTTTTCTTTGTAGTGTCTAAAGAAATTTTAAAAACTCTCCTAGATGTATTCTAGAAACAAATTAATGCCATTTCAGCAAGTTGGGAAATGAAAAGTATGTTTGGAAGAATGTGTTTAAAATAAGTAAGGTATATAGTAAAAATGCTTTGTGCCTGGGACACAGGAGCTAAGTCAAGGTCTTCAAGCCAAGCAATGCTTTTCCCCTTCTGCAAACATTTTTGCTTCTTTTGCTCTTTTTTAGAACTGAGTCCACAATTGGTTGTAGAAAAGCTATTTAACTGCAAAATCTCAGTGAGCATTACTGTTCTAAAATTGAAAGGAGCAGTCTCGGAGGAGGCAAACTAAATATTGTGTGAAGAATTTCTCTCAAGGGTCAATGTTTCCCATTTCCAGTTTCTTACAACTCAGCCTTCTCCGAGGAAGCTTCTTAATACTTTCATTTATAACCTGAATGATGCTTCTGACAGCTTCCCTGACCTGCCACTTTCTCCTGCTCCCATACAAGGAATCACAGATGCTACTATGACCAGAAGAAAGATTTCTCTGAATTTTTGACATAAACTTTACCACAATGAACTAGTACAAATAAACAATCATATGTTTCCTCGGGCATATTTGTGGTTTTTCAAAGAGAAGTAGCAAAAAACAAAACAAAACAAAAATCCCAAGTAGAAAAATGTTTTCCACTGAAGTATTAAAGGGCCACATAAATCAAGAGTGTTTATTAAGCTTCCTCTGGCTGGTTGGTGTTGCTGCATTAGGAGTTTAATGTTCTAGGTTGTATGTTCAATTGAATTCCCACAGCAGGATATTTAAAGAGTTCATTCCCAACAGGAACTTGCAGCTACTTCAGAGTTTACCAAAGTTGTGGCACAAGTATTGGATCACACAGGAAAGGGTGTGGCTGTTGCCCTCCTTTTCTAATGACAGAGATTAATATGGAGGCAATTCCCACCAATAATGATGGGACCAGAATTCAAAGCTAGCCTCTTCCACGCAAATCTAGAGTGATTTTAATGCCATTTTTTCTGACCACATACACCTGGATTGATAAATGTAAAAACCATGAAGTCACAGAAGGTATTATAATTACCTTTCTGAGCAAAGGTCCCCAATGTTTAACACTTGCTAAGATAACTTTTATAATGCCACACTCTAGAAAAGGCACAAACATTCCTGAAGCAAAACACAGTCATTTATTTCCAGAATCTTTTCAAAGGTGTCTTTCCTGTCATAATCCCTAAACAAAAATCTATTATAATTCCTATAAGACTAAATGATGAAGAATTCCTTCTCATTTATATATTAAACATTTGTATCCAGTTAACCAAAAATGTTAAATCTGTAAGAAAAATCAGAATACTTCAAATATATATATAAATACATTACATTTATACATAAATTTCTTAATTTTGATTTTTATTTGAAGCTAATTCTTTTCCAATAGACTATTAATTACTTTCCTGTGATTTATGGGATCAAAAGCAAAACTAACAACCAAGGCTTTGGAAGGTCCTGAGACAATGGCTACCTACTATCACAACAGACCTGGACTGAAAGAAGACTGCTGATGGGAGAGGATTTCTCATCCTTTTCCTGCCAGAACTGAGACAAAATGGGCAGCTGACCGCCACTGGTACCTTAGTGGACCTGGCAACGTCCACTTTTTATACAAGAATACAAAAGGTCTTTTTAAACATGGAATTGACAGAGTAAGATTCCCATGCAAGAAAATAAAATTCAGTTATTCAAAAATTAGAATTCTGTTCCTCTCAGACCTACATTTTCATTCCTGTTCTGCTTTATATGACCTTCCTGAAACTATCTGGTTTAAATTCTCTTCAGGAGCAAAGGTTTGTGACTGAGTCTATGGGCAGAATTACTGTGCAGTTTTCACTAAAAAAAAATTAGTTATTTCCATTTGTTTTCTTACACAGGGATAAGAGAATAAATTAAGTACAGGTATCTTTGTACTAAAATACAATTATGTTCAAATAACTCAACTATAGAGGTGATATTCATTGAACTTTCAGAAAGCAAAAGTTTTCATGATTCTCAATGATAGAATTCTGAGTCTGTGTCCAAAACTAAAGACAATATCATGTTACCTGCAAGTAGATAGACCTTCTGGTGCAACCCCTAATGTGCTTCCAGCTCCGTGATTCATCCAGTGTATGAGATGGGTGAAAACCATGAACACCACGTATTGCTTTGTTCATTCTGTCTCCCATTGCCAACAAGAAGATTGGATTCACATGACGGAGAAATGGAAGTTAAGAGGTGGCTGAACAGAGAAGTTAAGGGGTTGGAATATTTTTCACAGCTTCAAATTCTGACTTATCTCCTGGCTCTGGACCCAGGATTATTTAGGAAACAACAACCAAAGCTGATCAAAGAAAGTCTTAAGGACAGCATTTACGTTAGATGTAGAAAAAAAAATCTTGTGGGCATGAAGCTAGGGAATTGTTCCTTATTTTCAGCTTTAACATTCGTAAGCCATACATAGATTTAATTTAGACAAAACTTCACCTCAGGAGCTGGCAGTTAAAGTCACATGCTGCCGAGCTTGAGCTCCATAACCCACACAATACGAAAGACGAAGAACTGACTTTCACTATACACACACACACACACACACACACACACACACACACACACACATTCAGGCTTGGACTAGTGAGATGATGTGACAGGTTAAAGCACTTACTACAAAACCTAACACTCTGAGTTCACTCCCTTGAATCTACATATCCATATAAGGGGAGAGAGAGAATGAACTCCCACAGCCATCCTCTTACCTGTACATACTATACACACATGCCACGGCATGTGCATGCACACAGAGAACACGCACAATAATAACAGTATTTTTTTTAATTCATCCCACATTGTCTGACTAGAAGTAACTATACTAGTGATTGATTTGATTGTCTTGCAAAGTCTGGTAAGAGCGAGGCACTTCTTCATTGGTCATTATTGCCCCTGAACACAGATTTCTTTTAAATGTTTAGCATGTTTAAAGATGTGTATAGCATCACAACATATAAACCTCTCCAGTAACATTACTTTGTGCTACATCACAACATAGACATTTACACATTTATTACATATTATAAAAACCCTGATCAAAGTCACAATATAAAATGAAAAGTAATTTAATACTGATTAGATTATAGATTTCTCTCTTACAGAAAAAAAAATTAAATCACAGGTCTCTATTGCAATGTTACCATAGAAATTAAAATTTTTACCTGGAATGCTTTCTGGTGTATGTCAGAATGCACAATATATTTTCTCAAAAAACAAAAATCCATAGTCTATTTTCCTTATTTCAAAAACAAATCAATTTAATACAAAAGTAGACTTTAACTAATAATAGTTTTATGCTAGAGTGCTAGCACATAAATATACTAGGACAAATATTGATCAAAACCTAATGAGCACAGCCCCCATGGCAATACAGCTGGGAAGACCCTGACATTGCTGATAGATGCTAATGGGAAAGGTGGTTCTGTGGTCTCTAAAACCACTAATAGGACCTTTTCATCACAGAAGAACATAGTTTCCACCAAGAACTTAGAGACTAAGTTATTTAGTTTCTGACTTATAAAACAATGCCCGAGGATTTCAAAGGAGATACAAAACAAAACTTGAAGCTTGTGGGTGGCGGAGGCACAAAGTGAAGAGCTGAGACAATTAGTCAAGTCAAGAAAGACTTAATAGCAACTCCAAGACAAATTGCAATCAATGAGAAAAAAAAAATCAGCTTTTAAAGTCTTTCACAGAAATATAAGAGAAAGACAATCATGCTGTCTGCCCATTTATAGAGGGGGAAAAAGGGGATCTGTACAGCTGTGAGACAGTATAGGAAAGTTTACCTACAAAATATGAAGCGGAACATGCTGCAAATACTCTGAAATGAAACCTGTATGCCTTGGAAGACTTTCAGATATGTGGTATTAGTGGGGTTTTCTAAATTTGTTTCTGAAATTTAGAAATACTCCTGATAAAGGAAGAAACACAAAACTCTCTGAAGGGAAGAGGCCTAAGATTTCAAAAGAAACAAGAAGTCAAGAGCAAAAGCGATACTAATAAAATTAATATGGTCCAGTGGGGTTTTAATTTGGCAGGAGAGTAATTCCTTGAGCTTTTCCATTCCTTTCTGGGTTTTTTTTTCTCTCTCTCTTTTTTCCTAGGTTGTTATAAGTTGAATATAAGTGAAGAAGTGGAATGTAAGTAAGGGAATGAAGAAATAAATCCCCAAAGTTGCATATGCATATAACTGTTGCATGAAAAGGCAAGGGTCTGATACAGCTGTTCTGTGGCAAATCTGTGAAGGGGAGGAGCAAGTCAACATCAAACGCCGCCATTAGTTTGAGAAACCGCTATGTGTTCTAACTTAGGAAACTATGCAAACCAACAGTGTGAGGAGCCTTGAGTGTGTGAAGTCCTCATGGCATATATGCTATTAACCTGAGCTGGCCATGTCAAGGACCCTTGCCTCAGACCCATGGGAAAACTGCAGTCTTCCCTGTCAGGTGTCTCAGAGTGAAATGGCTTTCCCTTCTAGTCTGTGTGTGGATATTGACAATATGTGCAGAAATGGCCACTATAATCCCCACCACACCCCCACCACAACACACACACACACACACACACACACACACACACACACACACATATCCCTCAGCTGGATATTTACAGCCTGAGGACTGTTCTGCTACAGAGACTGCACCAACAGAGATTAGCCAAAACAGCTTCCTTGATCCAGCTGTACACCAACACTGCCTCCTTGTTAACTGTCTGTTATGAAGACACTCCTCTGTAAAGCTGTATGCAATAGCCACACCTAAGTATTCAACTGTATATAATAAGCATGCTGATCTTCTCTGATGCTGTGGTTTCTCTATCAGAGAGCCCAGTGAATGTGACAATATTCCCCCCCCCCTCTCTCTCTCTCTGAGTGTGTGTGTGTGTGTGTGTGTGTGTGTGTGTGTGTGTGTATCCTTTCATATCCCCTCACCCTCCCCTGTCCGGTCCATCTATGGAAGCCATGCAAAGATTTAGCAACAAACAAAGAGAACTCTTCATTCTTATTTCTTTCAAAGGCAAATGAAGCAGATTATCATTGGAACAGGCAAGATAAACACTGAAAGTTTCAAGTGCTTCCTGGGCTTGGGAAAATAACTGTTCCAAATCAGGTCAAATGTTTCACCTTATGATTCAGAAATGTTGAACTGAAGGCATTCTATTTAAGATTTACTTTCTAAAAATGGAATATGACAAGCTCAGGAGTTAAAAGACACTATTGAGGAAAGCAGGCAGCTATACATACTGCACCATGCTTATAAGCATTGAGAGAACTGTGGATGAGTTCATGTGCTTACAATGATGCTTCTTAGAACTTCCTCCAAGTTGTCTTGGCAATGAGATCTCTCATGCAGAAAGGAAGTGAATAACAAGGTCTTAAGTGATGCATAGTCTAGTTAAGCCCACCATCTTCTATGCCTTCAGATACACTGAAGTGCTATTAGTGTCAATGTAATGGCATAGATCTTTGTGCTTAATGTGCACAGTTGTATGGGAAAGAATCTCAAGTCACAGGCATGTTAACATGAATTTTCCTAATGGCTTTGGATAACAAACAAGTTTGACTTACTTGCCCATGTGACAGCTTGTCACCTTCTTTCCAATTCCTATTTTTGACTGCCCATAAAGGAAGTGAAAAGATTTTTGGAAACCAGAAGAGGAAACAGAGAGTTTCTCAGATAAGATTGTGGACTCATTCTTAGTCATTGTTTAGAAATCTTGGTAATAAAATAGATACAGGGAAACTGCATACCAGAAAATGTTGGTCCAATTTTTCAAACTAGGAAGAAAGAGTAGATTGCACTAGCCCAAGACTTCAATGATGACAACTGTCCAGAATCCAGGGAGGAATTTGATACCAGAAGTGAATTAGCAAAATCTCCAAGAAGTCACAGCGACAAGAGAACAAACAGCTTTCAGTAACCCCATTTGTTGCTTTCCTAGTCTGGCAATTTAGATCTAGATTTCTGTAAGGCTTTAATAGAGTTCTCATTGTCTTCTCAGAAACAAGTATTATTGAGAGAACTTAAATGTGCATTTAGAATTTACAAGTACATTTAGTTTTGAGCACTGAAGTAATGTGTAGATACCTATAAGTAATGTGTAGATACCTATAGTGATCTCTAGGTTACAACTCCAACTCTCTGTTTTTTAATGTTCAGAACTGGACACAACCATACTGAGCAAGTCAATTTACCAGTTCAAGAACCTAGGAGAATGAGTATATACATTCTAAGATCAAGATCTAAAACACCCCTGTTGTGCTCTATTGGAATAAATCCGACAAAATACGGTTTTACACAAAAACTTAATCTTTAAACCTTAACAAGACAACGTCACATTAATTCAATGGAGATGACATATCATCAGCATGTATCATGAAAACACAATCACATTAGCTGAGAGTAAGAACCCTATAAATAGCAGAACAATTTTCAACTCAATACATCTTTGAAAGCTTCAGAAAATGGTGACTCACTTGCACTTCTCCTAGACAGCCTAGAAAAATAGGAGTGTGTGGCAATGTGTCCAGAAAAGAACCATGGGTACATGATATGAAACCCACAAAGAATCAATAAAAAGTTTTACAAAATGATTTATAAATATACCTGAATGTTTATATGCACATATAACAAACCCATCAAAATCTTTCTGAAATGGTTGAAAATTTTAGAACAAAAAAATTACCCTTGATTTTGGATCACCAATCCTGAAACAAACTTAAGACCTTCAAGTTACCTTCAAATAGTCAAATGAATGCAACATAAAACAAAACTTAAGGTTTATTTTGCTTTGTTTTGTGTGTGTGTGTGTGTGTGTGTGTGTGTGTGTTTGTTTTGTTTTGTTTTGTTTGTTTGTTTGTCAAAAGTGACAACGAGATAATCAGGAGCAAGTAACAGGAACGATTAGCTCCAGTATGCAAAAAGGCTGTTGTGACAGACAGGTCAGAAAGAAAAACAAGTGGCCGGGCGTGGTGGCGCACGCCTTTAATCCCAGCACTCGGGAGGCAGAGGCAGGCAGATTTCTGAGTTCGAGGCCAGCCTGGTCTACAAAGTGAGTTCCAGGACAGCCAGGGCTATACAGAGAAACCCTGTCTCAAAAACCACAAAAAGAAAGAAAGAAAGAAAGAAAGAAAGAAAGAAAGAAAGAAAGAAAGAAAGAAAGAAAGAAAGAAAGAAAGACAAAAGGCATAGTTTGGAGGGATGCTGTTTCCTAGCACCTGCTGTGGTCAATCACAGGCTAACTAAAAGTTTGGCTAAGTGCTATAAAGAAAATTATCTTGGCCACAGAATGCTGTCAAATGTGACAGTCATTCTATGGCATTTAAAATCCTGCTGCTTCTAATATCAGAGTCTCCAGCTGTGGGAGGTCCGTTTATTTAGTTTTGTTCAAAGCATCCTAGATGACTCAAACTATCACCCATGATCAGCAAACACTAGATGATTTCTAAAGTCTCCAACAAGTATGAGATTTGATGATCAAGGTATAAAATCCACTTAGTTAATTGACAGTAATTAAAACATGGTAAGACTGGAAGCTATAATGAAAACGAGATTGGGGAACATCAATACTTAAATCCTAGTTTTCCTACAAGAGGTTTGTATAAAATATAATAATGTTTTGAGAAACCTTTTGAAAAAAATTTTGATGGGTTTGTTATGCTTACATTTGCTATATGTGCATATAAACATTCAGGTATCTTTATAAATCTTTTTGTAAAACTTTTTATTGATTCTTTGTGGGTTTCATATCATGTACCCCAAACCCAGTTATTTCCCCATTTCTTCATATCTTCCTTCTACCCTTGCAACCTTCCCCACAGAAGAAAAGAAAATAAGACAGAATTTAGAGACAATATTGTCTTAAAGGGTGTAGTGTGTCACAATGTATAACACAATGTATCACACAGTGTATCCCACAGTGTATCCACAATGTATCACACAGTGTACCCCACAGGGTATTCCACAGTGTATCACAAAGTGTATCCCACAGGGTATCACACAATGTATCCCACAGTGTATCACACAGTGTATCACAGGGTGTATCCCACAGTAGACCCTTTGCTCCTCACAGGAATATTACTTGCTGACTGTGATGAGTCACTGCACTGTTTTGAGGCCTCTGGCTGGACCCTTACCAGGGCTTCTCTTGGATATCCTGTTGTTGCCTTGTGTCAGTAGATCCCGCAGCTTTGTACCTGCAAGACTGGCCTTTTCATAGATGTTGTGGATGTTGAGGTGGGCCAGCTCAAAGCCCTGGACATAGGCCTGAGTGGTAGTAAAGTCGGTCAGCCACCAGCTCCCTGCATCTGCACCACCAGGAGGAGCTCAGCAAGGAGCACTGTCCCTGTTAGATCAACCAGTGCTGCATGCAGCCTGCAAGGGGGCGGAGTCAGCTCTCCTGCTCTCCTGCTTTCCTGCTCTTGCAGATGACCTGCTCACCTCCCCACTACCTCCCCACCCCTACCACCACCAGGACCTACCCTACTGTGATGCAGCCAGTGAAGAACTAACTCTCAGGCTCTCTCTCTTGTGAACTCCAGGCCAGTTTTCATACCCTCTACAGACAGTAAGGGGCAGGAAGAGAGAAGAGGGAAGGCATCTATTTCTACCCCACCTTACCACACAAGCAGACAAGGGGTGGGGTCAGCTCTCTTGCTTTCACACCCTTGGCTGCCACCACTACCACCAGCACCAGGGTCAGCTCTAGCATTTATTTTCATTAGCTACTAGAGCCTCAATAAAATATCTAAAGCCCTTCTTTGTATGACAGCAGACATAATATTAAGGCACTTAATATTATTAAATAATAATTATATTATTATAAATAATATATAAAATATTTCAATAATTAATTTTAATGAAAGAATGTATAACATACTAATAAAATATTGATAATTATATTAATGCATTTCAGTGCACACAAAACATAAGAAACTTCTAGTGGAATAAATGGTCATAGCTGAAATTCTAATGAGACTTTCTAACAAGTTACTGACCAGCACTTTAAGGTAATAATCATGGATAATGTTAAAATAGAACACATTTCACAGAATTCTATGGTTAAATAAGGAAGTTAGACCTGAATTTAAGTAATTGATATCTTTAGTTATGGAGATATGTTGAACTCGGTATTTTATAATGTGTCTTGAAATACTTTTAAAATATAATGTGTATTCTGTCTCCTTTAAAACTTTGGAGAATTTCAAAGCTAACTAAACTGCTCCTTTTTGAAATACAGTTGCCCCATAACCAGATAAATGGACTCAGAGATGGGATATGATTATTGGAGGAAACTGTGATAATCATAAAAAAATTATTTGAGGAAAAAAAGCCAGCAGGTAAGAGTGTTTGGTCCACAAGAATGATGGGCTGTGTTCAGATTCCCAGGATCCATGAAAAGAAACTAACAACAAACAAGTGATGGTCCACATATGCCTAGAACTCTAGAGCATGCTGGGGTAGAGGGAGTAGTGTTTCTGAACTTTCTGGCTGCCAGCCTAGAACCACATTCAGTGAGAGACCCTGTCTCAGAGGAATAAGGCAGAGAATGATATTACAGGACACCTAAGATCCCCCTCTGGCCTCCATGGGCACAGGCATGTACACTTTGACATACATGTATACACAGAACACACACACACACACACACACACACACACACACACACACGAAGAGAGAAAGAGAAGAAAGCAATGCCACACACCACTCTAGTGACCATGCAGCAATGTGGCTAGGAAGGCATACCATGGTTTATAGAAGGTATTTTTCAATCACATTTAAAGAAATATAATCTGGAACCCCCACTGACAATATATGCACATAGTGCACAGAGGGCCAAATTAAAATTTGGAGATCACAGGTAAAGATGTTTGCTTCAGTTTCCAAGTTATTGATATCAGTTGTTATAGTCTAGTGAAAATGGTAAAGATGCGGTGACAGAGAAGTTTGTGCACAACCACAAAATTAAGAGCTAAGGGAAGGGATGTAAAATCAAGTTAGTAGCATTTCAGTAAACAATTCATAAAATCACAACTATCCATAATAGGAAATAAGAGCTCTAAATCACAGAACACTGAAGCCAACTGCAAATATTGGAGCAGAGCTGCCTAGCTCACCAGAGTGTTTCCTCATCCTAAAATCATCGTCGTCGTCGTCGTCGTCGTCGTCGTCGTCGTCGTCGTCGTCGTCGTCCATGTACTCTTACCATTTTCTCAGCCTTTTCCCCAAGGACTGATTTATCACTCAGATCAAGTTAGTTGTTACAACTTTACAAAATGTCCTTGTGTAGCACCGCCCTAACTTAAAAAGAGGAAACTCACCAGTCTTTCAAGAACTGCTAGATTTCTGTACAGAAGGTCTGATTTGAGGACCTCACTGTGGGCTGCCAGAGTTCCTGCCTCCCTACATAGATACCATATAAGCATATTACACACATAGGCTTTTAGCGATAAAGGGTGATGCAATTACGTTTATGCCGCTTCAGCCTCCCTGGTTTGTGAACATGTGAGCATCCTTTGTGTTCACATTCACCTGTTCTGACATTCAAAGCAAGTAGAAGCTAAGAAGCCTGACAGATAGTAGGCTTCAGAGGTGGTTTTGAACGGCTCTTGGCCCCAAAGCAGGGCTTCCTCCTGAGCCATATCAGCGCTGAGCATCTAAGGTTGCCACTGAGCTCCAGAGGATTGCACTGCCTGGAAGGGTAAACTGATTCTAGATTTAAGCTCGCGGAGTCAAACAAATTATGCTGAGGTCTTATCAATAACAGAAGCCCTGTAAAGAGGGACCTACTTTATCTCCCCTCTTTCTCCTCGACTAATCTTACAGGCTTAGGAGCTTGTGTTCTCATCTAAAAGCAAGTTTGCAGGCAGAAGGGTCGTTATCCATGCAGCTGACTGCTGTATAGAGTCCTGCTAAGGTTCAAATGCACCGGAAGATTAATGGAAGCGGCTCCATTTGCCAAAAGTTAGAATCATAAATTTGCCTGAAGTAGGTTTTGTTTTTTCTATTCCTAGAAAAGGGGAACTAGTGAGCAAATTAAAGCCTTTTCACAGCTGAAATACTTTCTTTCTCCTCCCAGCCCACCCTAGTTCCGTCCCCTCCTCCCCTTTCCTTCCTCCTCCTCCTCTTCCCTTCCTTCCTCTCTCTCCCTCTGAGACTTTAGGGGAAGAATACTTTCTATCAGCATTATTGCTTCGGGAGACTGCTTATCTCAGAGTATCCCCCCTAGCAAGGCTGAATCTGACTGACCCAGCCAAGGGGCCTCTCTGCTCTGGGGCTTAAAGCATAAGCAGGGAGACTAAGCAGAAATTGAAGAGATGCACGCTGGGAAGCAGCTCACCTCCCTCAGTGGAGTCTGAAGTTTAAGACACATTACTTTGTAGTACAAGTTTTGTGAGCCCAAAGGGACCGCCCTTTGAGAAAAAAAGTAGACTGGAGGGGTGACTGGCATCTCTCTAAAATGCAATGGAAACTTAATGAGAAGGTGAGCTATAATCTCAACGTTTTAAACACAACCTATGCAGCGAAAAGGCCACGAATTTATTTAGTTGTCATATCCACAAACAAATGGAAATATCCAGAAGACAGATGGCATGAAAAACTTTAAAAGCAAATTTTAAATATCCAAACCTGAAATTGATGGACTCCAATAGGCAACTTAGGAATTCATTGCTATGGGAATGTACTAGTGAGCTAGAAAACAAACAAACAAACAACATCACCAATAACAAAAAAGAAATACCCTTCCAGAAATGTAACAGAATCATGATGGACCAGGGGTCAACAACAACAACAAAAAAGCTATGTTCAAACTGAATACAATCAAAGTCTGGGTTCAACTGCTAGTTTAGAAGAAATTCAGAGAACAGCCTTACTTATTAAATAATATCCTAAAGACAAAATGACTGGAATCCAGTGCATTTATGGAGACATCAGCACCGAAACTCTGGTGTGTCACGTGGGGACACCAGTAGCTCTATTTTCTTCAGATTGTAAATTGCAAGAAGAGCAGGGATTAATGAAAAATTCTTTAAAATCTTTAAGAGCCCGGTCTGAGAAATTTCATGGATTAAATAATTTAATAACCTGGAAAACAAGATCATAAAACATTTGACTGAATATTTGGACCTAGGAAAAAGATACTGAATTCTTTTAAGCATACTGGATTTTCTTATAATCTGTGTTGTGATGGGCTTTCTCCTTAATCCCCTTCTTCTCCCCTTTGTCCTTTCCTTCTTCCTCTATCCAGTCTTGCTCTTCTGCCTTGCTCTTCTGCCTAGCTCTTCTACCTCTGTCCCTCCCTCACTTTCTCCCTCCCTCTCAAACTCTTCATTTAATCATCTCAGTTATGAATGTAGAAACCATTTCTTGGTTGTGACTCATTTCATTGATTCTTTGTAGTGTCTTTAAATGTTTAATCTTACAGCAGTGTGTGTGAAGTGATACTGGAGGCTTTCAGAAAGAGACACCTGCTGCTGCAAAGCAATGAAGGCAAAGCTGCTAACTGATTAGGACTACAGGATGTGGGCTTTGCTCTGGCTTTAATTGAATGTAACTACTCATTGACTACCGGTGTGGTAAGTGGGCAGGACGAGAACCTTCCCTTCAGTGGGGTGGCCAAGAGGCTTCTCTCCACACATTTGCCCACGTTTGGCCTTCAGTTGAAGCAAGAAGGAGCTAAGGGAAGCTTGGCATGCTTGATCCCCTCCCAGTCAGAGTTCAGTGATGCCTGATGGTTCTCTGAGTCCGTTACATCCTATGCCTTCAGTGGCTGAGTGGGAGCTTACCATTCCCACGGGGAACCAGTGCGCCTCTAATGAGCTATTGCTCTTCCATGTCAGCAGGCGACCTCTGACCTCCTTCTTGGATGCTTTTGCTAAGTACAGCCTGCCCTGTAAACACTGATGGAGAACCACGGTGAGTCTGACTGATCTATTTTCCTGTCTGCAGTAGCTTCTAGGACAACGGTTCTCCACTTGGGAGTTGAAAGACCCCTTATGAGGGTTGCCTAAGCCCATCAAAAAACATGGCTATGTACATTACAATTCATAACAGTAGCAAAATTACGGTTATGAAGTAGCAATGAAAATAACTTTATGGTTGAGGGTCACCACAACATGAGGAACTGCACTAAAGCATTAAGAAGGTTGAGAAGCGCTGGTCTAGGGATTCTGTGTTGTTGAGTCGTACTGAGCCTTAAAAGATTAAATCATCAATCAGTTACAGTTCATTCCACCTATGTGCATTTTCACCTCTTCTCATTGCTCATCTAAGAATGAAAGCAATTTGGGGTCTCTTCTCTCATTATGGCTCACACTATGATCTGCATGCTTTTTTGAGTAAATTTTCCTTATTGGATAAAATTTTTAAACTAACTTTACAAGATAACTTTACTGTGGTTTCATATTGAGTTATACTGTCTTGCAACTTTACAAGGCAAGGGAAAATTCTCTTTTTCTGTCTTCATTGTAGACACATAACAGAGTAGGAGCAGATATTACTACCTGTATTCATAAATTTAACGTGTGTTCATATATTAATACCAGATACCTGTACTGGGTCCAAACTATCAAACAACACAGATTTAAATCATAGTAACTTGAGTTTTGGTTGACTGCTAGAAACTCTGTTACCAATTAACAAATTGAATGGGAACCAGCTGACTAGTGATTCATGAAGCAGCAATCAGTTTTGATTCTGTGGCTTTCTCACAATTCTGTAGATGCTGTGTAACCCATAGCACTGGCTGGAGTTGTTTGCACCTGCCCTGCCGTTGGCTGATGCACGAATCATATTGTGCTTTTAGTTTACCTTGCTGATGCTCTATTTGACACTGTTGGCTTTAGGAAATTTTCCTTTCAATGCTTGCCATAAGGAGCGGTTGATGAACACATCTTTGACATTTTGGCTGGGGATACAGCTCAGTGTTAGAGCACTAACAAATGTATACAGGGTCTAGGTTCAATTCTCTCTCCCTCTCTCCTTCTCTCCCTCTCCTCCACTTCCTCTCTCTCTCTCTCTCCTTCTCTTGCTCTCCCTTTCCCTAACCCCTACCCTGCACAAATATAATAAATTCTGTAACAAGTTTCAAATGTCCAATGCAGACAGGCTCCTGAAGTTGAGTTGTTGTTTAATTAAGAGAGACCTCTTTCCTGAGATTCTTATTAAAAGAACATTGGGAAATGTAGTGACAATAACAAATGTACAGAATGACCTCTTCTCCAAACAAACAAACAAACAAACAAAAGCAGCAACAACAACAAAAAACAATGAACTTCTCAGAAATATTATAGTATCTTTTGGTCGGTAAAGATGGCCCCCAAACAGGTCATTTAACCATAGCCAGATAAATTATCTCTACTGGTCAACAGTCTGGAAACACACTCTGGTCCTTCAGATTATACTCTGTGTGTCCCTGCAGCAATATAGCTCTCAATAAGAAATGCTTGATTCATTTCTTCTAGCATCCTCCTGAATCCCCACATTGGTAAACATCTTAGTACAAAGTTGTGGTTTATGCACAATCAGGAAGAAGGAAGCAGGCCTGCAGTCTACTGTAGTGAGATGTCATTCTTAACTCCACTCCATATCCAGTGTAGCTGTTATCTTTCTTGGTGAGTTATGACTTTAAAGCCTTCCAGTGACTTCCATAGCTCTGTGCCACTATGACTCTGTACTATACCTGACCAACTCCAGCTTCCAGTGGGCTATGATTGAATGTTCTCTAGTGCTATGACATCCTATGAGACAGATACCAACTCCTAAAATTTTAAATTTTTTAATGTTTTATATTAGCATATTGGGTATTAAATATCATTGTGGCATTTTTTTGGAAGAAAACGTGTTTTAGTTGATTTCATTTCTTCCAGGCTTCTACTACCCCTAATCCCTCTTTATAATTTCTCTTAAAGAAGGGAGGAGAGTGGACAAACTGGATATGAGAGCTTAATCCTTAGCAAACTGCCTTGTCTATTCAAAGTGCTCACTAGCTTTTCTGAAGCCTTTCACCCGAATGTAGGGCTCCAAGTAGAGAGAAGAATCAACTGCAATGATTTCCCATCATGAGTGCTCTGCTGAAATGAGTCTTGCCCACTTAAAATAATGTCATAAGTATTCCATAGCATAGTGTTTTGCAAGGTAGCAAGGCATATAAAAGAAAAAAAAATATTTAAATTCTCCAGTCTACAATTGACACACTTGGATCATCTTTCCCATCTCCAACAACTGATTTTCCAGACCCTGTTTAATTCTGGTAGGAGAGAGTCACCATTGCTATCAGAGTTACTCTCCTGTGTGAAATGCTTACTATGCAGGAAGGATTTTCATTGTCACCTTGCCCTGAATTCACATTCTATTTTTTTCCTTTGTTTTTTTTTTTATTAGATATTTTCTTTATTTACATTTCAATTGCTATAACAAAAGTTCTCTATACTGCCCCCTACCCGGCCCTGCTCTCCTACCCACCCACTTCAACTTCTTGGAACTGGTATTCCCCTTGTACTAGGGCATATAAAATTTGCAAGGCCAAGGGGCCTCTCTTCCCAATGATGGCCAGCTAGGCCATCGTCTGCTACATATGCAGCTAGAGACATGAGCTCTGTGGGGTACTGGTTAGTTCATATTGTTGCTCGACCTATAGGGTTGCAGACCTTTCAGCAGCTTGGGTACTTTCTCTAGCTTCTCTATTGGGAACCCTGTGTTGCATCCAAAGATGACTGTGAGCATCCACTTCTGTGTTTGTCAGGCACTGGCATAGCCTCACAGGAAACAACTATATCAGGGTCCTTTCAGCAAAATCTTGCTGCCATATGCAATAGTGTCTGGGTTTGGTGACTGATTATGGGATGGATCCCTGTGTGGGGTAGTCTCTGGTTAGTCTATCCTTTCCTCTCAGCTCCAAACTTTATCTCTGTAACTCCTTCCATGGGTATTTTGTTCCCTATTCTAAGGAGGAATGAAGTATCCACATTTTGGTCTTCCTTTTTCTTGATTTTCTTGTGTTTTGCAGATTGTATCTTGGGTATTCTAAGATTCTGGGCTAATATCCACTTATCAGTGAGTGCATATCAAGTGACTTATTTTGTGATTGGGTTACCTCACTAAGGATAATATACCCCAGGTATATCCATTTGCCCAAGAATTTCATAAATTCATTGTTTTTAATAGCTGAGTAGTACTCCAATGTGTAAATGTACCATATTTTCTGTATCCATTCCTCTGTTGAGGGACATCTGGGTTCTTTACAGCTTCTGGCTATTATAAATAAGGCTGCTATGAACATAGTGGAGCATATGTTCTTATTACCAGGTGGAACATTTTCTGGGTGTATGCCCAGGAGAGGTATTGCTGGGTCTTCAGGTATTACTATGTCCAATTTTCTGAGGAACTGCCAGACTGATTTCCAGAGTGGTTGTACCAGCTTGCAATCCCACCAGCAATGGAGGAGTGTTCCTCTTTCTCCACATTCTCACCAGCATGTGCTGTCACCTGAATTTTTGATCTTAGCCATTCTGACTGGAGTGAGTGGGAATCTCAAGGTTGTTTTGATTTGCATTTCCCTAATGATTAAGGAGGTTGAATATATTTTCAGGTGCTTCTCAGCCCTTCCTTATTCCTCACTTGAGAATTCTTTGTTTAGCTCTGTACCCCATTTTTTAATGGAGTTATTTGAATTTCTGGAGTCCAGCTTCTTTAGCTCTTTGTATGTATTGGATAATAGTCCCCTATCAGATTTAGGATTGGTAAAAATCCTTTCCCAATCTGTTGGTGGCCCTTTTGTCTTATTGACAGCGTCTTTTGCCTTACAGAAGCTTTGCAATTTCATGAGGTCTCATTTGTCAATTCTTGATCTTACAGCACAAGCCATTGCTGTTCTGTTTAGGAATTTTTCCCCAGTGCCCATATCTTCAAAACTTTTTCCCACTTTCTCCTCTATAAATTTCAGTGTCTCTAGTTTTATGTAGAGTTCTTTGATCCACTTAGACTTGAGCTTTGTACAAGGAGATAAGAGTGGATCAATTTGCATTCTTCTACATGATAACCACCAGTTGTGCCAGCATCATTTGTGAAAATGCTCTTCTTTTTCCACTGGATGGATTTAGCTCCCTTGTCAAAGATCAAGTGACCATAGGTGTGTGGATTCATTTCTGGGTCTTCAATTCCATTCCATTAATCTACCTGTCTGTCACTGTACCAGTACTATACAGTTTTTATCACAATTGCTCTGTAGTACAGCTTGAGATCAGGCATGGTGATTCCACCAGACGTTCTTTTATTGTTGAGAATAGTTTTTGCTATTCAAGGTTTTTAGTTATTCCAGATGAACTTGCAAATTGCCCTTTTTAACTCAGTGAAGAATTGAGTTGGAATTTTGATGGGGATTGCATTGAATCTGTACATTGCTTTCGGTAGGATAGCCATTTTGACTATATCCTGCCAATCCATGAGCATGAGAGATCTTTCCATCTTCTGAGATCTTCAATTTCTTTCTTCAGAGACTTGAAGTTCTTGTCATACAGATATTTCACTTCCTTAGTTATAGTCACACCAAGGTATTTTATATTATTTATGACTATTGTGAAGGGTGTTGTTTCCCTAATTTCTTTCTCTGCCTGTTTATCCTTTGTGTAGAGAAAGGCCATTAATTTGTTTGAGTTAATTTTATATCCAGTTACTTCACAGAAGTTGTTTATCAGGTTTAGGAGTTCTCTGGTGGAATTTTTAGGGTCACTTATATATACTATTATATCACCTGCAAATAGTGATATTTTGACTTCTTCCTTTCCTCTCCTTTTGTTGTTGAACTGCTCTGGCTAGGACTTCAAGTACTATATTTAATAGGTAGAGAGAAAGTGGGCAGCCTTTTTTAGTGGGATTGCTTCGAGTTTCTCTCTATTTAGTTTGATGTTGGCGACTGGTTTGCTGTAGATTGCTTTTATCATGTTTAGGTAAGGGCCTTGAATTCCTGATCTTTCCAAGACTTTTACCATGAATGGGTGTTGTATTTTGTCAAATGCTTTCTCAGCACGTAACAAGATGATCATGTGGTTTTTGTCTTTGAGTTTTTTATATAGTGAATTACATTGATGGATTTCTGTATATTAAACAATCCTTGCATCCCTGGGATGAAGCCTACTTAGTCATGATGGATGATAATTTTGATGTGTTCTTGGATTCAGTTTGCAAGGATTTTATTGAGTATTTTTGCATCGATATTCATAAGGGAAATTTGTCTGAAGTTCTCTTTCTTTGTTGGATCTTTGTGTGGTTTAGATATCAGAGTAATTGTGACTTCATAGAAAGGATTG
Source organism: Mus minutoides (assembly GCA_902729485.2). Classification (NCBI taxonomy): domain Eukaryota; kingdom Metazoa; phylum Chordata; class Mammalia; order Rodentia; family Muridae; genus Mus; species Mus minutoides. The sequence continues at coordinate 168,678 of LR750132.1, forward strand.
GGTAGTGTACCTTCAGATTCTATTTTGTGGAATATTTTGAGGAAAGTTGCAATTAGGTCTTCTTTGTATGTCTCATAGAACTCAGCACTAAACCTATCTGGCCACGGGCTTTTTTTGGTTGGGAGACTATTGTTGACTGCTTCTATTTCTTTAGGGGAAATGAGACTGTTAGATTGTTAATCTGATCCTGATTTAACTTTGGTACCTGGTAACTGTGTAGGAAGTTTTCCATTTCACCCAGGTTTTCCAGTTTTGTTGAGTATAGCCTTTTGTAGTAGGATCTGATGATGTTTTGGATTTCCTCAGGTTCTGTTGTTATGTCTCCTTTTCATTTCTGATTTTTTTTTTAATTAGAATAATGTCCCTGTGCCCTCTAGTTAGTCTGGCTAAGGGTTTATCTATTTTGTTGGTTTTCTCAAGGAACCAACTCCTGTTTTGGTTGAATCTTTGAATAGTTCTTTTTGTTTCCACTTGGTTGTTTTCAGCCCTGAGTTTGATTATTTCCTGCCATCTACTCCTCTTGGGTGAATTTGCTTCCTTTATTTCTAGAGCTTCTAGGTGTACTGTCAGAGTGCTAGTGCATGCTTTCTCTAGTTTCTTTTTTGGAGGCACTCAGGGCTGTGTGTTTTCCTCTTAGGACTGACTTCATTGTGTCCCATAAGTTCGGGTATGTTATGACTTCATTTTCATTAAACTCTAAAAAGTATTTAATTTCTTTCTTTATTTCATCCTTGACCAAGGTATCGTTGAGAAGAGTGTTGTTCAGTTTCCACCTGAGTGTTGGCTTTACATTATTTATGCTGTTATTGAAGATCAGCTTTAGTCCAAGGTGATCTGATAGGATGCAAGGGATAATTTTAATATTTTTGTATCTGTCAAGGCCTTTTTATATGGTCAATTTTGGAGGAGGTACCATGTGGTGCTGAGATGAGGTTATATCATTTTGTTTTAGGATAAAATGTTCTGTAGAACCAGCTGATCTTATAGAATTCATGGGATAATTTCAATATTTTTCTATCTGTTGAGGCCTGTTTTTTATGGTCAGTTTTGGAGAAGGTACCATGTGGTGCTGAGATGAAGGTATATAATTTTGTTTTGGGATAAAATGTTCTGTATAACCAGCTGATCTGATGGGATACATGGGATAATTTCAATATTTTTGTATCTGTTGTGGCCTGTTTTGTATGGTCAGTTTTGGAGGAGGTACCAGGTGGTGCAGAGATGAAGGTATATCCTTTTGTTTTAGGATAAATGTTCTGTAGATATCTATTGAATCCATTTGATTCATAACTTCTGTTAGTGTTCATGTGTGTCTGTTTAGTTTCTGTTTCCAGGATCTGCCCATTGGTGAGAGTGGGGTCTTTAAGTCTCCCACTATTATTGTGTGAGGTGCAATGTGTGCTATGATCTTCAATAAAGTTTCTTTACTGAATGTGGCTGCCCTTGCATTCGAATCATAGATATTCAGAATTGAGAGTCCATCTTGAAAGATTTTACCTTCAATGAGTATTAAGTGCCCCTCCTTGTCTTTTTTGATAACTTAGGGTTGGAAGTCAATTTTATCCAATATTAGAATTGCTACTCCAGCTTGTTTCTTCAGACCATTTGCTTGGATAATATTTTCCAGCCTTTCACTCTGAGGTAGTGTCTGTCTTTGTCTCTGAGGTGGGTTTCCTGTAAGCAGCAAAATGTTGGGTCCTTTTTGTGTAGCCAGTCTATTAGCCTATGTCTTTTATTGGGCAATTGAGTCCATTGATGTTCGCTCACCCTCCATAGTCCTCAAACTGACCTGCGCAGACTGGTCTCAGAGAGTCCCGGGACACAAGATCTGAATTCACATTCTGAATCTTCTCCAAACTGAGCTTCCCTTTTGAGAGCCTATGCTCCAGTTCTCTGAGTCATAGTCCGTCTCTCAGTACCTAGTTTAAATTTCCTTAATCTGATATAGCTGATGAAGATTGTATTTAGTGCTTGAATTCTAAAATACTCCTTTAAATCAAGAGTGAAAAATGGCTGTTATGGTTTTGTTCAACATTGGATTATTGATCCTTGTCAGTAAGCTAAGGGAAAGAAATGAGTACAAAGAAAAGAATGAAAGTATATCTGCAGACTTTACTAAGAAACAGTCTATACATGAAGCAACATTTTTACTAAGATTGGTGGACATCAAGGTTGACATTTACTTTTTAAGAACTGAAAACTAATGAAAGGTTAAATCTTTAAGATTTTAAAATGGTGTCAGATATATCAAATAACTACCAATAAACCCACAGAGAGCTGATTCAGCCATCCTTGTGAAAGCTGTAGCATGGAGAGACCTTCTAGAAGACTCAAATGGAGAAATAGTTCATGCTTAGTCATAATAAGTAAAGAAGATGTCTTCTCTAAGGCATTCCAACACCAAACTCAGAAGCTGTGTGGAAATTAATAAGCTAATTGTAATGGTATATAAAGGCAATGGAATTCACATACTGTACTGGATGTCAAAGCAACAATGAACTTACAGGCATCAATCTGGTATGCAGAAAGGATAGGCCATGTGCTAGTGAGTAGAAGCACCCCTGTGTATGCATCAGCAAATTACTTTCATGTATGAACAAGAAGAAGGAGGAGGAGGAGATAGAAGAAGAAGAAGAAGAAGAAGAAGAAGAAGAAGAAGAAGAAGAAGAAGAAGAAGAACAACAACAACAACAACAACAACAACAACAACAACAACAACAACAACAAAATAGCCAATACTTTATTGTTAGGACTCTAACACCTCTACAGAGAACTTTTTTTTTGTAAGAAATTAAGCAGACTTCCTGTCAAGTACATGGTTGCCCTCTTTGGCAGGTCAGAGAGCTGATTATGAGGCTCTTGTAAAATTGATATTTTGATTATGGTTATTCTACTCCACCAAAGCCAGAAAATCCACAGTCATTATGTTAAAAAAATGGCTTTCTTTTCTGACAGGTCAAAAGAGCAAAGCAGATGGAAGGGAGCTTTTCTCAACGTAACTACCATTCTTGTAGTGATAGTTCCTCAAGAGTGGCTGCCCCTACCTGCTTCCCACACATCCTTCTCCATTAAACATGGTTTTACTTTGCATACACTTTCTTTTTCACCTTTGGAAATAATTATGACACTATTTATTCTATTTTTCTCTAAGAACTCCAACCATGAGCAGTATACCTCCATCACTTTACCCCTTCCTTCTCCCCTACAATTCTTCCTGTATCCTTCTGCCCAAATCCATGTTCTTCTTTTCAACTATTATTGCTACATGTATATACAATCCATGTAGCCTGTGTGGTATTGTTTGGGCAAACATGTGTCCAAAGTTGATGACTTGGCACTGAACAATATACAAAGGAGCTTATCGCTGGAGGAAACTGATTTTTCCTCATAGCATTAGTTGACCACATGTAACTCTGCATCTGGGTGTGGTACCCTGTCCACATGCCAAGTGATGTTATTGTGCCAATCTCATTCAAGCAACTCTATCATCATTGAGATTTTATTATTGTGTTTTCTCTGTCATATCTATGAGACTCTTTCTAGTATCCAGTGCCCTGGGCCTCTGTCTCTTATGTTTTCATAATGAGAGTGGGCCTGTAGAATGGTAGACTGAGAGTAGACTTGTTCATGAATAAACCTGTGACTGGTAACTGTTCTTGAAAAGGAAAATTTGATATTAATTTCCAGGTTCACTATCTCCCGAAAAAAATTGACACAGAGAATATTTTCATAAAAACCTTTTTTCTTCGTTAAAGGGTGTCAGGACCTCTTTGACCAGCAAGACAACGCAACCCGAGAGCTCTTCTTTCAGCAGTTTAATCATGAACCTTGAATTAACAATCTCCCTCCAGGATCCCACCCTTGGCCTTTTAAGCTTTATGCCTAAGCCCATCCCAATGGGCTATGTGGCAACAGCAGATTGGTTACCAGAACAAGGAAGTAAGCAAAGCCAGCAGCCTCTGCATAACAAGGACTTGTTTAGGACAGAAAGCCCTCCCTGATCCCATAGCAGAGTGTGAAAACAGGAAACCTGCTTGACTCAGCAGCTCTCCACAAAAGGGAACATTTAAAAGTCATTCTATAGAATGGGAATGTATGTTACATTTGACACATTAGAAGATTTTCTGTTTAACAGTAAGGGTTTTTTAAAGAACAAGCTTCATATAACTGACACATCAGCTATATCCACTATAATTTAATGAACATATATGAAAAGACAGGTATCCAGCAACATAAAAGAGAAAGAGACCAACATTAGTCATTTACCCAAACTGAGCATTTAACCTTCAGTAAGCATACATTAATACTCAGTTTCATTGGTATAAGCATCTATGAGATAACACCATAAATAAAGCCCAAGACCCAGAATTTTTTAACATGAAGACTCAACAAACTAAGTATTAGCAAGAACGTGGGACAAAAAGAACCACCTAGAGTGTCAATAGCATTCTAAATATTGGTCCTAACAATATGAAAACTTGCTTGACAATATCTATAAACACTGCATGCATTTCATTATGTGTTTTTGTGCGATTCATAATGTAAGCATATATTCCTAAATCTACACTCAATACATTGTATGTACCTAAAAAAAAATTGAAATGTCTTCATAATAACATTATTTGTAGGCTCCAAACAGAAAACAGCCACAATATCCTCTTGCAGTAGAAGGGCATATATATTGTATGGTGTTTTTCATTAGAATTCCAGTGAAAAGGGATTGCATATGAATGCATGACTGCTGTGTTCAGCATAGGGAATAGATTTCATAAGCATTCTATGGAGCAAAATAGTCTGCTATGAGAGATCACATAGAATATGATTTCATTTAACTAGTACTACTTAAAATATAAGTTTTAGAAGCAAAACTATATTTAAAAACTGTGCTAAGAAATAGGGTGAGTGATGACTAGGAAAGCAGAGGAAGGGAGCCTGTGGCAATATTCCCTCTTTAACCTGTAGCTATAACACAAATATTTGCTTTGTGGTAAAAAGTTCAGCTCTGCATTTTTACTTTGTGAATTTAATTAAATGCACATGAATAACTGCATCCATTAGAGGAGAACTGCATTGCTGAATGGATCTCCATATTTTGATAGAGGATTTAGAATGGGAAATAGAGAGAATATGAGGTGAAAATAATGCAAACATTTATAGGAAAATGTATAGTCTATTAGCCGAAACATCAGCAAGAACAAATCTCTTTTACTATAGCAGAATGAAAAGGATACTTGCCCATGCATGCATACAGCAAATGTTGGATTTGATCCCAATGAAATATTGTATGTGCTAAATGAAGTAACTTATGAATATAGTACACGTTAAAGGACAGAATGGCTAGCATTTTTAACTTGGAGAGCAGACTGCATGCAGGCTTCTCATACTGGAGGCATATCTCGCAAGTAAGTGCCAGATGAGTCAGAAAGGATGGTTCCTGGTCCTAGGTGAGAGTGATCACATGATGGAAAATGCAGACATATTTTAGATGGAGAAATGTGAAATGCAGGCATATGTTGTATGGGAAGAAAGAAAGGAAACAGTTACTGAAGACATTCTATGGAAATGAGGGAAATAGAAATGTTAACTTTAATAGTGCCTGCCTGAAGGCATTCCCTAGAACCTCTGGTTTGAGCTCATAAACTGGGGAAAGAGGAAAAGGAAAAGGAAAAGGAAAAGGAAAAGGAAAATGAGTACAAATAAATATCTTTTTAAGCGGGAAAAGGTTAAAGCTTAGGAAAAAGCTCAGTGCTAGACAGAATGCACAGCATCCCAAAGTCCTAGGTTCAACTCCCTGATGCACTTGTCAACACATACAAACACACACACACACACACACACACACCACACCACACACCACACACACACATACCATACACACACATACCACACATACACACACACACACACACATACAACACACACAGCACACACACATACAACACACACATACCACACAACACACACACATATACCACACACATACAGTATATACACAGTAGATTAAAAAGATAGAAAAATGTATCAAGAAAAAAACATTTCAGTATAGAAAAAGCATTGTAAAGTGCCTATACCTATTCTCTACAAAAACTGTGTTACATACGTGCATGCAGACAGAGATTTCATGCAGTTGTGAGTGTGCTTACACAGGAATAATCACCCTAGAGTCTCAGCCAGTGGTTCGCAGCCTTCTTCATGCTGTGATCCTTTCCTCATGTTGTGGTGACTCCGCCCATGAACGTCATTTTGTTTAGAACTGTACTTTTGCTACTTTGGGGACTCACAATGTCAATGTCTGATCGGCAGGATATCTAATATGCAACCTCCAAAGAGGGTCACTTCCCACAAGGGAAGAATTGATGAAAGCCTGGATCTGTTGTAAGAATGAACAGAATATGCCTTACTATCACTAACCTTCAAGAATCACAGGGAATTAGCGACCAAGGAGTGATTTTAATTAAGGCTTTGAGACAATCCTAGAGGAACCAAACCATGAAGGCAGAATGAAGCAAAATATATTTGAGGTTCTGAAATGGGTCAGACTGGCTAAATGTATTGAACATGGGAGTTCAAAGAGAGAAAAGATTTGCATGGTAAATGGAGAACACACATAAACTACTTTCGTGCCAACTAAGCTGTTAGAATAGATTTGTTTTTTCTTAATTTCTTAATGTAGATTTAATTAATTTAAATTTAACCAATTTAAATTAATTTACTTTTAAATCAAAATAGAATTACATCACTTTCCTTCCCCCAGACCCTCCTATCTACTCTTCCACCAACCCCTACCATGTTCCCCCACTCTCAAGTTGATAACCTCTTTTTCTTTGATTGTTATTGTTACATACATACATACATACATACATACATACATACATTCATGTGTGTGTGTGTGTGTGTGTATGTGTGTGTGTGTGTGTGTATGTGTATGTGTGTATACAAATTTCTAAATACAACCTGCTGAATCCATTTTTATTGTTTGTGTATACATGGTTTCAGGGCTGACCTCTCTGTAATGAACAATAAGTAATGGCTAATTCTTCTTCCAGCAGCCATTACTTGCCTGTAACATTTTTCTGGGGTTAGGACCCCAAGACACTATCCCTTATCCATATTGTATGTCCACTGGCATTATTCCAGTCTTGTTTATACAGCCATGGACATTATTTCATAACAGACTTTCTGACTTCCTGGCACTCTGGTTTTTGTGTGATTGCAACTACTTTTTATTTTAAATGTTTATAGTAGTGGGTTTTTTTTTTTTAAGATTCATGCAATATAGTCTGATTACCAGAACTTTGCCAACAAGACATTGATAAGTAAGACCCTGTTGCTAAAGATACCACAAACCCCATAGGAAGGACAACAATATCAACCAACCAGACCCCCCAGAACTCCCAGAGATTAAACCACCAACCAAAAAGTACACATGAAGGGACAAGTGGCTCCAGCCTCATATGTAGCAGAGGATGGCATTGTTGGTCATCAAATGGGAGGAGAAGCCCTTGGTACTGTGAAGTCTTGATGCCCCAGTGTAGTGAAATGCCAGGGTGGTGAGATGGGAGTGGGTGGGTGGGAAGGAGATCATCCTCATAGAAATTGGGGGAGGGGGTGGATAGGGGATTTCTGGAGGAGAAACCAGGAAAGGAGATAACATTTGAAATGTAAGTACATAAAATATCCAATAAAAATGCATATAAAAGCACAATATCTATTAGAACTACACATGACTTCTTAGTGGAGACTCTAAATGCCAAAACAGTTTAGGCAGATGGTCTGCAGACTCTTGGAAAAAAAAAAAAATAGATGCCATCCCAGGTTACAATACCTAGAAAACTTTAACTCACAATAGATAAATAAGATATTTCATTTAAAAAAAGACACTACACACTGTTGAAATAATTAATTAATTAGTTAATAATTCTTAGCAGTTGGTTTATTACATGCTCCAATGCTTTATATTCTCGATGAATGACACACACACACACACACACACACACACACCTTTTATATTTTAATATGCCTTTAACAGCCCAATAGTAGCTGGGCCATTGCCTAACCTCTACGTGTTAACCTCTACCTCCCAATGATAATCCTGAGTTATTATTTACTACTTTTATGTTCTACCTTGGCTGCCCTAGACCCAGCTGCGCAGCCTTTTGGGTCTTTCCCAGCTCCTTCACACGCCTGCTATGTTTCTGTGTCCTGCACTACTCTTAGGCATGGTGTCTCTCTTCTTCCCTCCTTTCCTCCCTTCCCCTCCCCTCCCATCTCCTCCCTTCCACTCCCCTCCCTTATCCTCTCCTCTACACATTCTTCTCATATAGTGATCACCTTTTCTTCCTGTTCCAAGTCTCAGGCCTGGGAAATCCTAAAATTCTGCCTCCATCTGTCCTCTCCACTATATTGGCTGTAGGCATCTTTATCAATCAGAATTAACTGGGGCAGGTTCCCAGAAGTTATGCAGACAGTCTAGTGTAAACAGGTTTTTTTTGGGGGTAACATAATTAGCATTAGAATAAAAGCCTGTACAGCACACGTTGGTCACAAAGCATGGAGAAATCAAGTAGAATTCTCCAGGAAAGTTTATACTATTTAAAATCCACTGAGACTTTCCTTGTGACATAACTTAGTCTTTCTGTTAAAATATGCCTGGTGCTGTGTTGTTAGGAGGTACAGGACATGTGGTATATCCATTACCTGTAGATGTCTTAGTGTCATTTAAGTCTTTGTTGTTACTGTTGGTGAGTTAAGGCACCAAATGTTATTGTAAATTATTGTTTTAACACACTAATATTGTGAGTCTTGCTTATATTTTAGGGTTGTGCTATTGGAGGTATATGTTTATCTTTTGTGTGTCTGCAATAGTTATATTATATTATATTATATTCATTTATATTATATTCATATTAATTTTGTACATTGGGTTTCTTATATGCCATAGTACTAGACTAGTTCTTTGCTTTCTTTGATTCACTTCTTTCTCTTACATTTAAAATTACTTAAAATGTTATTGTTTCATGACCTACTTGAACTGCTAAGCTACAGTATTAACTTGTTATACATGTATGAGATCCTAGGGACATAATTGTGTGAAATTGGGCATCCTGGTCCTCATAGGACTCTTGCAAACCTTTACGACTATGATATACATCTTGGACTTCCCAGAAGCCTCTGTAAACACAATGAAGAAGCTGCCAGTGGAAGGATAAAATCTAGAACTAAGATAATCAGGGGTCTAATTCTGATCCTATCATCAAATGTAAGAGAGATCACAAGAGACTCTTGTTTCACATGTTACTAATTGAAAAGACACAATAAAAATTATGTCTTGGGACTGCTATCATGACAATCCACAAATTTAGTGTCTTAAGCAATAGAAATGTACTGTCTCATAATTCTGTAGAGTAGAAACTGAGTTTCAGTTCTGGAGGCCTGTTTGATAACTTCTAAGGATTAGTGGGAACTCTGACTCAGGATCTCCTGGTGAGGAAAACTTCTATCTTGAAGTAGTGACCCCTACAGTTCTCCAGACATGGCAGAATGGCCAGACACTCCACCCATTACAACCATGGCCCTGGAAGACTGCATTTTGTCTATGCCACCCCATTTAAGAAACGATTCATCCAGTTTGTTGTCAATGTTCATGCTTAAGCTGAGGCTGAAGTAAAAATTAAGACTTTAAGGAAGGGAATGCTGTTGGCTTGAGAAAGAAATCAGGGTTGAGTTTCGACCTTTCACAGGCTCCAGAAAATCTTGGGATCCTCTCAGTCACTTGTGCCATCTAATGCCTCTATAAAATGTGTCAGGTACAAGCCTATCCCACCAGAACACTTGGATAAATTTCCAAGGCACTGATTCTTCTCTTCTATCTACAGGTTGGTGCTGAGGCACACCCAGTAATGTTTCTAAAAGATCACTCTATATCATAATTATATATAATTATTCTTGAGTTAATTTTAGTATAAATTCCATATAACTATAATTTTATAATATAAATTTAATTTCAAATAATTATTTCATTTATCTGATGACTTATGAGTTTAAAATCTACATATGTGGATATTTAAATACTTGGAACAAAATTAACTCTTCTACATTGTACTACAAATAGTGGCAGTGTTTAGGACACAAATACCATGCAACTAGAAAAAATACACAGCATTACAGGTGCTTGCTTCTCACTGTGGAAATTTGCTACATGTTATGGAATCATGGTACCAAGTAACACTTACTACTTGTTTACAATAGTTATTACATTTTCCAAGGAACTAAAATTATATACCAGAGCCCACCAGTTACAATAATGTATATCAAATATTAAAATTGTTATAAAATTAATAAATTAAATAAAACTATAATGTCATTATAAGGAAACTACAAATGAAAACATTGCTAATTTTGCATCTTATCACATGAATCCAGATACATGACTGGGACTTGCTTCTATTTAATTCTAGGTCTTTCAAAAGATGGATATCAAAGAAATATTTTTTTGTTTGTTTTAAGAAAAAATGGTGTGGCTATGGGAAAACATCACATATGCTATCTGGAATTTTGAGTTTAGCTAATTCTGTACATGATATACTGTGATGGTTTGTATATTCTTGGACCAGGGAGTGGCACCATTTGGAGGTGTGGCCTTGTTGGAATAGGTATGACCTGGTTGGAGTAGGTGTGTCACTGTGGGTGTGGGCATAAGATCCTCACCCTAGTTGCCTGGAAGTCAGTCTTCCACTAGCAGCATTTGGATGAAGATGTAGAACTCTCAGCTCTAACTGCACCATGCCTGCCTGGATGTTGCCATACTCCCACCTTGATGATAATGAACTGAACCTCTGAACCTGTAAGCCAGCCCCAATTAAATGTTGTTTTTATAAGACTTACCTTGATCATGGTGTCTGTTCACAGCAGTACAACCCTAACTATGACAGTGTACCCAATAGGCACAGCCATTTCCCCTTCCCTGCCCCAGTATTTTTATCCATTATAAATTCTAAACTTTGTTGATAGCAATAATGATAACTACGTTAGAACTTGGTTGTCTATGACCTTTATCTCAACATACATAAGTACCATTGTGATAGCTAGACTTCTTATTATCCTTTGATAGACAAGTTCTCCAAACTACAACACAAAGACATACCATGAAAAATTAGAGGAAACTGAAGAAAATCTAGTATAATACAAAAAAATATTAATATCAACAAGTGTGAAATGGGAAAGCAAATGACATTTACAAAATAATTCAGAGAGATTTTTGCTATGTCTCGAGTCTGATTTTGCTGTATAAAGATAATTGTTTGTTTTACTTTCAAATTTTTGTCTATAGTACTCTTGTACTCTTGATGTTGTTGTTGTTGTTGTTGTTGTTGTGCAGGGTTTCTCTGTGTAGCCCTGGCTATCCTAGAACTCACTCTGTAGACTCAGAAATGTGCCTGTCTCTCCCTCCAAGTGCTGGGATTAAAGGCATGTGCAACCACTTCCTGGCTTGACTTACACTTCCAACATAGAGGAAGCCAAGACAGTCACCTAAAGCAGGGTGGAATATGGAAGAGTAAACTGAAGCAGACACAATTGACTAATGCATCTTATTTCCTTGATTCTTAAGAAAATAAAATAGCATCACCAAAAATGCTTTCCCATGGAAAATATGATCTTCATATGAATAAGAATTATCTGGCAGATTAGCTATAAACTGACTACTTAGGAAAAGGCATATGGATAAACAAGTATTTGATATGGTTAATTAATATACAAATTTTGTAGTCTGTTTTAAAATTTTATTTTAAAATTTTTATTCTAGTACAAGTATTGAGTATGAATACTGTTGATGTTAAAATTATATCCCAAAGCTCTTCATAATTCACTACTAGGAAGTAACTTAAGGTATTAATCACATGGAAATTATTCAACACCTCTATAGATTTTATTTTTCCTTATAGCATAAAGATATTAACTTGAAAATGTATAACTGTAAGCTTCGTGTCAGGTATGTTTTTATATAGTTTTGCAACTGCAATTGACTGGACTTCACAAGTCTCAGTTCACTAATCTAAAAAATGGAAAAGTTACTCAAGAGGATTTCAGGCTCTTTATAAAGCCTAGAATCTTTGTCATGGGTCTCTTGGCTGCAGATCACAGAAAACTCCATCACCTAGCTTATACCTCTGAAAGTATATGGTGGTATTTAATGAAATAAAATAGAATATGAAGACTTAAAAAAGGAGAAACTTGTCTGTTCTAATGATGTCACAGAATTTAACTTTATTGTTCTGTTGAAGACTTTGTTCTGAATTTCTTAGTTCAGACCCTTGAGAAAAAATATTGTGGGTTCATCTGTGTTTCCTTCTTTTCCAAGAACTTAATTGGTTAGATTGCCGTTAAAATAGCACAAACACAAAGGCCTGGCTTTTGAGGTTTTCATACAACTCTAGAGCTATGTCTTATGTCCTAATTTACATTGGTAATTAACTTCATAAAATAGAATACACAACATACTTTAGGGACATATCAGTATTAGGAAAATAGAAAATAAAGCATACATCAAAATAAATTATCCTGTGACTCTAGTCATCTCTACCCTGTGCCAGACTTAAAAGATAAGATAAAGTATGTAAAGAGAAGCACTTTAAGATGATTGCTAAGAAATCAAGCATTGTGGACTAAAGATCTGTTATATGAAGTATTCTGTACTCTCCCCCCCTCAGCCTACTTCAGGCTGTAGCAGACCACTTATGGCCTAGCTCTCCAGCTAAGGCTGGCTCCTTTTGTTGTGTCAACTGTCCCTGTGCTTTGCCAGGATCCTGCTACCTGCTGTGGCAATCCACAGTGCAAGGGACTTCGAGCTGCATTCAGGGGCCTGCCAGCTGAATGCAGGCGCCTGCACGGACTGGCTGGGGGGTTGGGCTCAACCTTATATAACCCAAGAATCTAAGTAAACTTTAAGATGCTTTGAACAGAGTGAATTTGTCTGGGCATCTTTTCTCTCTCTCCCGTCTAGTCTCTTTCACCCCCAGTTCGCCTTCCGGGGAACCTGGCTCATTCGTAAGCTGTGGGTGGCTTACCCTAACAGTATCCTCTACTGTAGGTAATCTTAATTGTCAGCTTGACTACATTGAGACATCAGGGAGGAGTTAAGCACACCTTTGCTTCTGTCTGTGGCGATGATTCTTGAGATTTTATACCATGAGACCTTTGATGCAACCAGTGAGTTAATACATTGAGGATAAATAACATTATGGCATTTTTTCAGTATTAAATGGGGGAGAGATGGAGTCTAATTGGACAAAGGAGTCATATTTGGGGTGCATCTTAGGGGCAATAGTATGTGCTAGATGGTTTTGTTCCTCTTCTCCCTGCTTCATCATGGTGTGAATTTTTCTCCTCTGCCCCCTCCCATTATGGATAGCACTATCTAAAATCCTGAACCAAACAAGATCTTCCTCATTTAAATACTTTCTACCAGATACCTTGAGAGGAGTAATAATACAAGTATCTAACGTATACAATATCCACATATATATGTAGTTTGAAAATAAAATAACTGAAGCCGGGCGTGGTGGCACACGCCTTTAATCCCAGAATTTGGGAGGCAGAGGCAGGCGGATTTCTGAGTTCAAGGCCAGCCTGGTCTACAAAGTGAGTTCCAGGACAGCCAGGGCTATACAGAGAAACCCTGTCTCGAAAAACAAAACAAACAAATAAACAAAAAAAAAAATCAAACAAACAAAAAATAACTGGCCAAAACTATTATTTCCCAGTTGGTCTTTAATTGTCTCCATCTTTACAAATCCTACTTACTAATATTTCTTTAACCTTTGTAGAATGTCCTTTGATGGAGCTCAACCTCTGTGTCTATCCAAAACAGTGGCTCTTTAACATTGGCTAAACCTTGGTGTTTCTTTCTGACCCTCGGGTATCCTCATTTCCCTGGTCTAAGGTTCATTCTGGGTACAGATTTCTCCAAATGTTTATGAGGCATTTTTAACCCAAGGCAAGTTATGAGATTCACCACTACTTTTTCCTATTTATAGAAGGTGTACTCCATACCTACAGTAAAGAAAGCTCTCTTCTTTACCTGAGGTATGTATGGTTTCACTTATAAGCTTCATTTATATGCACAGATTCTCTCAACCCCCAGGAAAATTCAGACAGGTCCAAGGTGCTTCAAATTTACTTAAAAACAAAACAAAGCAATAACAACAACAACAACAAGGCAGGCTAAGTTTTAGGGAAAGGATATTTGGTTAGCCAAATTATTTAAAAATTCTCAAACAAGCTTATTGGCTAGGTGTTGAGCTACTTAATTTTGAAAATAACTCAAAGAAAATCATAGAAACATGATGTCCTTAAAATCTGCTATGTCACATTTTCAGAAAGAATGGAAGACATTGTGAGACATGGCTGCCTATGCTGCAAAAGAGAGCAATGCGAGGTAAAACAAGTCCTTTGATCCTTCCTTAAACTTAGGTTTATAGAAGGAAGTCCAAAATGACCGGTGTTACAGACAGGGATGAAACTTTCTTCTCCATGTGAGGACATATTGCTCACATGTCTGGGTTGTGGCCACCTGTGTATATGGTGGGCAGCAAACCTTGTCAAAGTCAGAGATACACTCATATGAGGAAAAGAACCATCTGTGACGGATGTCCTTGTTGTTATTTTGGGTTTGTTCCTTTTGTCTTGTTTTGTTGCTGTTTGTTTGTCTGTCTTTGGAGACAGTGTCTTGCTGTTTAGCCTAAACTGGGACTGAAGTCAAACTTCAATCCCTTCAGGTTGCCAAGCACTCGAATTACAGACATGTGCCCCACACTTGGCTTCAGGTGAATGATACTAAGAATACAAGCTAGTCTTTTTCACCTATAACAATAGAAATCAAAAATCCCAAAAGGTTATTTTTTTTAATGTGCCTGAAGAAATAACCTATCAAACTAAATTTTTATAGCCAGAGAAAAAGCAGTCTTCATAACTAGAGGAAAATAAATCCTTTTATTATTCACAGGACCATAATAAAACAAATCCCTTAGGCTAAAAATAAAGGAGCCCAGAAGGAAGTCCAGGCCATCAGGAAGAAAAGAATACCTAAGTCCCAAATATACTAATTAGTAGAAAATACACACCTACTTGTTTCATTAAAAGAATGTTACTCACAGAAATAAAAAATGTGAACTTATGACACAGTTAGAAGCTTATTTCCAAATTCAATATTAAACAGTACAAACAACTAAAGTATAGAAATTCACTGCTTCTGGAATTTTCACAGAAGGTTCTAATAAATCAGTGGGTTAAGTAATTAGTCTCTGAAAGTTCTATCAAAAATAGAAGAAGAAATAAGAATGATGACACTAAAATCCAGTAAGGAAAATTTAACTAATAGAAAATATTTGTTTAATGGCTAAAGAAAGCAAAACTATAAATAGGTCATGGTAATATGATATAGCATCCATCTGCAGTCCTAGAAAGCTGAGGCAGGAAGACTGGGAACTGGAGGCCAATATGAGTCACAGAGCTAGATTTTTTTAAAGTCAAGAGAGGAAAACAATGGGGAAATATTAGAGAAGACAGGTAAGAGGCAAGAAGAGTGACAGAACATGTCTACCCAGCAGATACTTTTGAAAAACGGGAACTTGATTCCCAGTTTGAATGACAGTGTTTTGAGCTATTACATCAGTAATGAGCAATTACTAACTTTCCATCCGTGTATTTATTACAGTGTTGTATT
Organism: Mus minutoides; assembly: GCA_902729485.2. NCBI lineage: Eukaryota > Metazoa > Chordata > Mammalia > Rodentia > Muridae > Mus > Mus minutoides. Next base: position 184,399 of record LR750132.1, read on the forward strand.
CTAGAAGCACAGCTGTAATTTGCGTTCTGTTCTGTCTTCATCCTTCTCCCACTTAGTGTTATCTAACTGGTAACTGGATGTTACCATGGTAGTGATGATGCAGCTGATCCATTGGTCCCCTGCCCCACCACCACACACATACACACACATGAAAAAAAGCCAAGGCAAAATATAAAACTTCTAAACACATTCTAATTCTTAAGCTTAAAATTATATAAATGTAAGATTTGGATCTGTTTTTTTTTCCCAAAGTACAGGACCACTGTATTTTGATCATTGAAATATTTCTACAAGTATGATTTGCATTATCAGATCATTTTAATGTTACATAATCTCCTCCAGAAAGACTCATGACAAATAGCCACTATCAGAGAACTATGTCTTCCCTGAATGCCAAGCCCGAGATGAAAGCAATTTCATTAATGGTACATCATATTCTGAATTTGTTAGTGCATTTATAAAAAAATTATATTTAGTATGAACCACATTACTTAATAGGAAAAAAGTCTGTGTAAATACCCATTAGTGAAATGTCAAATAGAAGGCATTTAAGCTTTCTTGCCTGGGAAAAATGTATGAAAATCTTAAAGCATAATAACTTTTACTTACCCTTTTGATGCTGCTTGGACAAACTGTTCTGTACAGGAGCTATAATCAGCTTTGTCATTTTTTTCTCCACTGAGGTTTTCTAGTTGTCTGAACAGTACAGAGTGGATAATTGCATGCTTTAAAGTGATAATATACCAAACTTCATTATTTATGCATCATTTTCATAAATACAAAATAGCTCTTTAAGGACATGATCACTTATGTTCTTCCTAAACTAATGAGTGAGAGTGACAAAGGATACAGGCTCATGGTTGAGTGGTACTCCCTGTTTCTCTATAAAACAGCACTGGGACTGGTTAAAACACAGAGGCCAATGAGCAAGGGAGAGGCAGCAGGGACATCATTTAATAACAAAATTGATGTTCACATGTCTAAGGCATCATTTCTAAATGAAATGAACACATTGATTCATGTGAGAATTGTTAAAACAAACAGATAATATGAATTTCTGAGACTCAAATCTGATTATTTGCAAAAGACTATACTTGTGGCAGGTGAATTACTGCAACTGGATCCATGTACTCCACTCATCTATTATCCAATTCTAATGAGATGAATCAAAGTGACTAAATTAAAGCCTGATCTTTATCATCTCTCTAATTTGTTTTATGAAGCTGAGCATGGTGAAACAAGCCTACAACACCAGATACTAAAGATGCTAAAAGGAAAGGATCTCTTTTACTTATTTATTATTATTATTATTATTATTATTATTATTATTATTATTATTATTAATTCCATTCATTTACATTTCAAATGATATCCCACTTTCTGGTTACCCAAAACCAGGCTGAAATCCTTAACAAAACGCTGTCTTAAAAAAACTGGGGGTTGGGGATACAGACCAATGACAAAGCATTTTCCTGAGATGCATAAATACGTGGGTTCAGTATACACACATAAATAGACATGTACACACAAGCACACACATAGGCATGTGTGTGTGCACAAACACCCATGCACAGGCACATATATGCAAACACAAGCATACACAGACACACAAAGGCACAGGCATGCACCCACACACAAATATATGGAAGCACACACAGAGGCACATATATAGTCACACATATACATACAAACACACACATGCACACAGAAGAACACACACACACACACTCTTAGAAATACAGAGTCAATAATGCCATGACCTCAGGAAGCTAACACTCTACAGGAATGTAGCAGACTTACAAATAAACCAGTGCCCAGAATAACACTAGTGATGTACACTGAGAACTGTATAGATGAGTAGATTATACAGGGTAGAGGCTCATTCCTCCTGAGTTAGAGTTGAGAGAAATCTGCTTTTGTTTTTGTTGTTTGGCATTTGGCATATAATTCTAGTCTTGTTCTAATATAAGAGTTCTTTCTGAAATCCAAATTACCAGAAATACTCTCTAGATGTATCACATTATAAAGCGCATTCCAGGGACTATATTTAGATATCAAAAGACTTTTTTCCCATTATTTCTGAAGTTTTCTACATTCTTATTACAACAATAACAACAACAACAAAAGAAAAATACTAATCTTGACCACTTGATAGCCCTATGGGTTCTATAAGGCATCTGAATTGTAACTGAGCAAAACAGCTTCACATGAAGCAACAGAGGTTACAGGACTCCAGATATTCCCAATAGAGTGCTGTGCAGAAGCAAGCCCATGTGTTCTGCTGGAGCTAGAAGTATGTCAGTAGCAACTGGACTTTCATGCCAGGAACAACTTTCTCATAACTGCCCAACAGCCCAGAAAGTAAAAGAGTGGTACAGAAATAGGCTAAACTCCACATGTGTGATCAGATATTCTCACCATGCAGCAGAGAGGGAAACTGCAGTCATTATTAGAAATCGCTATTACTTTATTAGTATTAATTAATACTATTAATTATTTATTAAATTAATGTCAAGGGAACAATTGGAATTAGAAACTAGAGGCTAACAGAAAGCATCTTCCCATGACGTCCAGGTCTCACATTTGCTCTGATGAGGTCAAGTCTACAACCAATCTGTATGCACTCAAAGTAATGGTGCTTTCTGAACCTCATCCCCAACCTTCTAACCACCATATATTTGTCTAAAGAGACACTGGTGTGTACATTTACTCCAGCATTGTAGAATTTTTTACAGTTAAGCCAGAAACTAACCACTAATATAGAAAAGTCAATGCTATCATAAGTGTCTGGTGCTAGCATATCTTTGTTGGATAATGTGCTAGACTCTTGAAGGTAATCTTAAATCAGGTCTGCTAAAAAATAGCATCTATCATCCTACATAGCAAACCTAATGAGAGAACCTAGAAAACATCAGATTCCTGTTCCACTCCCTCCTGTCATAATGGTTCATAATTTATCAGGAAAATATAGGTATTGCTTTATTATACTTCCTGAGGGACCACCACTTTCCAGAGAATATTCAGAAATTAGAAATGGGGGATTCAATGGAATCACTGAATGAAAAAGTTTTCATTCATGAGGTAGCCTTTCATTTGGTAGGAAAATATATTTTCCATGTTCACTGATGAGGTACTGTCAGGTAGAGGAATGTGAGTTTCCCAACACCTGGCTGGTCTCCGGCTTTTGGGTTGCTTGAAAAAAATACTTCAGTTGGAAAACACATCTTGCATGGACATCAATGTCTGGACACTTCTTCACAAGCATTTGATTTAAGATTCTTACATCACATTAGGAAAGCAGTTCTATACATTAATTCTCTTATATATAATCTATATTGTGATCTGGTTGAAAAGGAGGCTCTTGAGCCAATTTAGTAGTAGAGTCAAAAAACCGTAGATCAGACTGTCAATTATATCTTTTCTCAGAGACCCAGGCATATAGGCTGGATGCAAACTGATAATAGAGGCTCAACCAAATGGCAAGTGATTCTAATTTGTTTTTGAAATACTACAAAAGTTTCTATCATACTGTGCAAAGCAAAATAAAGTAAATACATACATTGTTCATATATTAAAGTGTAAACTATCTCATTTGTTTCACAATGATGTTTCTATGGTCATTACATTATTACAATGGTGTGGTTGCTTTAAATGAAGATCGTGTACAACAATAAATGAAGAATATGAAAACGACTATATGCTATTTATTTGTCCTTTGTGTTCATTAGAAAGTTTTCCTCAATGTGTCTCTGTCCACTTGGCTATATAAAGGTAACATTAATATGATCTATTGCTATATTAAGAACATTGAGTTTAGAACAAAACTGCCTGATCCATCTTTTCATATGTTTATGCAAATTTCAGCAAAAATTTCTTGCAGCTTTCTAATTCTCACTGTTATAACTTACAAAAATTAATAGTTGATTCATATGTGAATATGTATGAATATTTTCTTTTTGAAGAAATGAGGAATGGTTCAGGCCTTTTATCATATCTTTTTTGTTTGTTTGTTTCTTACCTAGACAGCTGTTGCTAGATGACAATTAAATTGCTTGTTATCTACTTGAGCAAAAGGACATGAAACTATTTTTAGTGATTTTTATATTTTTCTATCCCAAAGTTAGGGGACAAATAATTAAATGGATGCCATAGAAAGGAGATACATGACTGTTTTGTAGACATTTGCACCTGTCTTCCTTCATTTGTCCATTAGAAATCATGAACAAAGTTGACATATAAACCAAGTTCAAGGCTAGGGAGACACCCTAATCCTAAAATTGTCTTTTCTGAATAGCAACTTAAGGGAGATGCAGAAAGTCATGCCTCAAATATTTATATTTAACATTAATGTTTTTTATGGAGGACAGCTTTTACTTGGTCCCTTAGCAAGAGACAGCTGTCATCTTTGGCTAAGTTTTCAAAGTATTTAGAATGCAAAGAGAATTTTCCATGGGTAGGTTTACCACCATCACCACCACCAAAAGAAAAAAAAAAGTTATTTGGCCCACAAATTACCTGAAACAAAATATGTAAGCTCAAAGTACTAAAAATTCAACTTCTCTTTTTTTTATTAGATATTTTCTTCATTTACATTTCAAATGCTATCCCAAAACTCCCCTATACACTCCCCCCGCCCTGCTCCCCTACCCACTCACTCCCACTTCTTGGCCCTGGCATTCCCCTGTACTGGGGCATATAAAGTTTGCAAGACCAAGGGGCCTTTCTTCCCAATGATGGCCGACTAGGTCATTTTCTGCTACCTATGCAGCTAGAGACATGAGCTCTGGGGGTACTGATTAGTTCATATTATTGTTACACCTGTAGGGGTGCATACCCTTCAGCTCCTTGGGTACTTTCTCTGGTTCCTCCATTGGGGGCTCTATGTTCCATCCTATAGATGACTGTGAGCATCCACTTCTGTATTTGCCAGACACTGGCATAGCAACTTCTCTTGAATGGTATATAGGGGTGTTTTTATTTGTGTTTGTGATGTTTGGTCTTTTTTTATCACTAAAAGTGGAAATGTCACCCTGTCATGCCTCAGGAAATCTCATGAAGTTATGAATACTCCATCAAAGTGAGAAGCAAGCAATATCTCTCCAAGAACAATGTACAAACATTCCTGACTGTCATTTACCAAAGGATGCTTCTTGGGCATAAGACATATATTGTCCTTCCCCTAAAGTTCTAAGAATGTACTTTTCCTTTTTTTTTTCTGGATAATTTTAGTACAAAGAACACAAGAGTAGAGAACTGATTCTGGGGTCATATTTTCTGAAGTTTCATTTTGTAGCTTAATATTTATAAAATTCAGAACAAATTTCCTAATCCTCTATTGCTCCCATTTCTGCAAATATCAAATGAAAATAATAATGATACCCACTGAATCCAATCATAGTGATAACCCAATCAGTATGTTTACAATGCTTAAAACATCATTTGCTGTACTCTAATTCAGTACAAATTATCAACATTCCCATTATTTCATTTTAATCAATAGTAGAAACAAATGTTGATCTCTTTCATTTGTATGTGTGTAAAGATGGAATATGAAAAAACAAGCATGAATTACTAAAAGCGAATATTCACTCTACTTTTGAAGGACAAGTTAGGCTTGAGCTAGATGGACGAATGGCAAATTTGGAGCAATTGCCAAGATCAGAGTTGACAGGACAGGCTTAGTGTGAGAATCCTTAAAACATATAGTGAACTAACTGTGACATGATAATGACTAAATGAGATCTATGGTTCTCATTCTCCTAATTAACCCTGACTGTATTTTCCTAATTAATCCTCACTGTGTTTTTCTTTGATTTGACATTGAATGGTGGGATCAGTGCAAAAAAAGGTTGTGGTGAAGAAGAATTTTAACTATTGTGTGTCTAATGAAAATTAAGGAGGGAAATAAGAAAAGAACAACTATCTTTAGGCAAAGAAATTGAAGGAATGCCCCCACCAACAAGTAATCATGTGTTTGAATACTTGGCCCATAGGGAATGGCTCTATTCGAAAGTATGGCCTTGCTGGAGAAAGTATGTAACTATGGAAGCAGGCTTTGAAGTCTCTTATACTCAACCTCCACCCAGCATGGAATTCCATTCTTCTCCTGGTTGCCTTCAGATCAAGATGTAGAGTTCTCAGATCCTCCAACACCGTGTCTACCTTGATGCTGCCATGTTTCCTGCCATGATGATAATAGACTAAACCTCTGAAAGTGTAAGTTAGCCCCAATTAAATAGTTTTCTTTATAAAAGTTGCCTTGGTCATGGTATCTCTTGATAGTAATGGAAACCTTAAAAGAACAGTCATGCTTTTGGGCAGTTGGCGTTAACTTTCAGGCATGACTGGATCCAAGTCTAGCTTTACATAGTTTTGGATCTTATTGTTCCTAATATTATCTTAGAAAATACGTCACAATATTGAAGAAAATCACTAAATAAACTTTTGGAAAAGAGAGTCTACAAAATTCACTTTAAACCAGGTGATTGAAGTTTTCATAGAATGGTAATATTTAAACAAGCCTTAAATTTAAATATTCTTCAGATATGAGCAATACTGTAACAGGAAAAATTATCTTGCCATATTAGAGATTATAGAAGGTGGTAAATCCTGGGTGGAACTCCTCAATGTGGTGGTTGTAGAAAATAAGAAACAGAGATTGGAGTGATATTGAAGAGCCTTTGAAGGCAGGCAATGAAAAGTTCCTGAAATCTAAGAATGTATTGGGAAGTCTACATTTGAAGCAAGAAAGAAGAACCAAGGCCAACACACTCATTTTGAATGCTAACAGCAAAATGAAACCAATTCAGTGCAGCATGTCAGAGGGGAACACTAATCAAAATGTTAGCTAACACTGATCTGAAATATATCCAAGAGATGTAGGTAAAACTCAGGACTTGGAGTCAGGTTGGTCCAGGTTCAGGCTCTGAACAAGCTTCCTGTCCCTTGGCCTTCATCAACATCAGCTATAAAATAACATAACCTCATTTGTATAGATTTGTGTGTTTCTGCTTCCATTATAATTCCACCAAATAATTAACTGGATTTTTTTTTCCTATAGAAAATGAGGTCAGTAAGTGCAAAGATTTTTGTCTCTTATGGTTAATTAATACATCTGCACCTCTAGAATAGTGCTTAACACATAGCATTTGCTCAATAATTAACATGTTTTATAAGTTATTATTTTAACAGACAACAAAAAAATAACCAAATTTTAGTCAAAGAAGTCAAAAGGGGGGACTTTTGGAAGCCTCATAATGAAGTATATTTGTAGTTCACAGAATTTGAGCTGTTATGAATTTGAGTGCTATTTTCCAGTGAGTACTGACCAGTGCAGTCATGGTGCCCCTGTTTATCAGATAGACCCAGTTACCAAATCCATCATTCTTTAATGATGATGTCATGAAGAATTGTGTTTTCTAGTCGTCAACACCCAGGGAGGTGGGGGAGGGGCACAGTTTTGATGACAGGAACATAGGGCAGGGGTGTTGAGGATGCTTGGATTTATAGAAGCTGCATGTGAAGCCATCAAGCTTCTGAGAAGTGCTCATCCCTCTCCTTGGCTTGCACTTTTGCATCAGTGACTCTTTATGTGGTATCCTTTGAAAATTAGGTAGTGATCATTCACTCATTATCCATTGCCAAATTACTATGTTGCATTCTTTTCATTAATGTGGGTTGGAAATTCAAAGAAGACAAATGAAATTTTTTCAAAGTCAGCAACAATTTTCAGCTATTGCCCTGAAATACAGGATGGTGTTGGAAAAGAAGAATCTCTCATATAGTGACAAGGCTGAATATATGTTACAGTAAAAGAGCAAATCAAAGATTATTAGTATAACGAATATCTCTGGAAGTATCAGTTGATTATCAACAAGTAAAATTATGTGAGGAACACAACTAAATTGGAATAGGGATTTATAGAATCTACAGTGGAAGAATAAGATTGAAATAGTTTTACAAAGAACAAATGCTCCTTCAGTATTAAACACAGCGCCTTGGAATTGAGTGAGAGCACATATTTTATGTGCATATTAATGCTATGCAATAATAACAGGCTTAACATTTCACAGTACCAGAACACCATAAACTTTAATTGAGTGAAACAGGTTTAAATGTATGCTTCAGAGACTCAGTGTTTGTGAAACAGGTTCTGGCCCAACCCTGTTCCCCTATGAGGATAAACAAGATATAACAGCTTGATAAATCACTGTCACTGCCACAGTAGGCTAAAGATAACAGACACGGAGGCAGAGGCCTCACAGGAAGTTAAAGATGAATGGTATCAAATGTTACCTTTAATGGAAAAATGCTTAAAATGCTCTAAGCTCTTGGGCTGCTTCCTTGTAGCGCTCATGAAATCCTTGTTGTGATTGCCTCCAGTTCTGTGGCACGCAGCCCAAGGGATGCCACACAGTCTATTTTCAAGATGTTTGCTCTGTTTTTTTGGGATCCCATCCAGGATCATGATTCACAGAAACAGGAAAAAGTCCCAGTCACTGAGCTGATAAACATGACTGGGGCTAGACAAAGGCTGGCTCTGTCACAGCCACACTTATTCATACCCTTACCCCTGTCCTTATTCTGTATCAAGGTTCACAGCTCTGTGAGCAAGGCTGAAGGATACAGAGAACTTTGCCCAAGGATGCATGGTTAAAGTTATATTTTATTGTAAAGGTGATTATATATTTTTATTATAGATTTCTTTGATCTAGATGTTATAATTTATAGTGCTTTTATTTGACTTTGCCCTCTGTGCATTTAAAAATACATTTCCAGCAGAGCCAGGTGATTGACCAATCAATTACAAAGAAGTTTTATATTACTGTCATAAAAAACATTAACAAAATCCAGGGCAGGAACTTAAGGTAGGAACCTGGAGGCAGGTTGATTATTGTTGGATGACATTAGTATTCATATAAAAATGTGTCTTTCTACCTTAGTACTCTGAATGAAGCTATATATTTAATATCAATATGAGTGTTTGTCTTTAGTAAATCTTTTTCAGGATTGTTCCCCAGAGTCATATATATATATATATATATATATATATATATATATATATATATATATATATATATTTCATTCATAGTCTCCCCATGTGCTAGTTAGTTTTTTGGTTAATTTGACCCAGGCTAGGTTCATCTAGAGAAAGGAAATCTCAATTGAAAAACTGCCTCCATTACACTAGCCTTTAGGGAAGTCCATAGGACATTTTCTTGATTAAGGAGTAATTGATGTGCAGAAGCCTAGCCCAATGTGTAAAGTGCCACCCCTGGGTAGGTGGTCCTGGGTTATATTAAGAAAAAAAAAAAAAAACTAAGCTGAGCAAGCCATAGGAGGCAAGTCAGAAAGCAACATTCTTCTACAGACTGTGTGATCTGAATACGTAACCCAATTAAACCCTTTCCTTCTCAAATCGCTTTGGAAATGAAGATATCAATATGTATTTTGAAAGTGATTAGTCATTCTAAAAGAGATGTCATAAAATAATTCTAAGATGGTCAAATATGTATATTTCCTTTATGAAATGGTATTCTTAGTGTTTGGTTTTTAGGCATAAAATAGCAATTAATAGTATAATTAGTCTAGACTATTTTAACAATTAGAGTAAGTTATATTTGTATACTCTAAACTAAATTTTTAAAACTTGACCAAATGCAATTTCTTTGCTTTTAATGTCTTTTAGAGTCTATTAAACAAGTTTTAAAACTTCATATTCTTCTTCATCATTAAATAACAAGGATTTGTTAGCTCTATTGGTGGGGAGAGTTCTAAGCGTGGGAGAGTTATGGAAGCATGTAGCTATGATATGCTTTTAGTTCATTTAGAGAAGACATGAGATTCTCTGTATAAGCTCCACAATTTACTAAATATATTAGTAAGGTACAAGTACCCCAATACAAATTACTTCACCTTCCTTGTCTTATAGAATGTTAATGTTAGTTCTAAAGAAATAGTGACTACAATTCACAGCGAATCTATTCCTCATTGCTCAAGGAACTAGCTGGAGCCATTGGAGGTGTACAGATGCATGTCTTACTTGCAGGTAACTGAGGGAACTCAAAAGGCCATATACCAGGTGTCTTAGATCCCACAACCTCAGAGCAATTAAGGCTAAATTGTTGGGGGAAAAGGGCATTTCTTGTTTCTAAGAGATGACTGAGAGACAGCCTGGGCTTTTCAGTCAGCTTCCACTTTATCTGATGATCTTGCATTCCCAACTCATTCTATGATGACTGAAAACCAAATATCCAAATATGTGAAAGGGGGAGTCGAAGGCCATCTGGGAAGCTGTCCTGCATGGGGGGAGAACAAAAGCAAGTTCTCTGTTCATGAAAATGATTCCAGTGTCTTATGTTGAGCACAGCTAGCATGAATTTCATTTGGGAAATGACAGGGTGATGAAGAAGACCAGAAATTATATTAGAAAGAAAGTAGGACTTCCTGACACTTGCAACAAAATTCAAGGAATAGAGAAAGAAGCAAAAATTAAGTTAGCACATAGTGTCTCCTTGACCACAGTACTGGCCAATCAATGAATTTTATTTTTTTGATATTAAGTAATATTTGTCGAAAGAATGAATAAGCACACTTATTTTCTATAATGCCATGACAAAACATTTCCTATCCACAAGGGCCTGAGGAAGGAGCAAGCAAGAAGGAGATCTGCCATGTTGGCAGAAGGTGGAGGAAAGGAGACACCACAATTGAGAAGGTGCAGGACAGAAATACTGCTGCCATGTAGGAGCTGAAGAGGTAAGGGAAGGGGAAGCAGCCTTCAGAGGGCTGCCTGACTGGGTCCAGGACAGTGAGGATGGAATATAGATTTTAGTGCGTAATGACTTAGGAATATTGGAGGAAGGTGGATTAGCTATGTGGAGGTTAAGAAGTGGGCAGCCATTGAACAGATTAAGGCATATCAAAATATAAAGGCTGTATGTATGTGTCTTTCATTCGGGAATCCAGAACATTGGGGTGGGTATCGAGGAATGTGCTGCCACTGCCGGGGATAAATTGGACTGGTTTAAATGGGTACTACTAACTACTACAGAAAACACTTGGATGTGTTATGTTATATATGGTTCATATTTCAACTGAGTTCATCCTTAATTGAACGAATGAAAAGTGTTGTATTTATACCCTAAATACAAGTAACATGGTAAGTCCCAATTTTTTGCATCACAGTCAATTTACCTTTTTTCCTAAGAATGTAATAAAATTTAGCTTTCTTTGGTTTCTATAGTACAACTAATGAAAAAATTTACAAATTGAAAAGAAAAAGGATTTGACTTTGACTTTAGATACTCAATAATTTACTGTAATTCCAAACAAAAACAATCCCCCTCCAAAAAACATATTATCACAATGAATTGTACTAAAATGCATGAACTAATCTTCAGTCTAATCTGAATAATTTAAAGTTTATGAGCATAGTTTGAACTGTATATAAAGTAAAACTATTTTTTTAAAATAAATGTATATTTTAGTAATTAAAAATAGCCCCATGCATATATAGAACTTATAGCAGGTAAACAACAGATGTACAATAAATTTAAATGCTGACTAGATAGCTGTGGTAATTAATGACAATCTAAGGAACAACTTTTGGTAATGTAAACACAGGTTTTAATTGGACGAGAGGGGCTCCTAGTGCTGTTAATAATAGATTTTTAAACACCCGAGATAAGTATCCTTTAGTGACTACTCTCAGTAAAACAATGGACCAAAACATCTTTTTATTTAAATGTAATCCATATATAAAGAGTCAATTTGTATTGAAACACTAACTTTAGTTCTTACTGGTTGAAACATTAACTTAAGTTCAGGGACCTATCTAAATTTTTTAATTAGTAATTTGGCATTGGTATGCAAGGGGACAATTGTATGTAAATAGAGTATATATTTAGTTTAGAGTCTTTTGTATTTTTTTCAAATAGCAAAACGATTGGAGTGATGGAAATTTTTCTAGATGTGCATAGTTAAATTATTATCATAAATTTAGTTCTTTTTATGCAGAGAGCTGGTTCTAAATGTAAGTTTGATACAACCTAAAATTACCCGGGAGAAAGTCACTGTTAAACTTATTTAGATCAGTTTGTCCTGTTTTGTGAGAATATATGTTTGTTATTAATGTTAGTAGATCCAGCAGCCTATTATCAGTAACACCATAAGTAGCCAAGGGGCCCCAAACTTTATAAATGTATAAACAGCTAGCTAGTAGCAACCAATTAGGTAGCCAGTGTGTATTCATCTCTCTCTCTGGTCTTGATCATGAATGTGATGCATTAAGTCCCTGCCTTGACTTCCTTGAAATAATCATTTTTTCCCCAAAGCTGTCTTTGATAAAGGTATTTTATCATAGTAACAGAAGTAAAACTAGGACAAGTAAGATTTCTGTATCCATGAGAAATTATTATGTTATATTAACCAAAAGTAACATTAGGCTTAAAATTTTAGAGATATGCTCACCTTTCTTCTTTTTCTTGTACTATAACCCTGTTTTGCTTTCATTGTATTTACATCTTTAAATGCTGTAATCTACACAATCCTCAAACCTGTTATGCCTAGAAAGTCTCCCTTTCACCACAGCTGTCTTAAGATTTTGCATGACTTGCTTCAGTTATTGCAATTTTCTTACTTAAGCAAAGGTTTCCATTGAAAGCAGGTTAGCTTCCTGGAACTGGAAATGGATCAATAGTTGGGTTTGAACATAACAGTGGGGATTTAATTATGGTTGTCTGGAATGAGCAGTGAAGGAAGACAACTCTTTATTATTATGATCCATGGCTGATTCTATACACTGATCAATTTCAGCATAATTGTAGCTTGATAAAAATAGAAAGAGCTGAACAACAAAGTGTCTATAATGTCTTCCTGGTATTGATATTCTAAGTGGGAGGCAAAATGGGTCAGAGAAGGGGCACTTGTTTATATGACCACACAAATGCATTCTACTGTCAGTTTCAGAGACATGATGTTTCCAGACACACTAAAAAACTTACAATAATAGAATCTGTGAGGATGCTAGTGTATTAGTGGGAGTACTCTGTAGTAACTGACTTTATGGAATGAATTTCTCTCTGTATATTGAGAGATGATTTATTAAATGGCTTACAGACTGTGGTCCAACAATGGCTGGCTATGAACAGAAAGTCCAAGAATTTGGTAGTAGAATTTGGTAGTTGCTCAGGTCCAGGAGGCTGAATGTCTCAGCTGGTCTCCAATTTGTGCTGGAATACCAACAAAGTAGGCTCTAACGCTGGTGAAGCAATGAATTTTCTACTAAAGCAAGAGTAGACCACAACAAACAAAGGTTTCTTTCATCTATGCCCTTTTATAGGCTTCCAGCAGAAGACATGGCCCAGATTAGATCTGGATTAAAATTATGTCTTTCATGCCTGAAGATCTGGGTCTTTTCCCAGATCAAAAGATCTGGATTAAATGCTTGTCTTCCTATAAACTAGATGAAGCTGAACCTTCCTACTTCAAATGAATCAAAAACCCCTCACAGGTGTGTCCTCCTTTGGGTTTGGGGACCAGATATAGTCAACTAGTTAATTGAGAATAACCATCACAGTTTGTAAAATACCTTCTGAGAACTGACCCTGGCTAAGTGAGACAAGCCACATTCATAAAAACAGTCTGTAGATCTGAAAACAGAGTGAGTCTTGTGCATATAAACAGCTACAAAATCTAGTATCTCCAACAAGAAGGGCAGAAGTAAAGTCTACCAAATAAAATCCCTAGAGCATGGTTAAAATGGTATACAGGGCAATACAACCTTCAATTCTTCTCTGCTTCCATATAAACTTAAGAGTAAAAAATATGGTTGAAGGAAATAGTATTTTATTCAAAGAATGATGATATAAAAAAAAAGACCAACATAATATCTAGGAGCTGGAGAGGTGTCTCAGTGATTAAGAGCACCAACTGCTCTTCAAGAGGTCCTGAGTTCAAATTCCAGCAACCATATGGTGGCTTACAAACATCTCTAATGAGATCTCATGTGCTCTTCTGGTATACAGCTACAGTGTACTCATATACATAAAATAAATAATTATTTTTAAAAATCTAAATGAAGATTGAAGATGCTATAGAAAACAAGGATGTTCCATAGAATGCAACAACATTAAGGTATAAAAATTCTCCAAAAAAATGGTTATTATAGAACAGATATAAATTTCAATCACATCCCTTTCTGCAATGCTTTTTTCTTTTTGGTCTCAATTTATTTTAAAATAAGTGAACTCCAAAAAGAAATTATAATTCAGGCACATTATAATAATATAACAGATGAAGATAAAACATAAGTGGGCTGGGATATGTCAGAAGAGAAAGGAAGAGGAATCACAGAACCAAAACACAGGGAGAATGGGAAATGACACAAAGGAAAATTGACACTGTGGATTAGGAGGGCAGGAGCATAAATTAGCAAAACTATTAATAGTGAAAATTGAAACAAAACTAAAAAGAATAAAACTTAAACAGCAGAAATGTAAATAAGAGGCTATACATATATAATGAGTCTGACATAATGAAATAATACAATAGAATCTATATTATATTTAAGTGTATAAATCACAGATGTTCTTTAGAAATTAAAGGTTTCTATTTGAAAAATTTCATTGTGCATTAGGAAAATGACATCAATAAACACCTCAAGGGTTATTTGATTTTATTTTTAAAAGACATAATCCTTTTGCAAATATCAGCAAAAACAAATTCACTTAGAAAAACTAGAGAGATCAGTTTGCGCAGGTTAGAGTGCAGAGTGCAGAAGCGACACAGCTTCTGAGACAGACCACATTTCAGGTTCCAGACATCCAGGCACCTTCCCTGCCAGAGGAGAGGTGTCTGCCTGGGAGGGCTCTGACTGCAGGAGCAAGGGAGGGAGCCACTTGTGTTCCAGGTCCCTTGGAGACCAGTCTGCACAGGTCAGCTTGCAGACTGCAGAGGGTGAGTGAGCAGACTGCAGAAGCCACACAGATTCTGGGACAGACCCCGTTTCAGCTCCAGACATCCCAGGACCTTCCCAGTCCGAGGAGAGGTGTCTGCCCAGCAGGGTTCTGACTGCTGGAGCAGGTGAGGGAGCCATCATGTGTCCCCAGTCCCTTGGAAACCAGTCTGTACAGGTGAGAGTGCAGACTGCATAAGCAACACAGCTTCTGGGACAGGCAGAAGTGACACAACTTCTAGGACAGACACTGTTTTGGGCTCCAGACATCGAGGAACTTCTCCCTGCCAGAGGAAAGGAGGCCACTTGGAAGGTCTCTGACCACTAGAGCAGGTAAGAGAGACATCTTGTGTCCCAGGTCCCTCGGAGACCAGTCTGTGCAGGTGAGTGCACAGACTGCAGAGGCAACAATCTTATGGGACAGTCCGAGTTTCGGACCTTCATCTTCAGCGAGGAGGCAGGTCTGAACGCCAGACTTCTGGGCAGTTTCCCTGCAAGAGGAGAGCTTGCCTGAAGAGAGTACTATGACCAATGAGACTCAGGAGAGAGCTGGACTTCCATGGATGCTGACAGAGGCTAACAGAAACACAGGAGAAACAAGCTCCAACCAGAGACAACTATAACAACTAAAAACAGAGATTACCAGATGGTGAAAGGCAAACAGAAGAATCTTAATAACAGAAACCAAGACGACACACCATCATCAGAACACAGCATTCCCACCTCAGCCAGTCCTGGATATACCAACACACCTGAAAAGCAAGACTCAGATATAAAATCATATCTCATGATGCTGGTAGAGGACTTTCAAAAGGGCATTAATAACTAACTTAAAGAAATACAGGAGAACACTGTTAAACAGGTAGAAATCCTTAAATAATTACAGGAAAACACAACCAAACAAGAGATGGAATTGAACAAAACCATCCAAGACCTAAAAAGGGAAGTAGAAACAATAAAGAAAACCCAAATTGAGACAACTCTGGAGATAGAAACCGTAGGAAAGAAATCAAGAAACACAGATGGGAACATCAGCAACAGAATAAAAGAGATGGAAGAGAGAATCTCAGGTGCAGAAGACTCCATAGAGAACATGGGCACAACAATCAAAGAAAATGCAAAATGCAAAAAGATTGTAACTCAAAACATAGAGGAAATTCAGGACACAATGAGAAGACCAAACCTACAGATAATAGGAGTAGATGAGAATGAAGATTTTCAACTTAAAGGGCCAGCAAATATCTTCAACGAAATTGTAGAAGAAAACTTCCCAAACCTAAAGAAAGAGATGCCCAGGAACTTACAAGAAACCTACATAACTCCAAATAGACTGGACCAGAAGAGAAATTCCTCATGACACATAATAATAAGAACAACAAATGCACTAAATAAAGATAGAATATTAAAAGGAGTAAGGGGAAAAGGTCAAGTAACATATAAAGGCAGGCCTATTAGAATTACACCAGATTTCTCAACAGAGACTATGAAAACCAGAAGATCCTGGACAGATGTGTTGCATACCCTAAGACAACACAAATGCCAACCCAGGCTACTATACACAGCAAAACTCTCAATTACCATAGATGGAGAAACCAAAGTATTCCATGATAAAACCAAATTCACACAATATCTTTCCACGAATCCAGCCCTTCAAAGTATAATAAAGGGAAAACACTATCACAAGGACAGAAACTACACCCTAGAAAAAGCAAGAAAGTAAGCCTTCAACAAACCTAAAAGACAGCCACAAGTACAAAATTCCAACTTTAACAACAAAAATAACAGAAAGCAACAATTACTTTTCTTTAATTTCTCTTAACATCAACAAACTCAATTCTCCAATAAAAATACATAGACTAATAGACTGGCTACACAAACAGGACCCAACATTTTGCAGCTTACAGGAAAACCACCTCAGGGAAAAAGACAGACACTACATCAGAGTGAAAGGCTTGAAAACAATTTTCCAAGCAAACAGTCCGAAGAAACAAGCTGGAGTAGCCATTCTAATATTGAATAAAATTGACTTCCAACCCAAAGTTATAAAAAAAGACAAGGAGGGGCACTTCATACTCATTAAAGGAAAAATCTAGCAAGATGAACTCTCAGTACTGAATACCTATGCTCCAAATACAAGGGGAGCTGCATTCATTAAAGAAACTGTAGTAAAGCTCAAAGCCACTTTGCACCTCACACAATAATACTGGGAGACTTCAACACCCCACTCTCACTAATGGACATATCCTGGGAACAGAAACTAAACATAGACACATGGACACTACCAGAAGTTATAAAACAAATGGATTAAATAGATATCTACAGAACATTTTATCCTAAAACAAAAGGATATACCTTCATCTCAGTGCCACATGCTACCTTCTCCAAAATTGACCATATAATTGGTCACTAGACAGGCCTCCACAGATAAAAAATATTGAAATTCTCTCATACATCCTATATGATCACCAGAGAATAAGGCTGATCTTCAATAACTGAATAAATAATAGAAAGGCAACATTCACATGGAATCTGAACAAGACTCTACATAATGATACCTTGGTCAACGAAGAAATAAGAAAGAAACTAAAGACTCTTTAGAGTTTATTGAAAATGAAGCCAAAACATACCCAAACTTATGGGACACAATGAAGGCAGTCCTAAGAGGAAAACTCATAGACCTGAGTACCTACAAAAAGAAACTAGAGAGAGCATACAGTAGCAGCCTGACAGCACACCTAGAATCTCTAGAACTAATGGAAGCAAATTCACCCAAGAGGCGTAGACAGCAGGAAATAATCAAACTCAAGGCTGAAATCAACCAAGTGGAAACAAAAAGAACTATTCAAAGAATCAACCAATCCAGGAGCTGGTTCCTTGGAAAATCAACAAAATAGATGAACCCTTAGCCAGATTAACTAGAGGGCACAGGGACAGTATCCTAATTTACAAAATCAGAAATGAAAATGGAGACTAACAACAAAACCTGAGGAAATCCAAAATAACACCAGATCTTACTACAGAAGGTTATACTCAACAAAGCTGGAAAACCTGGATGAAATGGACAACTTCCTAGACAGACACCAGGTACCAAAGTTAAATCAGGATCAAATTAACGATCTAAACAGTCCCATTTCCTCTAAAGAAATAGAAGCAGTCATCAATAGTCTCCCAACCAAACAGGGCACAAGACCAGATGGGTTTAGTGCAGAGTTCTATCAGACCTTCAAAGAAGACCTAATTCCAACTCTCTTCAAACTATTCCTCACAATAGAAAGAGAAGGTACTCTACTCAATTCATTCTATGAAGCCACAATTACTCTGATACCCTAAACCACACAAAGATCCAACAAAGACAGAGAACTTCAGAGCATTCTCCCTTATGAATATAGATGCAAAAATATTCAAAAAAAATCCTTGCAAACCGAATCCAAGAACACATCAAAATGAACATCCATCATGATCAAGTACGCTTTATCCCGGGGATGCAGGAATGGTTTAATATATGGAATTCCATCAACATAATCCACTATATAAAAAAACTCAAAGACAAAAAACCACATGATCATCTCATTAGATGCTGAGAAATCATTTGACAAAATCCAACAGCCTTCATGATACAAGTTTTGGAAAGATCAGGAATTCAAGTCCTATAACTAAACATAATAAAAGCAATCTACAGGAAACCAGTAGCCAACATCAAACTAAACTGAGAGAATCTCAAACCATCCCACTAAAATCAGGGACCAGACAAGGCTGCCCACTTTCTCCCTACCTAGTCAATACAATACTTGAAGTCCTAGCCAGAGCAATTCAACAACAAAAGGAAATCAAGGGGATTCAAATTGGAAAGGAAGAAGTCAAATTATCACTATTTGCAGATGATATGATAGTATATATAAGTGACCTTACCAGAGAACTCCTAAACGTGATAAACAGCTTCAGTGAAGTAGCTGGATATAAAATTAACTCAAACAAATCGATGGCCTTTCTCTATACAAAGGATAAATAGGCTGAGAAAGAAATTAGGGAAACAACACCCTTCACAATGGTCACAAACAATATAAAATATCTTGGTGTGACTCTAAGTAAGGAAGTGAAAGATTTGTATGATAAGAGCTTCAAGTCTCTGAAGAAAGAAATTGAAGATCTCAGAAGATGGAAAGATCTCCCATGCTCATGGATTGGCAGGATTAATATAGTCAAAATGGCTATCTTGCCTAAAGCCATCTACAGATTCAATGTAATCCCCATCAAAATTCCAACTCAATTCTTCACAGATTTAGAAAGGACAATTTGCAAGTTCCTCTGGAATAACAAAAGACCTAGAATAGCAATAACTCTTCTCAACAATAAAAGAACCTCGTGTGGAATCACCATGCCTGACCTCAAGCTGTACTACACAGCAATTGTAAGAAAAATTGCATGGTACTGGTACAGCTACAGACAGTTAGATCAATGGAATAGGATTGAAGACCCAGAAATGAATCCACACACCTATGGTAACTTGATCTTTGACACTGAGCTAAAACCATCCAGTGGAAAAAAGACAGCATTTTCAACAAATGGTGCTGGCACAACTGGAGGTTATCATGTAGAAGAATGGGAATTGATCCATTCTTATCTCCTTCTACTAAGGTCAATTCTAAGTGGTTCAAAGCACTCCACATAAAACCAGAGACACTGAAACTGATCGAGGAGAAAGTAGGGAAAAGCCTCGAAGATATGGGTACAGGGGAAAATTTCCTGAATCAAACAGCAATGGCTTGTGCTGTAAGATCAAGAAGTAACAAATGGGACCTCATCAAGTTGCAAAGCTTCGGTAAGGCAAAAGATACTGTCAATAAGACAAAAAGGCCACCAACAGATTGGGAAAGGATCTTTACCAATCCTAAATCAGATAGGGGACTAATATTTAATATATATAAAGAACTCAAGAAGGTGGACCCTAGAAAATCAAATAACGCCATTAAAAAATGGGGCACAGAGCTAAACAAAGAATTCTCAACTGAGGAATACCTAATGGCTGAGAAGCACCTGAAAACGTGTTCAACATCCTTAATCATCAGGGAATTGCAAATCAAAACACCCTGAGATTCCACCTCACACCAGTCAGAATGGCTAAGATAAAAAATTCAGGTGACAGCAGATGCTGGTGAGGATGTGGAGAAAGAGGAACACTCCTCCATTGTTGGTGGGATTGAAAGCTTGTACAACCACTCTGGAAATCAGTCTGGCAGTACTACTGGAGGACCCCACAATACCTCTCCTGGGCATATATCCAGAAGTTGTTCCAACTGGTAATAAGGACACATGCTCCACTATGTTCATAGCAGCCTTATTTTTAATAGCCAGAAACTGGAAAGAATCCAGATGTATCCATTCCAAACAGAGGAATGGATACAGAAAATGTTGTACATTTACACAATGGAATACTACTCTGCATTTAAAAACAATGAATTTATGAAATTCTTGGTCAAATGGATGTATCTGGGGGATATCATCCTGAGTGAGGTAACCCAATAACAAAAGAATTCACTAGATATGCACTCAATGATAAGTGGATATTAGCTCAGAAACTTAGAATACCCAAGATACAATTTGCAAAACACAAGAAAATCAAGAAGAAGGAAGACCAACATGTGGATACTTCATTCCTCCTTAGAATAGGGAACAAAATACCTATGAAAGGAGTTACAGAGACAAAGTTTGGAGCTAAGATGAAAGGATAAAATATTCAGAGACTACCCCACCCAGGGATCCATCCCTTAATCAGCCACTAAACCCAGACACTATTGCATATGTCAGCAAGATTTTGCTGAAAGGAGCGCGATACAGTTGTCTTGAGTGAGGCTATGCCAGTGCCTGGCAAATACAGAAGTGGATGCTCACAGTCATCTTTGGATGCAACACAGGGCCCCCAATGGAGGAGCTACAGAAAGTACCCAAGGAAATGAAGGGGTCTGCAATCCTATAGGTGGAACAACAATATGAACTAACCAGTACCCCCAGAGCTCCTGTCTCTAGATGTATATGTAGCAGAAGATGGCCTAGTTGGTCATCATTGGGAAGAGAGACCCCTTGTTCTTGCAAACCTTATAAGCCACAGTACAGGGGAACACCAGGGCCAACAATTGGGAGTGGGTGGGTAGGGGAGCAGGGTAGGGGAAGGGTATAGGGAATTTTCGGGATAGCATTTGAAGTGTAAATAAACAAAATATATAATAAAATAAAATAAAAAGAAAAGAAAAAGAAAAACTATATCACCCAATTAGGCATACATACTACCCCATTCAGTTCTCGTAGCTAGCTTCTAAACAGTCCCCAAGAAAAAGGCAATAATTGAGAATAGTCTACACAGTTAAATAATGAAAGGAGAATTAAAGACAAAAACAGAGCTGTTCTTTTGGACACAGAAAAGTCTGTGGTCGTTGATACTAAATTCATCTGTAAATTTCAAATAAAAGGAAATTACAATTGCAGAGTAAAATGGATATCTTAGCTTTTCCAGCAAAGAAATTATATATTATAAAAGAGGGAATAGGAAAGGGAAAGGAAATGGGGAATATAAGCCCATGTTCATTCATCTCTGTACAATTATAATTTAAGAATATCATTTAAAATGAGGAATCAAAAATAGAGTTGGAAAGAGAGGTGCATAATTAATGGAAAGCTTGCTAAATAAGTTACAGCAAACACACAATGAAATTATAGTATACACACAATAGAAGCACACACAGTTATGATGACAAAGAATTGGCAAGTATGAGAATAATACCAAAATAAAAATTTGTAGAAAATTGATTAGCAGAAAATGAGACGTGGGAGGTCGATATGAGCTTCAGGAGAATTAGATGTATTTCTGAATTCAAACTTTTTGTCTTAACAGGAATCCGCAATTTAAATATTTAGTGTATGCATGCAGTGATAATTTTCCCTCTAGCGTGTGTTTGCTTGGCTTCTCTTCCTCCCTTAGTGGCAAAACAAATGGCATAATAAGACTTAATGTGCAAAGAAAGAGACAAAAGAGGACGCTGCAGCTTTAGAGGGTTGTTAGGCAGCCAGCACCTAGCGCGGTTGCCACGAAGTTATAAATATGTGGCAAACAATCATGGCAGCCTTCTGTCTCTGGAATATAGCTAAACAAAAGCATGGAATATGTGGTATTAACTTTCACTGTGATTTTCTCTGTATTCATTTTTCTAAACTAAAAAAAATCTATTTCCCATATTCTCATATTTTATTCCTTTTCGAATCAGAAGCAGTAGCCAAGGCAGGCCCTCCTAATTTGGATTTTCTTAGAAAGAATGTTAATATTTTTACCAATAAATAAAATGAAAAGCTGAATCATACACTTCAGCTCTAAGAAAACTGTACAAGCAATTTGTAGAAACCAGAAAGAGCGCAGGAATTATCTCAGGTTCAACAGTTGTGTGCGTATAATATGTGACTGTGTGTGTAGTGTGGTGTATAATATGTGAGAGTGTGTGTGTGTGTGTGTGTGTGTGTGTGTGTGTATGTGTGTGTGTGTAAGAGAGAGAGAGAGAGAGAAACAGAGAGAGAAACAGAGAGAGAAAGAAACAGAGTGAAAGAAACAGAGAGAGAAATATGTATGTGTATATGGTATGCGTGTATTCATATATGTGTGTGCATATGTGAGTCTTGTGTGTATATGTCTGTGTGTATCTGTGTGTTTACACATATATGTATATGTGTGTGCTTTATGAGTTGTTTGTGTGCCTTTACGTTATTGTGTGAATGTGTATGTGTGTATATGTGTTGTATGTGTGGTATGTGTGTGTTGTATAGTTTGCATGTGTGTTATATGTAGTATGGCTTATTTGTGTGTATTGTGTGTATAATATGATTTTTTGTGTGTCTGGTGTGTGTAGTACAGTTTGTTTCTGTGTGTGATATAGTATATATTTTATGTGTGTGGCATGTGTGTGTATTACTGTGCTGTTTGTGTAGTGGTGTATATCTCTCTCTGTGTATGTGTGTAATGTGTTGTAGAAACCAGAAAGAGCCCAGGAATTATCTCAGGTTCAACAGTTGTGTGTGTATAATATGTGACTGTGTGTGTAGTGTGGTGTATAATATGTGAGAGTGTGTGCGTGTGTGTGTGTGAGAGAGAGAGAGAGAGAAAGAGAGAGAGAGAAACAGAGAGAAACAGAGAGAAACAGAGAGAAACAGAGAGAAACAGAGAGAGAAGAATGTATGTGTATATGGTATGCGTGTAGAAACCAGAAAGAGCCCAGGAATTATCTCAGGTTCAACAGTTGTGTGTGTATAATAATCTTAGTATAGCATAGAGTATAGTATATATAATTTAGTATAGTGTATACATCTATACACTAATGTGTATGTACCTATGGAGGACAGATGTTGATGTTTGGTTTCTTCCTCTATAACTCTATACCTTTCATTTTTGACATAGCATCAACAACTAAAATAGGAGCTCAATGATTGGGTAGACTCACTGGTCAGCAAGTCCCAGGGATCTACCTGTCACTATTTGCCCAGTGCCAGCGATGGGCCCCCAAACACAGCTTTTTACATGTGTTCTGGGGACCCAAACTCAAGTCCCCTTGTCTAGGTTTTTACTGAGGCATCTACCTGTTCTTGACTTTGATCATACTTTTAAACAGTGAGAAGAACTATGGCATTAGATCAAACGTTTAAGAGCATCTGCAGATGCTGATATAAAACTGAAAATATAAACAAAAATCTGAAAATGGTATCAAGTTACAGATTAGTATTCATGGTGGTATAGAGTAACAGAATATCTTGTCTCATAGTTCGAAAGGCCAAAGTCAAATGTTAGAAGGGTTCTGCTCCTCCTCTAGGAGCAGAGATGTGTCTTGGACTTCTTACAAAGTCAGTTGGCTCCCATAATGCTTTACTTACACATAGCCCCATCTTCCTCTTACTATTTCCACCCTGAGCATTTCTGCCTTTGTCTATAAATTTCCCCTTTTATGAGGACAGATCAAAGCCTACCGAAATGACTTTAATGAAGATTTGATTTCCAAATAACATCTTGTTCTTCTAACATAGAGATATCAACACGTTTTAGGTGGCAAGGGACACAATTTGACTCATAGAATAGCCTGTCTTCTGTTCCCCAAATTTATGGCCCACACATATGGAAATACAGCCACTATACTCCAATATCACTGAATATCTTCAGCATCCCAGATTTAAGTTTCCATAAAACCTATCAATAACATCAAATTAATGTCCCAAATTTCATCATCTACATCATATCAACACCTATGGGTAAAATCCAGGGTGTGATGTATTCTGGTTTTATTAATTATGATTAAATGATAAAACAAGGAAAATGATTTGATAAGAAATTCCATATGGAATATTTAACATCTGAAATCATATACAGATCAGTAACTTCTAGGGATGAAAAAGCATTTCAAGTACTACAATGGTAAGACAATTTTAAGCCTAAATTTAAGATGAATGTAAAACATTGTGTAATTTCATTGTGTAATGAAGCCATTTTTACATTGATTAACCTAAACACAAGTTTTAATTATAAAACAGTCAATGAGAACATTTGAGTCTTATCACAATATTACAGAATAATACTCATTTTATTCTCTGATCACTCTTCTTTGAACCCCAGTTAAAAGAGAGGATAAATTTTACTTCACATTCTACCCAAGATGTTCCACAAATTTTAACAAATTTACCCAAGATGTTCCTAATTTTAACATGAATAAATACATATAATTTTATGTATGTTATATATATGTATAAGTACATATATATACATATATATATTAAATATACACATATATTAAAATATCCATGAATATAACCCATAGCACTAGAATTTCTTGGAACATAATGTTTCTCTGGAGCATAGCATGATAGAAAGGGGTGTATCCATGGCCTCTAATTTATTTCCATGCCTTTAAGAAAATGTTCAGAGCCAAATAATTGATAATAGGAAGGTAACCTGAGTAAAGTCTGATGGACTAAAAGGTGACACAGACTACAAGTTCTGATGCATAGCCACTGCAGCAGTAGTTAAGTCAGAATGGTCAGGATTTGGTCAAGTACTGAAAGGTCCCTATTTCCTTTCCATTTTCTGCTCAAGACCAACTAGAGAGAGAGAGAGAGATAAATAAGGTCTCCCAAATAAATGCTGAACTTCAGCTCCCCTACCTTTCCCATCCCCAACATCAGATGTCAAAAGCTTTAAGGCTTGGTTGTTCACTAAAATGCTTCCCATTCTTCTGTCTCAAGCGTGATGACTGATTCCATGCTAACCTGATCTCCACTTGTTCTTCTTTTGCTATTCACTAACACTCACAGACAGCATCCACCCCTCACTACAGAATCACGAGAAAGCAGCTCAGATGAAAATCCAATCCCAGGGTCATTAACTCCTGAGCCAGGCAGAACACAGCTGTTTCACCTGATACGCAGAGCTTTCTAGATAGCTGTTATATTTATTGATTGTGGATTTTATAAACCTAAAGGCATCTTATTTTTCTACATTTCCAGAAAAAATGCAATGTAAAAAGCATTATAAGAATGAACTATGATAATTGATGTTCATTCATTATATGCTTGCCATTTGGAAGATGAGATTACAGCTGAGATACACCCGACTGGGACTGGCTGAGTCCTGTTAGAGCCAGATAACTCAGATGTCTCATAACTTCATAAATTTAAATATTGTCAATATAGCCAATAGTGTTATTTCCTCACATTGCACTTGTAAGTCCCTAAATTTTACAACAAATACATAAGCACATATTTAAACAAATGAGCACCACCTAGCAGACTTAATCAGATCAAAACCAGCTAAGGTGTACCTAAGATGTACTGTGATATAGAAGGTGAGATGCTAGTAGCATTTTATCAACAGCTAAAGCTGAGTCACATTAGGAAAAAAAAGTGCTTTAATATCAAGCTTATGCATTCATTTTTCAAAGGTCTTTATTATTTTAAATTATTTATTTTGCTGCAACACATTTGAAGCTTAAAAATTAAATCATCCAGTAATTCATGGCTGTCAGTCATTTCATTAGCATCATTTATCATATATAATAAAAAGAATGATCTTGAGGTTATGGGATACTTGGGAAAAAGATAAATGGAAGATTCTCTCTGTAGCATCTTTTTTTTTTTTCTAAAAATTATTTATTTTTATTGGATATTTCCTTTACATTTCAAATGTTATCCCCTTTCCCAGTCCCCCCTCCAAGAAACCCTCCTATCCCCCTCCCTCTGCTTCTAAGAAGGTGTTCCCCCACCCACCCACCCACCCACCCACTTCTGCCTCCTCACCATGGCATTCCCCTATAACTGGGACATCAAGCCTTCATTTTTGTATTATAAAAATAACATAAAATTGCTATTTCCTTTAGTTCTCTCCTATAGCAATGGTTATCATTCTTAGAAACAGTAATTGAGTCAAGAAGTCACAATAGCAAGAGCATAAAATTTGGAGAAAATAGTAGAGTTCAGATTTTAATAAACTAAATACTTCAATATTCCATGAAAGGTTTTTTGTTGGTTTTTTGTTTTTTTGTTGGATCTTGTTTTGTTTTTGGAATAATTTACAATAATGAAAGAGTTCTCTCTAACACTGTGAGATAATGATTCTAAATCATGTGAAGTACAGAAACTTCAAAGTGATACTATCATATCATACAAGCACATACTTCGAAATGTGAGCAAGGCTTTTGAGATGACATCCTCCAAAACCTTAACTATACATGAGATACAACTGAGTTGGCCTTCAGAAGAGGGTTGGGTATCTGTAGAGCTCTGTGTTCAGTCTGGATTCAGGATGAGGTCTGGAAACTCATCAAGCTGAAAAGCAAGAGTGAATGGCAATCTCAAAACATAGGCACAGGGTTCGACCACCTTTTAGGTGATGGGTAACAAAAACAGAAATCCTGGTCTAGCAATGTTTATTTGCCCCAGTACAGGGGAATGCCAGGGCCAAGTAGTGGGAGTGGGTGGGTAGGGGAGCAGGGCGGGGGGGGGGTATAGGGGACTTATGGGATAGCACTTGAAATGTAAATGAAGAAAATATCTAATAAAAAAGGTGGAAAAAAAACAGAAATCCAAAATATTAATTTACATTTAATGGTTTTAGTTACACAGCCAATGAAGAAACAATAGTAGCTGATCTGTGCATTCCTGCACTGTTTAGAAAACTTAACTGTGAACAGCACTGCTGAAAGTAACTCTCTGGTGTGGGGATTTAGTGCCATGTGTTATGGGTATACAAAGGTTATTTACAGATTCTTTTTGTCCAAAGTTTTCAGCAAAACTGACACATTAAAGCCCACCAATAGCCTCTCCAGTGGTGTATGCTGTGGTCTACGGTTTTTATTTCGCTTAAATCACCAACAATAAATGACAGCTGGTCGTCTCTCTGGTGGTGATGCTATCTTTTCTAGAAGCCTAATTTCCTGGCTTCCTAACCACACAAAATGTTCCACAGGTTCCTTTGCTCCTCTTCATCTTTTCTCTGATATCTCAACAAGAGCTCCTAAGAGCCCAGTCCTGAGAAAAACTTCATACTCTGGGCAGTTGCTTTGCAAATAACATGCTGTTGAGTTTAAGCTGCCTACCTGGGAAACTTATAAAAAAAAAATCCACACTATCAATTTTCTCCCAAGTCCTAATTATTCAGTTCCAGAAATCTGAGTTTTAATAAGAATAGTGGTTCTATTAGATAATAGAGTGAGGCATATTTCTGTCCTTGATCTTATTGTCTGCACTCAGTACCAATTCTAAACTGTGTACTCTGGGTTTATTTGTCTCTGACTTGGTCCTACAGAAGTCTAGATTGATAAATTGCTAATTGGATCTCTCCATTAAATGTGTAATATGAATTTTACTGTTGCATGTCAAAACTAATCGGTGATAGTACCTCCACTTATTACTCAGTTTGTAGTAGTCTCCATACCCTCCATTTTTCGTTAAAGAATAAATATGCTTTATAGTTGCTAAAATAGCAGTCTTTAGATGTGTAATTGATCATTCTTTCCATTCCAGTTACATATCTGATTTATCAGATAATCCTGTCAGAATTCAAAATGTCCTCACAAAATAACCATATATTTTTATCTCTGCTGCTATTGGCCATGTAGAGTAACTGTGATCTTTCGGTTTCTCTCTCTCTCTCTCTCTCTCTCTCTCTCCCTTCTGGGCTAAGTTCAGTCGAGCAGCTAAGATGATTTCTTTAAAATAGAACTGTAAACTGAGTTGCACTTTGGTGGTACATGTGCAGTAAATTCAATCCTCCTACAGATTCTAATGGTAAATTCTGAACACAGGAATCAAAGTAAATAAACAGAAAATAAATTTGTCCTTGAATTCTCAGAATCAAATGGAGGGGAAGACTGTGGGGAGAAATCCAAGCTTACAGAAGAAAGCTGGCCAAAGGTGATTGCTTTGACTAAATGGAGAGTTTTCATCCAGATCAGACTATCAAATGTCCACAATTTATTTTAAAACTATAGGTTGGGTTTCTGGAAGAAGAGCCTGAGACACAGTTTAGGAATACAAGACCTTTAGTGGGAATCAATATCTATCAAAGGAGCCAGAAGCCAGCTAGAAAGATAATTTAGAAAGATAAATTATAATGTGGTTCTGACATATCTCACCTGCAAGCATCATCTGTGAGAACGACTACATTTAACTGACATAACTTCTCCCTTCTAGCCAAATGACAGAACGTATTATCTTAGCTGAGGCAGCTTCCTGTATAGACTAACCTGAAAACAACTGACAATTACATTCTGGCTACTGATTTTACTGCCAAGATGGGTAACGTATGTGTTCACACCTTGGCTATATTATTTACACACACACACACACACACACACACACACACACACACACACACCTTAGCATATGCTGATCAATAGTCCCTTTTCTTTATTTATCATAACTTTCCTGGTTCTTCTGCCCTTTTGAGACTTCTCACATTTTCCCTATGACCCTTGTAGTCTGTTTTGTCTCTTTACTACAATGCTTTCTTCAGCTCACCTCTTCCCATCTGTGTTGACTGTCTGATGGAGCAGTATGGCCATGTACAGGGACCTTGAGAATTAGATTCAAACCAAGAAGGAAGCTCTTTCTCAATGGTTGAGGATCCTGGGGAAAGTGTCTTCATTTTTAACATCTTTATTAATAAAATTGATATAATTATAGGCTAAAGCTTTATGGAAAGAAAAGAAATGAGAGGTGTACTAAGCTGAAACAGTCAAGATTTTCTAAAGGATATATAATATATATCCAAAATGCTTACAAGCATAAAATATTAATATATATGCATGTATGTATTATAAATACATATTTATCTATAAATACACATATAAAAACATATATATTTAAACAAAAGTAAAGAAACAGTGTATAAAGGCTTATGTATAAAGACACTTGTTAAAACTAACAACTTGAACTTGATCCCCAGAGTAGAAGGAGAGTTCTGATTCAGACATGGTATCCTCTCATCTTCAAGAGCATACGATGATACCCATGCACTATGGCATGCACACATACACACATAGTCAAGTTAGTAAATGTAAAACTATTTCTAACTTATAACCATTAATGTTTAATAGATTTATACTAAAAACCTAATAAAGCCATATCTGAAAGTTTAATATGCCTGAGAAAAAGCAGAAAAATCTACCAATTATCTGTCATATCTTTAAGTCTTCTAAAATTTCTACAGTGTTTAAAAATTTTTTTAAAAATTCATTTACTACTGAAGGAAAATTCCAGTTTATAGAATAATCTCTCAGATTCTTATAAGATTCTCAGATTCCTGGGCAGTGTTAGTGGTCAAATATTGATTCTTAAACTTTACTTTGGGGGCTAGAGTTATGAGTCAAAGGTTAAAAACAATGTCTACTCTTGCAGAGTACGCTGATTTGGTTATCAGTACCCACATAGTAGTTTACAACCATTACAAACTTCATATCTAGAGAATCCAATGTATTCTGACTTCCATGAGTATGAGATATACATGTGGTTCACATCTGTGCAGAACGTGAAAACAAAGCCCTCACACATATAAAAAAAATCTAAAAAAAAAAAAAAATAACCGTCTTTATGGTGAAACTCACAGAAGTATGGGATGTAATCAAGAAGAGGGGAAAGTAATAAAAGCAAATGCTGCAGGGTGCATCAGGTAAAATGTTCCTTACTTTCCCCACGGTGACATTTATGAGCTCTTCTTTATGTACTAGTTTGCTACTTGACCTGTGTCTTGGTTTTTAATTATAGCATGAATTATGCCATCATTCATTTTTTTGTTGTTGTTTGGGGTTTTTTTTGGGGGGGGGGGTTTCAAGACAGGGTTTCTCCGTGTAGCCCTGGCTGTCATGGAACTCACTCTGTAGACCAGGCTGGTCTCAAACTCAGAAATCAGCCTACTTCTGCCTCCCAAGTCCTGGGATTAAAGGCGTGTGCCATCACTGCCTGGTGCCATTATACTTTATGTATTACTATTTGAAAGATATAATTTTTCTGAAGTACAAAATGATGCTCATCTCTGGGTCAACATTTGTAAACTAGTTTATTTCTAAATACTGTGATCATCCTGTATAAATGTATATGGCTGACTTTAGCTTTGTGTTAGTCACATTTTGTTCCTGGTGTGTGTGTGTGGGGGTGTGGGGGTAGTGTGGAGTATCTGCAAAAAATTGTTTGAAAAAAGAAAGATTTGTTTATGCCCATATATTCAGAAGGTGTTAGTCCATGATTTGTGGGTTCTATGGTTCTGGCCTTTGTGAATTTGTGCATCACTGAAGATGAAAATCATTCATACATTGAGGCTAGACAGCTAAGAGAGTGAAAGGGGAGAAAGAGGAAGGGACAGGGACATCCTTCCAGAGATTATGGTGCTTCCTGTAGGTTATTTCCATTCATCACTTTTCAAAGAAGTGCCATCAAATATGAATCTATTAAGAATATAATTCACTGATTAGGCCAGCACCTTCAGGATCCATTAATTTTCCAAAAGTAAATGCCATGCAACAACCAATCCTCAGGATTTAAACCCTTGGTAGATATTTCATATTTAACCCATACTATTCTATTGCTGATACTCTTCTAAGCTTATGTCCACTTTAAAATACAAAATGTATTTATTGCATTTTTTGGAGTCCCTAAAAATTTTAACCATTTTAGCATTTCTCTGATGTTGAAATCCAAATTATCTTTTGAGAGTCAACACAGTCCTCAGCTATGAGTCCTTATGACATAAAAATCAATTCAAGAACTTCAAGATACACAGCTATAGGGATGACATGTGTCATTAGAAAACCAAGGAATGTTGTCATAGACAGAAGATATGTCAACAAGATGAGAACAAACCCATCAGGGCAAACATTTAATTCTCTAGCTGCCTCTCTGGTACCCAGAACATGCTTGTGTGCTCAAAAGAGTTTGAGCATAACAGGATGCAACCTGCATGGCCTTTCTACTGGCTGACTCTTGGCTTGGCAGAAACTTGAATTCCTGGCATCTCTGCTTTCTGAGGTTCCAATTTCATTTTTCCTTTCGCCTCCACATATTGACATGTTGCCCACATGATTTCCAGGCTTTCCTCTGAAATTTGGATAAATAGTTCTAACATAATACTTGCCATTCCATGTGCCTTCAAAAAAGCATCATAGGATACCAAACTCTTCTTGCAACACAAGACATGGCCAAACACCTTTGGAACATGGCTGTACTAGTCCCTGAGTGTCTAGGCAGGTGAGCATGGGGGAATAGTTCCATAGATGGTTCTGTGCTGCTAGGCCTTAGAGCTCAGTACAAACTTTTCTTTTCTTTTTTTTTAAAAAAATTATATATTTTCTTTATTTACATTTCAAATGCTATCCCAAAAGTTCCCTATATCCTCCCCCGCCCTGCTCCCCTACCAAACCACTCCCACTTCCTGGCCCTGGCATTCCCCTGTACTTGGGCATATAAAGTTTGCAAGACCAAGGGGCCTCTCTTTCCAATGATGGCTGACTAGACCATTTTCTGCTACATATGCAGCTAGAGACACAAGCTCTGGGGGTACTGGTTAGTTCATATTGTTGTTCCACCTATAGGGTTGCAGACCCCTTCATCTCCTTGGGTACTTTCTCTAGCTCCTCCATTGGGTGCCCTGTGTTTCATCCTATAGATGACTGTGAGCATCCACTTCTGTATTTGCCAGGCACTGGCATAGCCTCACAAGAGACAGCTATATCAGGGTCCTAACCTATGCCCCCCTTAAGCCTGCAAATAATAGTTGGCTGGAATGTTAAGTAAACTCTTGAGATAACATTGGGGCATCTTTCTTACTACTTTTATGAGATGATCTGGGCTTTATTTTATTAACTTTAAAAATATCTTTTAACAACTTAATTCTTTAATTGACTAACTTTACTGGTACTCCTTTTCAGGGAAACTATGAGACTTTCACTTTATTCTTTTATTCTCAGTGATTTAAAACAAGCCTGGTTAAAATCAGTAAATAATAACCATGAACCATCTCAATGATTGTCTGTCTTGAAATTCTTATGGTATAATAGTTAGTTCATGATATTTAAGTTCACATTTCCACTAGGTTTGAGAGCAGCTCTTTATGGGAATATCACACACATAGCCTCCACTCTAATTCCTAACATAATCCATAATCCTGTATGAAGCCTTTAAATATATTTATTGTCCATTTTCTGGTCTCCTGAGCTCTCACCAGAATTTCCCACTAGGCTGTGCTTACAGCACTGTGAGAGCTCATCCAATTGGCTTCTCACAACTCTCCAAACACCTCCTAGTGTCTGGTTCTTACATCTTCAGAGCTGTACCACCACAAACAGTTAAAAAAAAAGCCCCACTAATGTGTTGATTTCTTTCTTTTTATTTCATTTTGACAAATGTATCTACATGGAAACACAGAAAGAGGGATGCAATCTTTGACTACCAGTTTCAGAGGCCTCACCTCACTGTCACTTGTTCTGTGGCTCTGAGCCTGTGGCGAGACAGATTGTTCCCATATGCAGTGTGCCACAAGTGCCTGATTTCCTTCAAGAGGGCCTTTCCTCCTACTTTTCACCATCTCCCAATATGGCCACCATATTATGGACCCATCAAAAAATTAATCCATTGGCTAGTCAGAACGTCCCATGTTCTCATCTTTTCCCAGAAGCATGTCATCAAGCAATCAAATTCCCAACATGTGAAGAAATATATGGGGCTGGCATTAGGAGCCAGGGATTTAGTTTCTGAGCTATCAGAACTTAGAGTCCAGAATCTCAGTTTACCAGTTACAAAGTGTTCAACAAATAGCTTCAACTTTTCCTCTCCTGTTTATTCATTTAGAAGATCGAGATAATACTCCATCATGGACAGACTTATAAGTAACATATTATGTATTTATGTAAAGTCTTTAGATAGTGTTTATACATAAAAGATTTTAAACTGCTTGTTGTTAACAAGTAGTAGCTCCAGATACTCATACAGGTGTAGTCAGACATAGTAGCATTTTATCAAGGTCTCAAAATATATAATTTCATATTGAAGTAAAGCAAATAGGAACCATCTCATAATAGAATTTCATCATATAAGAACAAACACTATCCGATTGTGCCACAGGAGCTCCAGAACATTAGCATAAGTCCTATTTGTCTTTAGTTAGGACTTCTATTTGCTGTGAAGAGACACGATGACCATGGTGAGTCTTAAAAAAAAAAAAAAAGACATTTAATTCAGGGTGTTTTACAGTTCAGAGCTTTGCGCATTATTATCAAGATAGGAAGTATGGCAGCCTGCAGGCAGACATGGTCTAGGAAAGGTAGCTGAGAGTTCTACATCTAGATTTTCAGGCAGCAGGAAGAGCAAGTGAGCCACAAAGCCTGACTTGCACTTCTGAGACTGTACAACCCACTCTCTATCCTCCAATAAAGTAGCACCTCCTCCAATAAGGTCACACTTTCTAATAGTGCCACTCCCTGTGGGCCTATCGGGATCGTTTTTGATCAAACCACCACACTAACTTAATAACATAAGTACAGACACCATTTTTAAATCTTTATTCTTTCATGATGCACGTTAATATTTTATACACATTTGTATTTAGTTAAACTTAATACAGTATTTTACATTGTGGGCAGGGTGGGTGAATACTTTATCTTTTAAAGACACTGCAAAATTATGCTAAATAGGTTTTCTGCTTACATTATCTCTAATGGCATTTTATGTGATTGTGTAAGCATATTGTATAGTTACCCTGTGAGGATGTACTTTTCAAGTCTTGATTTCTTTATTCTCCAGTTGTATGTATGCATGCTGAGGAAATTAGGCAGGAAAGCCAAGAGACATCTTGAGCAACCTGAATACTCATTAATAACTTCACAGTGGGTACTTCCTAATAACAAACATAAAAAAGTCCCTTGCATTTTTATGAGTGAGAGACACTACACATACCTCTGTTAATAGCAGGAGTCTGCAGTGAAGAGCTGTCTCTCTCGGGTAGTGACAAGATTATAAAAGGATTACTGCTTGAATTATTGCCTCAAGTTCCAAGATACTAATTAGTAATTTCAGTTTTCTGGCCTTCCCATCTTAGGTTTTATTTTCCAGCCAAATAAAAGAGAGAGGAATTGGGTCAAGCCAAACTAGAAATAAAGACCTCACTTGTTCCTTTTCATGTGTAATAATGTAAGAAAGCTGGTGCTTCTGGGTGCTGTAAATCTGCATTCTGCTGTAAACATAAGCTTAGTCTCCATTGTGACTGTCACCCTCCAACACCATAGATTTGAAGGATGCTAAACTATATGCCTCATGCCAAAGTGTGTATCTTTGCTGAGAGCTTTTAGTGCTTCGGAAAGCTCAAATTGAAAGTTTGTGTTTCCTTCCACCTGCTAGAGATAAAAATGAGGCTACAAGCCTTACCCTGAGACCTTGTACTGATACCAGTCTGTGGGAAATTATCCTATGAATTAAGTCTCCCAACAGGTAAAGCAAGCAACCCTACAAATTTCTGGAATCAAAGAGTCATGTCTGCTTCTCTCTATGGGTTACCCATGATGGGGTTCTTGGGAGGCACTTTTTGTTATATCTCCTCTACTCAATTTTTACTTGAAGTCTCACTGATAGTAATAATCTATAAAATAGCCTAAACTGGCCATTTAGTAAGTTGGTTTGCTAGAATAATGAAAAATATACTATTCTTCTATTACTTAGCATTCAAATATTCTCAATCTCCACTCATGTAAAAGGTAGCACAAATCAAGGAATGAGACTTTCCCCTACCCTATAACAACACTTGCTTCTCCTCAGTATCTAAATCTATTGAGATAATCTAGTAACTCTGGAGATCAAAAACCTAGGAAAGAAGTCAGGAGCCATAGATATAAGCATCATCAACAGAATACAAGAGATAGAAGAACAAATCTCAGGTGCAGAAGATTCCATAGAAAACATTGACACAACAATCAAAGAAAATGCAAAATGCAAAAACATACTAACCCAAAACATCCAGTAAATCCAGGACACAACGAGAAGACCAAACTTAAGGATAATAGGTATAGACAAGAACGAAGATTTCCAACCTAAAGAGCTAGTAAATATCTTCAACAAAATTATAGAAGAAACTTCCCTAACCTAAAGAAAGATATGTACATGACCATACAAGAAGCCTACAGAACTCCAAATAGTTTGGACCAGAAAAGAAATTCTTTCAGTCATATAATAATCAAAACACCAAATGCACTAAACAAAGAATGAATATTAAAAGCAGTAAGGCAAAAGGTCAAGTAACATATAAAGGCAGACCTATCAGAATTACACCTGACTTCTCCCCAGAAACTTTGAAAGCCAGAAGATCCTGGACAGATGTCATACAGACCCTAAGAGAACACAAATGCCAGTCCAAGCTACTGTACCCAGCAAAACTGTCAATTACCATAGATGGAGAAATCAAGGTATTCTATGACAAAACCAAATTTACAGGATACCTTTCTACAAATCAAGCCCTTCAAAGGAAAATAAATGGAAAACTCTAATGCAAAACCAAAGATGAAAATCATATAGATTCTCCTAAACTTCTTACCAGGTTAGACTTGTCCAAGCATAGTTATGCATTCCAATTGTCATTCATGCTGACAGCTTGCCAGATGCAAGGGGGAATTGTCTCATCAGAAGTTGAATTCAGTATGCTAGTATGTCCTCTTCTTTTGACAGGCTTGCCATAAAAAGCAATTAAAAATTTCCGAGGCCTTTCTATTAATGGGCCCATGATGGCACTTTAAAGAGCACATTCTCCACATTAAGGATTCTATATGATCATTTCTTCTACATTTTTGTCCCTAGAAACAATGCTAGATTTGCTCTTCTATAATTTGTAATGATCACCTTTAGAAAACATTCAGAGACAGTGTCTATAAATTACGTAATAAAAGACTGAGGTGTAATTTATCCTAACCAAGAGATTTGAATTCACTGTTCTCAGAAAGGTAAAACAAATGAGCAGAATATCAAAAGAAACAGGATCTGCCCAATGCTACGAAAGCACAACTCTGCCTAATATTTGTTCTGAGTATAGGTAAAGAATACCTTCAGCGATCAGAGACAGATAGTTCTGTTCTAAGTTTTAACTGCTTTTCCTATGACCCTCCTTGAGCTTTAGAATATTACTGGTACATTCAAGAATTTTCAGTAGCATTTAATAATTTATTACATTCCTGCAAAGCACATCTATTACTTTTAAAGGTCTCTAAACCTAGACTCAGTCTTTAATACTAAATATTCTTTCTATTATCCCCCTCAGAACATTTATCTGATTCAGGATATTGGCATGTGGCATATTCTCTCTTTCTCCCGTTTGCAAGAACTGTCATGATTTTAAATTCATAAATTTACCTCTATGAATTTCCCAATAATTTCTCTTTTATCTCTATGTTAATGATCTCTGTATTCTTCAATGCTACCTTATGTATATCTTTTGTAAAGGCTCACAATCACTTTTCTGCAAAGGTTTTTGTTTTATTTTTGTTTTTTGTTTTTTTCGAGACAGGGTTTCTCTGTATAGCCCTGGCTGTCCTGGAACTCACTCTGTAGACCAGGCTGGCCTCGAACTCAGAAATCCGCCTGCCTTTGCCTCCCGAGTGCTGGAATTAAAGGCATGCGCCACCATGCCCAGCTGTTCTGCAAAGATTTTTAAGTATCAAGCATTTATCATCCTTCATGATAGTATACTAGTATGCTCTAATATTAATATATTATGTTGCCTCATCCCCCATAGCATTGATCCTCTGTGTTATGTTTTAATTTGAGTGTGTCTTTGTGTAACTTGCTTTGTGATTAATTTTACTATCAATTCAATAATAATTTATTATAGCATATGTAGTCCTAACATTTCTCTCATACTCAACAATACTTAGCATGGAGCAAACTTGACTATTAAGTTTTCAATAAGTACTTAGAATTGAGTTCTGTCCAACTACAGTAATTTTGTACTATCAGGTATACAAGATTTCACTGACTAATCACCACACCAAGGATTGGTTAGAATCTCAAGCTCGCTCTCTCCCTCTCCCACTTCTCCCTCCCCTTCTCTTTCCATCTCTTCATCTGCCTTCCTCTCCCTCTTGTGTATTCATCCTTTAAGTTTTTAAAATTACATTTATTTACTTTTTTTGTATGTATGAGCATGAACCAGAGAAAGCATGTTAATACAAAAGGACAAGTTAAGGAGCTAGTTTTTATTTCTTCCACCTCATGGCTACCAGATTCAAATTTTAGGTCTTCAGTCTTGGGGTCAAGTACCTTTACATAATTACAAGACATTGGAATGTTTGGTTTTTCAAGGGAAGACTTTTTTTTTTTAATGTGGCAACTCTTTAGACAATTAAAACAGATAAACCAAAATGGTATTCCGTTTGAATATTAGTGTATAATTTTGGTGCAACTCCCGGACAAATAAATATTGTGAGCGAGGCAGTGGTGGTGTATGCCTTTAATCCCAGCACTTGGGAAGCAGAGGCAGGTGGATTTCTGAGTTTGAGGCCAGCCTGAGTGAGTTCCAGGACCGCCAGGGCTATAATACAGAGAAAACCAGTGTCGAAAAACAAACAAACAAACAAACAAATAAATAAATAAATAAATAAATAAATAAATAAATAAATAAATAAATGTTGTAGACTTCAACAAGTAAAACCTTTTTGAGAGTGCAAAAGCACCAGGTCCTCAAAAAAGAAAATGAACTAATTTATTAGTAAATACATATTTATTATCAATGCCCTGTATGTTAGAATTTAAATACTCAGTATTTAAATGTGTGTCTTTTATGGAAAACTGCAGGCTCCTTATTTCCACAAGTGGCTAATATAGTCAGATTCATTATTTTGTTTTATTTCTGCAATGCATAAAATAGTAAAATATAAAATAGAGCACCAATTCACTAGAGTAATTTTTATCTTCCTAGATATATGTAAATAAAAGGTTTTGTTATTGTTTTATCATGAAGATTTTTATTAATACTACCCCTATAACACAGTCTATGGAAAAGTCAAGTCCTAAATTAAGTTCTTAATTTATTAATATTGATTAGGGAAATATATTGCATCCATAATGTAGTAAGTAACAATTCACAAAATCTTTAGATCAAGTCCCTAGGTATAGATAATGTGCAGTGTTATAATATAGGGATGTTGTTACACAAATTCCTCCAATGTATAGGCACTACTCCAAGTATTTTTTGGGGTGCTGATTTCAGTTAGTTTTAACAATGTTCTAATAAAACATAATCTTAATATGAGTAAACTAAGACACAGAAGCTTAGATAGTTCTTTAATGTTGTAATTCTAATAATAGGAAATTTAGATTTTTGAGCCTAGGAACTGGGTCCAAAGTCTGTGCTCTGTTCTACTGGACTGCCCCAGCAATATGTGCTGCTAGCAATAAAACTAAATGATTAATGACTAATATCAAATCACAAGAAGAAAACTCTCATATCAAAATTTATAATCAATCTACCTTGATTTGTTACAGGACCATGCACATGACAGGTACACAATAAATATGTCAATTAAAAATATTACATTTGCCCCTGTATTTTATAGATTAAAATACTAAAATGATATATTTATTAAAATCATTTTAATTATTAAATTTTGTGTTGATTTAACTCTAAAATTAAAATGTCCAGTAAAGTTACCATGTCTTCCCATTCATGCCAGCAAGAGGGCAGTGAAGGAGTCATTGTCAGATGCTATAGTACAATAGACTACAGAAACAACTGATGTCAACATTCACAGAAAGTTTAAAAACTTCACCCATTTTCATGTGTTTTGCAGATTGTATCTTGGGTGTTCTAAGTATCTGGAGTAATATCCATTTATCAGTGAGCACATATCCAATGACTTCTTTTGTGATTGGGTTACCTCACTAAGAATTATGTCCTCCAGATTCATCCATTTGCCCAAGAGTTTCATAAATTCATTTTTTTAATAACAGAATAGTACTCCATTGTGTAAAAGTACCATATTTTCTATATCCATTCCTCTGTTGAGGGACATCTGGGTTCTTTCCAGCTTCTGGCTATCATAAACAAGGCTGCTATGAACATAGTAGAGCATGTGTCCTTTTTAGCAGTTGGAATATCTTCTGGGTATATGCCCAGGAGAGGTATTGCTGGATCCTCTGATAGTACTATGTCCAATTTTCTGAGATAACGCCAGACTGACTTCCAGAGTGGTTGTACAAGCTTGCAATCCCACCAGCAATGGAAGAGTCTTCCTTTTTCTCCACATCCTCACCAGCATCTGCTGTCACCTAAATTTTTGATCTTAGCCATTCTAACTGGTGTGAGGTGGAATCTCAGTGTTGTTTGGATTTGCATTTCCCTGATGATTAAGGATGTTGAACATTTTTTCAGATGTTTCTCAGCCATTCGGATTTCCTCAATTGAGAATTCTTTGTTTAGATCTGTATCCCATTTTTTAATGGGGTTATTCATTTTTTTGGAGTCTAGCTTCTTTAGCTCTTTGTAGATGTTGGATATTAGTCCCCTATCAGATTTAGAATTGGTAAAAATCCTTTCCCAATCCGTTGGTGGCCTTTTTGTCTTGCTGACTGTGTCTTTTGCCTTACAGAAGACTTGCAATTTCATAAGGTCCCATTTGTCAATTCTTGATCTGACCGCACAGGCCATTGCTGTTCTGTTTAGGAATCTTTCTCCTGTGCCCATATCTTCAAGGGTTTTCCCCACTTTCTCCTCTATAAATTTCAGTGTCTCTGGTTTTATGTGGAGGTCTTTGATCCACTTAGACTTAAGCTTTGTACAAGGGGATAAGAATGGGTCAATTCGCATTCTTGTACATAATAACTGCCAGTTGTGCCAGCACCATTTGTTGAAAATGCTGTCCTTTTTCCACTGGATGGTTTTAGCTCCCTTGTCAAAGATCAAGTGACCATAAGTGTGTGGATTCATTTCTGGGTCTTCAATTCTATTCCATTGATCTATCTGTCTGTTGCTGTACCAGTACCATGCAGTTTTTATCACAATTGCTCTGTAGTACAGCTTAATGTCAGGCATGGTGATTCCCCCTGAGGTTCTTTTATTGTTGAGAATGGTTTTTGCTATCCTAGGTTTTTTATTATTCCAGATGAATTTGCAAACTGCCCTTTCTAGCTCAGTGAAGAATCGAGTCAACTTGTGGATACTTCATTCCTCCTTTGAATAGGAAACAAAATACCCATGAAAGGAGTTACAGAGACAAAGTTTAGAGCTAAGATGAAAGGATGGATCATACAGAGACTAACCCACTGGGGATCCATCCCATAATCAGTCACTAAACTCAGACACTATTGCATAGGACAGCAAGTATTTACTGAAGGGACCCTGATATAGCTGACTCCCACAGAAGTGGATGCTCACAGTCATCCATAAGAGGGAGCACGGGGCCCACATTGGAGAAGCTAGAGATAGAAGACCAGGAGCTGAAGGGGTCTGCAACCCTAGAAGAGGAACAACAATATGAACTAAACAGAACCCCCAGAACTCGTGTCTCTAGCATCATATGTAACAGAAGATGGCCTTGTCAGCCATCATTGGGAGGAGAGGCCCCTTGGTACTGCAATCTTTATATGCCCCAATACAGGGGAACGCCAGGGCCAAGAAGTGGGAGTGGGTGGGCAGGGGAGCAGGGAGGGGGAGGGAGAAGGGGACTTTCGGAATAGCATTTGAAATGTAAATTAAGAAAATATCTAATAAAAAAAATTCCAGCTATTATCACCAACTTAACTCTAAATAAAAATGTAATCCAAAAAAAAAACTTCACCGAGAGGGGGAGGGGATATTATTATCATTACTATAAAACATGAAGCATCACCAGTACTATGAACAGAACAGAGGTAACAAAAATCTCAAGTGGAAGGCTACTTTAGATACCTAAAATTCCAAAGCAGAGGATCATTCAGAAATTTTAACCATAGGAAGTATGACATGTAAATCCCCAGGGATACAAGAGCACCGCATCCTGTTTAAAGAGCACCATTTAAAGCCATGATGTGTCTTACATTACACACAGTTTTGGAAACAATGGGGTAAAGCAATTGGATTTAAGGTAGCAACATTCTCTATTAACAGTATGTTTCTACTGCTTTTCTATTGGAGATTATTTGAATTCCCACAGGCCCCCCAACCCTAATAAGCTGCCATTTTTAAAGGGCTCTTTTATTTATTTACATTTCATTACATTATCTCCCTTCCAACTTTACCCTCCATAAACCCCCTATCCTCTCATATCTCCCCTTTGCCTCAATGAGAGTGCTTCCCCACCCACCAACTCATTCCTGCCTCAGTGCCCTAGCATTCCCCTTCACTGGGAGCCTCCACAGGACAAAAAGACTCCCCTCCCAGTGATGCCTGATAAGGCTATCCTCTGCTACATTTGCAGCTAGAGTCCTCCCATGTGTACTCTTTTGTTGGTGGTGGTTTAGTTCCCAGGAGCTCTAGGGGATCTGGTTGCCTGATATTTTTGTTCTTCCTATGGGGTCCCAAACCCCTTCAGCTCCTTCAGTACTTACCCTAACTTCTCCATTGGGGTTCCCACTCTCAATGGGATGTTTATTTGGCTGTGTGCATGCGCATCTGTATTGGTGAGGGTCTGGCAGAGCCTCTCAGAGAACAGATTTAACAGGCTCCTGTCAGAAATCAACAAGTTGCCATTTGATATATTATTGCCATTCATTGAGGAGCTACTGGTTAAAAATATAAACAGCTTTTCTATATGAGAAATTAAGGCAGAAAATGATAGAACAGAATAC
Source organism: Mus minutoides (assembly GCA_902729485.2). Lineage (NCBI taxonomy): Eukaryota > Metazoa > Chordata > Mammalia > Rodentia > Muridae > Mus > Mus minutoides. The sequence continues at coordinate 226,658 of LR750132.1, forward strand.
ATGATGTCATCCTCTGTCCTCCACAGGTACACACACCCACATGCATATGTACATATATGTATACAACCCCATACATACAAAGTGTTATTTAAAAAAGAAATATTCTAAGATATTACAATAGCTATAAAATAGACTTATGGGTAAAATAAACATACAGCATAGCTGTAAACTGTGAACCTGTAACCTTACTTCCTTGAGACAAGACATGACACTGAAACGAAAGCTCAATGATCATACAGGCTGGTTGGTCCCCAAGTTCCTAAAACTCTACTTGTCTCTGTCTCTTGCCCAGTTCTAGAGTTATTGGCCAAGGTTTATACATCAGTGCTGAAGACTGAAACTCAAGACCTCATAATTACCCAGTAAGTAATGTCACTCTGTGGCATCTCCCAGCCTGAGAATATTCCTTTAAAAGGAAAATAACTACATTATAACCAAATCAATTTTTTCAAAATTTTACCATTGGTGAGTATTTGATGTGTGACCAACTTTTTATAGGAAGATACAGTACACACACACACACACACACACACACACACACACACACACACACACATCTACACACCCCAGATAAGGAGCCAACAACAGAACTCCTTATTGGCAAAGTTCAACTTGGCGAACCACTGAGTTTTATTGTTGTTACAATAATATGGATGAGGGGTTACAGGAATAGAAATGACTCAAAGAACCCGTCCATGCATGAGTGACAGCTCACAAAAGGTGAAAATCAGGAGCATGTTGCACAGCCTACAGGACACTCAACTGGTTGGAGGGCATCCTTTGCAGGCAACTCAGACAGTCTGAACCCCTTCTAGGGAGCTAAATTCTCTCTGCTTCTTCTAGGCCAGCTTGGCTTGTCTGAGAGTGAGTCCTAAAAGGCGTTACTGTTTATGTTTGGGATGGAGAGGCCTAGTGAATTTGGTCAGTTATAGGAACTTCCTGAAGCTCTTTTGAGTTGTTTACTTTGTCTTAAGGAACTGCCCTGAGGGATAGAATGTTTTGGTCTCAGAGGAAACTGGTACACCACATTGTTTAAATCCTTAAACAATGACTACAAAGCATATTGACTACAAAGCATCCCCCTATGCCCCCCAGGTTTCTGTTTGAGTCTTTTGAGCCTTTTAGTCTAGAGTGCTCCAGCTAAAGGAGTAGTTTTTCCTTCAGGGCTTTTTATTCATGGCGATAAATATATTTAAAAACATGTACTTTAATGCTGGCAATAAAATCAAAACTTTTCAGCTGAGTTGGATGTCCTCAAAACCAATGAAAGTAGTCTTACATCCTGTGCATTGATTTTTTTTGGAGAATAAAAAAATGCAAATCAAGAAAAGGAGAAAACCTGAGAAAATATTTTAATGTATTATCATCGAAGAGATGATCAGAAAGCTCTCTGTTCATCAAATTGCTAGATTTTTTTTTCCTATGATAGAAGGCAGTAACTTAAGAATTAGCTTGTCCAGTTCAGGTGGCAGGAATGTTCTACCCAAGAAAGGTGACAGCTGTCAATGACACTTTTATCCAAGAGTGTCAACTTTTTCAACCTTTACAGCCAAGAACTGTACATTTTAAAAGTTGTCCATGAATCCTGCCACTTTCTTCCTTACTTCTTTTGCCACATCCTGCTCTTCCCTTCTTCTCAAATGGCTGTTTACACCTCTACTTACTTGCTGTTGACTGGCGCATTCTTAAAACACATAATACTTTTTAAAATTATTTTTTATTAGATATTTTCTTAATTTACATTTCAAATGCTATCCCAAAAGTTCCCTTCTCCCTCCCCCGCCCTGCTCCCCTGCCCACCCACTTCCACTTCTTGGCCCTGGCGTTCCCCTGTATTGGGGTATATAAAGATTGCAATACCAAGGGGCCTCTCCTCCCAATGATGGCCGACTAGGCCATCTTCTGCTACATGTGGAGCTAGAGACACGAGTTCTGGGGGTTCTGGTTAATTCATATTGTTGTTCCTCTTCTAGGGTTGCAGACCCCTTCAGCTCCTGGGATTCTATCTCTAGCTTCTCCATTGTGGGCCCTGTGTTCCATCATATAGATGACTGTGAGCATCCACTTCTGTACGAGACAGCTATATCAGGGTCCCTTAAGTAGACAATACTTTTCATACTCTGCCAATTCTCGGCATACTGTGTAGTTTCTGTTCTCTCTACAGCTGTGTAAAGCCCTGGGACTAATTTCTAGTACAAGAGATGAGGGCTGAAGTGCTGTCACCAACTCCAGCCTGACGCTTCTGGCAATTTGCAGTGATATCCCATTCTTTCTTTGCTTCTTTCAAACGTCCCGTACGTTCATCACTCCTAGTTCCAGTATCTTAACTCCTAGGGAACAAGAGAGAATTTTTCATGATCTGTTTTTGTTTACTACATTATTAGCTTAATGGAAGAAAAAATAACAAAAATGCTAAGAATCGGGACAGATGACAACGAATAACTTTTGCATGATGGCTAAAGCCAAAGGGCAAGGACAGAAATGACTAAAGATACACAAAGAAAACTGTTTTTGACCCCTGTAGTTTTCTCTCTAGTAAAAAAACTCTGTGGGTGATGAAAAATGCAGCAACATAATAAACTGAAAATATGAAAGTAAGGGTATCCATTTCATCCGCTGTCACTCAGGATATACCATCTTATAACTCAGGATATACCATCTTATAACTCAGGATATACCATCTTATAAGCCAATTATGTCCTCATCATGTTTAATAGCCTAAAATAAATTGTTGTGTTAAAATAACAATGAAACAAGATTTATGATAAATCTTTGAAAACATTAAGTCCCTAGAGGAACACATTTTGCCTGGTAGAAATATGTGCTAAAGAGGAGGTTAATTGCTATGTAAACAATACTATTCTAATACAAGTGAGAAAACAAAATATCCATAAGCTTTTGAAAACCATGGATTAGTATTTAAATAACATATTAAAGAGTTAGATGCAGGAAGTTTTAAAGTAAAAATACTATAATCATTTTTGATTTTTTCCATTTATATTTTTATCTCAACCTGGCATAAGAAGTATATAGTTTGCTGTTTGTTTTATTGTCGTAGCTAATTCTTTGGTTCTCAGTGATTTTTTAAAATTGTGATATATATATGTATAAATGTATGTATATATATATATATATATATATATATATATGGTTTTCGATCATGTAGTTGCCCCTCCTCTGGCTCCCCTCCCCATTCTTCTGCGCCTCTCTACCTACCAAACTTCTAGCACTCTCGCTCTCACTCTCTCTCTCTCTCTCTCTCTCTCTCTGTCTTTTTGAATGTCTTTCTGTCTCCCAGTGCTGGGACTAAAGACATGTATTAAGATTAGGACATGGATATCAGATATCATTTTCATAAAGTTATGAGCCTTGAATGACATCTGCATAAACTGATTTCATTAATTTCACAAACTTAAGCCCTAATTCCTAATGGGATTAAATTTAAAGATGGGCCTACATATTAATTATGACTTCTGAATGAAGTAAAAATATTTTTGTATTCTTTTATTTTTAAAACAAATCATATACCCAGGCTGTACCCAAACTCATTGTGTAGCTCAGGCTGGTTTAAAATTCATGATGATATATACATGGAAACCACAGGCATTCATCATTTATTAATCCCATGAATTCCTGGATTACCTGCTGATGGCCTGAGGCTCTTTCTGCCCTCACTGTGGGACTTCTCCTTGTATTACTCATACCTCCTTCTACTTTATTAAAATATGCTCCAGTTGTGCTTAGCATTGCTGCAGTTCAAGGCCCCTAATTCCTTATTCCATTCACATGTTAACTCAGGATTCTTCACCAAGGACTGTTATTCTGATGTGAAGGCATAAAGTAAGACAGGAAGTGCCAGTCCCTTCACTGCCTCTCAGTTCCACACCACTAACTCCTCAAATCTCTCTACCATTTTTTCCCCCACAGGCTCTCAAAGGTTAGTAAAAATCTATCTCTTAAAAGTTAAGGAATACAGCAGTCATCAGACTCACTGAACTGTTTAAGAGACAGTACGGCAGTTTCAACATCTTCATTAAATGACTGTGGTAATCCTCAAGTTGATGGCTGTCTTGTGAACTTGTCAGTGATTATCGTAGTTGCAATTTTATTAGTCTTGGGAGGATAGTTATATTTTCTGCCCTTTTTGTTATCAAGGAAACATTGTTGTAGACTTTTCTCAATTCATGGAATGAGTTCAGAGCACCGCAAACATTGTATTTAATGACTCTGTGACCACCTGACTTGTTCTGTTATTTACAAAAAATGCATGATCCTGGTTCTGTGCTTCCAGAATCTTATCAGATAGAAGCAACCAGATGTCACATTCTTCACTATGAATATTTACTTTTATTCAAGATTTTTAAAATCTGCATAGAAGTAATGAAATTTGGGTAGACGCAAACACTTCAAATAAACTCTTACACTTCAAATAAACTCTTACAAAACTGCATTTCGCATGTGAATTTGGAAGGTGGAAGCACATCTTTGTTCCTGAAAATTGCCCTTCTGTTCTGTTCTCTCACCTGAGGATTTTCCTCTCCATTCTTGGAAACTCATGAATGACAGACCTTACATCTGCTAAGTCCTGGGAGGTTAGAAGACAGTAAAGCTTCATGTGTGGATATATTTTGGAGGAAAGGAGTGAGAATGTTTCCTGAAGAAAATGTCTTATCTGCAACATGTTAAATCCAATCCTGTCTTTACAAGATAAGTTAATCAAAATCAGCTTCTCTGCAGTATATACCATAATTGAAGTCTAAGCTGTTAGAAAATGGGGTTTGGGAAGAACTTGAAGTATAGTGGTTATGTCTACAACTACACCTGTGAATACTGAGTTTCTTAAAATGCGCAGTTTAGAAACACAGAATTCTTTTCCTGTGGCTCTTCTCCACCCCACCCTATCCCATTAACTGGAAATGCAATACATTCCTTTGGGAAGGATCAAAGTGCCTGGTGTATCCAGAGTACTTAGCATGATTTTACAGCATAAAACATTCTCTCTATCATAGAAGGCTAGGATAGAATAAACTCTCATTCCGAGCAAATCTGAATTAAGTCTGGAATGTTAATCATTATTGTAATGATGAAGAAGGAGAGGAAAATATTTAAGTGGCATATAAGTCCAGAAATTAAAGACTGTATTTATGAACTTCTTGAATCTTAGTCCAAGGCTGTCCATGGCACCTTCTCCCCCCTACTTCCTTTTTGGTTCCTTTTCTCCCAGCTGTGAACAAATACCTGACAAGCAGCAACTAAAAGGAAGAAAGACCTGTTTAGGGTCACAGGCTGAGGAAGTGCAGTCTATCATGATGATGATAATGTCATGGGAACTGCTTTGGATTGGAGACTGAGGGAGTGCGACCTACCATGATGATGGTGTCATGGCATCAAGGAGCACCAAGAGGAATGAGTACAGCAGTTACTTGTGCTAAATGTCTACCAGGAAGCAGGAACTTGGGCAGAATGAGAGCCAGGGTCAGACCCTACCCGTATATTTCACCCCTATTGCCTGTTGAACTTTCTGCTCAGATGGGAAGTTGTTCTAGGACTTAGAAGCCCAGGGAGCACAAGGCTCTGCCTCCTCAGCAGAGGGGTTGCAACTCCCAGGGAATGGTATCCTCAGATTTTAAGAGCCTCTCAGCCCGATTTCTTTGCTTTTCTTACCTGCCGCTGCTGCTGTTGCTGCCTTCTTCTTTTTCTTCTTCTTCTTCTTCTTCTTCTTCTTCTTCTTCTTCTTCTTCTTCTTCTTCTTCTTCTTCTTCTCCTTCTTCTCCTTCTTCTCCTTCTTCTCCTTCTTCTCCTTCTTCTCCTTCTTCTTCCTCTTCTTCTTCCTCTTCTTCTTCCTCTTCTTCTTCCTCTTCTTCCTCTTCTTCTTCCTCTTCTTCTTCCTCTTCTTCTTCCTCTTCTTCTTTTTCTTCTTCTTCTTCTTCTTCTTCTTCTTCTTCTTCTTCTTCTTCTTCTTCTTCTTCTTCTTCTCCTTCTTCTTCATCATCATCATCTTCTTCTTCAATGATATAGTCACACCAGGAAGCAAATCTCATAAAACATATTTATTGGAGGATCCAACAAGAGGAAGGACTAATCCAGGAATGACTGCCTTTACTCCCTAGAGGGAGTAGACAACCTGGATTAAGACAAAGGATGGTGCTTGTGTAGGATTTCTGAGGCAGGGTAGAACTATTCAGGGTAGAAATTTCCAGATTGAGGAGTGGTGGGATATCAAGTCCTGAGCCTAGGGGTGCTCAGGGATTGGTAGATTTTCCTGTTCAGAGATTGTTGGGTTTCTGTGAGAAGTGCAAGGATTGTAGGATTTTTCCTATTCAGGGATTGGTGACTTTTGTTTAGACTTTTCATCTAAAATTAGCATAATCTGAGGAGAGTATTGTTGAGGGACTGGAGATGACCTTTGAGACAGTTATAGGGGCAGGAAACACCATTATCACAGTTAAGGAGTTCTGGAAGAAAGACCTGTCTGCTGGAACTCCTCAGGTCTGGGTTGGGGAGGGAAGTTTGGCCACTTTCCTGCCTTAGGCTTTAGAAAGTTTATAAAGGATGCACAGTTTACAAAGGGAGTTCATAGAAGGTAAAGTCTTCCCTGCCACTTGAGAGGCATGAATAATCAATATTGCCTAAGGGGCTCCTTCTGCCAGGGATACCTCAAGCCAAAAAAGCTTCCCCAAGGTTCCAAAATAGCACCACTAGCTCAAAACCACATGTTTAAACACATGACTCTATAGACAGCATTTCATATTCACACCATAGCATCTTTTTCCCTCTTAACAGAATATAATTTACAGATTATTTAAAAAAGAGTTATATTTGTTGTGTATGCATCATATATGCATACAGTGTGTGTATGCACACGCAGGAGACATGCACAAAGACAATGAGACAAGCAGAGACAAACACACACACACACACACACACACACACACACACATACACACACACTCAGTCTCTTAACTCAGTAGGGTTTTCTAGTCAGTGCCCTATTTCTTTGTATCTTTAACAGGAAAAAAATCATCAAATTGTCTAAGTTGATTATTTCAAGATACTGTTGTACTATCTTGAGCTGTAGTAAGTTTAGTTAAAGGTCTTGCCAGCCCCCTCCTGAATTTCTTCTCAGCCAGGTAGCCAAGAGTCTTCATGTTCTCAAATTCAGTAGGCAACATGTGATTTTCATTTGACTGGACCTTGCAGCAGTGTCTGAGTGTGCAAACATGCACACACATGAACACACATGCATACACATAGTACACTAATAACAGAAGGGAAAAAAGGAGTCCATCTGTGATGGTTTGTATATTCTTGGGCCAGGGTGTAGCACCATTTGCAAGTGTGGCCTTGTTGGAATAGGTGTGACCTGGTTGGAGTAGGCATGTCACTGTGGGTGTGGGCTTAAGACCCTCACCCTAGTTGCCTGGAAGTCAGTCTTCCACTAGCAGCCTTTGGATAAGTAGAACTCTCAGCTCTGCCTGTGCCATGCCTGCCTAGATACTGCCATGCTCCCACCTTGATGATAATGGACTGAACCTCTGAACCTGTAAGCCCCAATTAAAAGTTTTTTATTATAAGACTTGCCTTGGTCATGGTGTCTGTTCACAGTGGTAAAACCCTAACCAAGACACCATCTAATCTCAGCACTTGTTTCCTCTTCCAGTTCACCCTAATTCTGTCCATCATCTTGATCATATTATTAGTATCTGAAACACTTCATTTAGTCACCTTTGTTCCCCTTTTCCTTCTTTTATCAAAACCATATCTTCTCATATCAAAAGGCAAGCCTGTACTATCCTACCTATGTTCTTTATGCTACATTTCAGCCATCTAAGGTAAGAGTACCTGCTATCTGTCGTGTTGTCTCTTCTGTCCCTCCACACACTGGCCCCTTGTCTATTATCTGACCGTAGTCAGAGCTAGCCTACAAATGATTAATGTGAGGCATATAATATCTCTGCTAAAACTTTCTATTGATTTTTCATATAGAATAAATTCTCAAGTCTGCTGTATATTAGCTCTGCTGATGACCACCAAAAGCCCCACTGACCACCCTGTTTCAACAATGTGTCCCTGTTCTGTATCCTATCACATCAATGACCATTTAATTCAATCCTTATTTTATTTCCTTCTTCTCCAAACATCCTGGTTACTCTTTTTTTTTTGTTTGGCTTTTATTGCTATGAAAAGATACTATGACTAAGGCAATTCTTATACAGGACAATGTTTAACTGAGGTATCCTACAAATTCAGAGGTTCAGTCCACCATTATCATCAAGGCCTGGAGCATGGCAGCATCGAGGCAGGCATGGAACTGGAGAAAGGGCTTAAGAGTTTAATACCTTATCCTGAAGGAACCAGGAGAAGACTCTTATCCTCAGGCAGCTAGGAGAGAGCTCTCCTTGCCCACCCCCACAATAACACACTTCCTTCAACAAGACCACACCTACTCTAACCAGGCTACACCTCCTAGTAGTGCAACTCCCTGGGCCAAGCATATCCAAACTACCACATTTCACTCCTCAGCAGGCTTGTTCAAACACTTGTGAGTCTATGGGAGCCATAACTAGCCATAGCATAATACAAAATACCTTTAGTCCATCTTCAGAAATCCCAACTCTATCACAGTCTCAACAATGTTTAAAAGTCTGAAATTCAAAATCTCTTCTGAAATTCATCTAATCACTTAACTTTAATCCCTTAAAAAATCAAAATCAAAAAGCAGATCACATACCTCCAGCACCAGAGAAAATGCATTACCATTCCAAAACAACTTTCAAGTCAGTTCCTGCTCCTTTGTTTCGGGTCCCATGTCCTAAATGCATGGTGTTTTCAGCAATAGGGATTTATGTTCTACCTCTGAGGAGCAGTCAAGTTCATGAGAAATAAACTTTAATGTTCTGAGACATTAAAGCTCTAGGACAACCCTAACTAGCTGCTCAAAAGAAGTCTCTTTGTGCCTGGTATAGAGATGTTAGGTAGTCTATGTCACTTGTGGGAACATTGTCAGCCTAGATTGAAAAGTTCCATTTCAACTATACACACACACACACACACACACACACACACACACACACACACACACACACACATATATATATATATATATATACATATATATATATATATATATATATATATATATAATGAATTTAAATCTTTTATAGGTATTTTATGTAGTTACTAGTATGATTTTTTATGACTTTTTAGGCTTCAGTATTGTTATTTTAGCCTCTTCCTTTTTTCTAGCTAAAGTACCCCCCTCTGTGTATCCCATTTCCCCCTTCAGTAACTTGTACCCTGTTATTCATCTCTCTGTTGCTGCTCTCCACAAATGGTCACTTTTTAATTTTTATAGTTCCTGCAGTTACTACAAGTTATGTATTCACATCTGAGGATTTGGGAAACAGGAGCTTTAGATGATAAAGAACATGTAATGTTTATTATTCTTGGTTGAGTAGCCTCACTCAATATGCTGTTGGTTAGTCCTGTCAATTTATCTGCAATTTGCATGATTTAATTTTTCTGTACTGCAGAATAGTATTTAATAGTATACATGCACCAGATTTCATTATCTGTTGAAGGACATTTAGATTGTTTCCACTTCACAGCCATTGTGAATGAGGCAACAATAAATGCAGCTCAGCAAGTGTATGTGGAGAAGGATAATGAGTCTTTTGGCATAAGCCAAGGAGCCATAATGCTATGACATTTGTAGGTTTATTTATAGCCTTGCTAAAATTCTCCATTCTGATTTGTAGAGTGGCTAGGTCAGTTTGTTATTCCTACCAATAAGGAAGGAAGGTTGCTTTCCCCTACACCTCTTCCAGAGGTTGTTCTCAGTTGTTTTGTTCATCTTTCCTATCCAGACTAGTGCAAGGTGAAATCTCTATATTGTTTTAGTTTGCTCTCACTGAATTGCTAAAGATGATAGATACTTTTTGAAGTATTTCTTATTTCTTACATATTTCTTCTGTTGAAAACTCTGTTTCAATCCTAAGCGCTCTCTTGCTCTCTCTCTCTCTCTCTCTCTCTCTCTCTCTCTCTCTCTCTCTTTCTCTCAAAGTGTGTTGCTTCTTCTTTCACTCTTTTCTTTAGACTGCTTTATAAATTCTGGATATTAATCTTATTTCAGATGTACAGCTCTCAAAGATTCTTTTCCATTTTGTGGACTAACTCTTCACATACTTGTATGCAGAAGCATTTGAGTTTTGTAACGTTATACTTGTCAACTGTTGGCCTTAATTTGGGAGCAAATGGAGTCATATTCATAAAGTCCTTTTCCTACACATATTTCATGTAGGAAATTGTCTATACATTTAGGGCTCTGTACAAACTGGAGGTTGTGTTTATGTAAAGTGATAGGTGTGGGTCTAATTCCCTTTTTCCATTCACTTGCTGTGTTCTTTTCCTGGGGTACAGAGTGGCCTGGCTCATTTCTGAGCCCCTTAAGTGTTCTTCAGATGTTATTTAGTCATAGACAGCTGCCATGACCTCTTTATAAAATGGTACCATGACCCTGATTCAGTCTTCCTTATTATCTCTATATTGTTTATTCTTATCCCTCATATTTAGCATCATATTTGCTTATTAGTATATTTTAGTTTTGCCTCCTGTAGAATTGACACTCCACAGTGGACCAAATTTTTCAGGTCGTCACAGTTTTTCTCAGTGGTTGAAATAATGTTGAACTAATGTTACAAGCTTAAAAATATTTGTTTTATACAGTGTAAGATAACTGAAGCAATTTTGAGTTATACTGTTTGGCATTTTAAATGAAGAAAGGTAGAATCTTAAGGTATATTGAAAGCCAGATAGAAACCAGTGAATACTGTATAAAATTAAGAAAAATTTACATTTTTCCATTTAAAAATGATTTTAGTACATTTTGGATCATGAGCACCTATATTTTCAGAAACTGATGAGAAGACACCTGAGAAATGTGGACATTCAGCATGACAGTAGGACAAGTTAGCAGGTAGCACATTGTGGGACAGGAGTTAGCAAAGCAGCGGCGCTATCATGTAAGCTCACTGCAGGAGAAAGCATTGTTGACATAGTTTCCAAGCAGTGAAAGCAAAGGAAAGCTACAAAAGCAAATTTCCCATGAGTCCCTTGTGTCTCGGTAAGTCTCAGAGCCACTGACTTGTCCTTTGTCAAGGTGGAGCTTGGCCATGGAGATAGTGTTTCTTTTTACAACAAGAGACAAGTTTGCTTTATTCTTGGGATATAGGTATCTCCATCTAACCAAGGCATCAGCTTCTCCTTCTATGTAACCGACTGCATATACAACTGTTTCTTAGACTTCTTTGTGCCTGCCTGTGGGACCTAGAGAGCAGGACACTGACATCAAGGTGTGCATTCTCTGGCTACTGCTGTTGATAAAAGTAATTGGTTTTGAGCAATGACCTAAAGTCTACCCACATCCTTATTTTTAGAGAAGTCCAATCTGTGGAGTAAGATTTCAGAACTACTAATAGTAATTGAGAGTTTGGGTGATTAGGGTAGGAGACTTGTAAAAGACATGACTTCCCAATTTCTTTCTTTTCCTCATGTATATGTGTTCTTACAGGTATATGGGAACCGGTGGGTACATTTGCATATTTGTGTAAAGGTTGTATTTTGAGAATATAAAAGATGAGGACCGTGGATTGGTAATGAAGGTTTGTGTATAATCCTTAGAGAGGGCAGTAGACATGTCGACCAAACTGAAGGAGTGATGGAGCAATTGATGTTATTTTTCACTACTGAGCATCAGTGAGAAGAAAGCTGACTGCAGGCTGACAGTATGGCAAAGCAGGCTCTTTACAGCAATGGTTCTCAACCTTCCATATGCTGTGACCCTTTAATACAGTTCTTTCCATTGTAGTTAGCTAACTGTAAAATTATTTTCTTTGCCATTTCATAACTGTAATTTTGCTACTGTTAAGAATCATAATGTAAGTATCTGTTTTCCAAAGATCTTGGCAAACCCCTGTGAAAGGGTTGTTTGACATGCCCACCAAGAGGTCATGACCCACAGATTGAGAACTGTTGCTCTAAGCTATCACTAAAATGGTCTTTGATTGCAGTTCACAATGATTTTTGGCAGAGAAACTTGCTAGAAAAATTTGATAGCCAGCTCAGGTTCACTTTATTGTAGAAACTCTTTCTAAGCCTCACCCTAGGCTAGCAAACAAAGCAGGCTTATTGTGTGAACTTTGGCTGCTTCTCTTGGGATGTGGCACATGGAGTATGACAGGAGAAGGATGATGGCTAAGCCATTTTGCTGCCCAGTCTTTCCCAGTCTGTCAAGCAAGCTGCAAATGCACCTGGGTTGAGGTTACTTTGAGAGCAGTATAAGGAATTGAATTGTTATTTTTGTTGCAGTGGATTCTGGTTTCTTTAAGTAGTAGTATTTTTCCCTCTCAAGGAAGTTTCTCTGAGATAGTGAAACTCCTGGGGAAAGTATGGAAGAGGCCCTGGTAAATGTAGTGATGTTCACTGCTGTCATTTGACTCAAAATGATGATGAAAAGGAATTTTAGGGGAAAGAGAATCTAACCTAGTGAGATCTATATAAATCATGCAATGAGCCCAGCTCCCTGTAAAGTTTTCATAGTTTGACATCTGATCTTTATTGCCAACCAGACTGGATTTAGAACCATCTATGAGACAGTGAGGCATAAGTGAGTATGGATCTATGAATCATCTATAGTGAGGGTTAAAGATACAACCAACCACATGAGGTATGACTGGCACCATCACATGAATTGACACCAAGATATACTAAAGGGGAAAAATAAAGGACACCGTCCAGGTGATGGTATTTCTGTTTCTCTGCTTCTAGTCCCTCATGTAGAAACTCATCTTTTATGTTCTTTAGCTACCATAATGTGCTGCCTAAGCATAAGTAATGGAATACCATGTATTGAACTCTCTGGAGCCATTCCTCACATTAGTTGATTCCATTAGGTATTTAATCACAGTGGTAACAAAAATAACTAACTCCCCTCACCTGTACTTGAGAAAACAAAGCATGGGTCTAGCCACTGTAAGTGGCAAACAGGAGTACAGGAAGTCACATTACAGTAAACCCCTTTAAAAAGTTCTTTTTCTATGCACTACAAGAGTCTGAGTTTCTCCAGGGATGGGAACATAGTGGTCTTGGCTGGAAAACAATGTGGATATGCTGCACCGAGTCCTGTGATCTTGCCAGCCAATTTGGAGAACTAGAGACACCAAAACCCGAGGAGGTAAGCTAAGCAACCAAGCTGCTGTGGCATTGCTTAAAATTCAAGGTTAAATGGAGCCTCTGATCAATCAATCTCTCTCTCTCTCTCTCTCTCTCTCTCTCTCTCTCTCTCTCTGTGTGTGTGTGTGTGTGTGTGTGTGTGTATCTGTCTGTCTGTCTGTCTTGTATTTCTTTTATAATGGGGCTCAGGCTAGCTAAAAATAACTCTGTATCCAGGAATGACATTGAATTTCTGATTCCCCTGCTTATACTTCCCTTGGGGAAGGTATATGAGGTATAGATATAGGGTTACAGCTGTAGACCACTGTTGCCAGTTCAATCTTTATCTTCCTCTTTTTCTCCAGCTGATTTAAGGAGAAACCATCCTTTAAGTGGAGTTAAAGTATCTCTATCCTCATTCTGGAATTGGGATTTGTATTTACATTCTGAGAATACTTAGAAATTTCAAAATTAAGAGATAGCAGACTTCCATGGCATTAGCCTCTGCTGACACCTGTAGCAGAAAAATATGCCTGGATTCAGCTAATGGTCTGAAGAGGTTCACAGTGGACCTCAGAAGCAAACTGAGCTTCCAGGATGTTCGTTGCTCTTTTGTAGGTGCTTCCAACTCGAAATGTGTGGGAGACATTAACGTACTACATGATTGTATTTTCTTGTCTGTCTTTTACAGGAAGAGCTGAATGTAGCAAACATCTAATGAGGCAAAGAAATTGTTCTTAATCTTGCATACCTCTCTTCCCTAAGGCATAAAATACCCAGCATAGCAAACTTGGAAAAGGAAGCAAAACTACTTTTATAATGAAGGGTTTGAGGTAAGAAGGGCAGTAAGAGATTCAGTAGCTTAGCACAGAAGCCTGTTATAGCTAGAAGAATATATATATATATATATATATATATATATATATATATATATAACAAGAGCTGCTGGTTCACAGTGAATTCAATCACCAATTCCAGTCAGTTACTGCGCCCATAACTTGGGCGGTTATAAATATTGTGTGGGCTTGAATCCACTGAACAGATTGATAGCTCTTGTGTGTGGCCATGCCTATTTTGTCATACCAAAGGATCTTGGTTACTTCTCTCTTACATGGTAAAGTCTCCCACTTATTCAGTTAGTGCTCTCCCAAGGTAATCTGAACCTTCACTCTATTTAGCATCAGTGAGTGAGTCAGGGTCTATTATCATGAATGCTTCTACATTTAACTTCCAAGGTTTTCCCTATATCTGTAATGTTGTCAGTCAGAACACTCATGATTAGTGTACTTACTGCATGTGATATTAACATAAATGTCCTCCATCAAAGATAACTGGCAAACCCTGATGACTGCTTATAAAATGATGTGTTGAACTGTGTTGTGTTGTCTTGCAGTGTTGTCTTGCAGTTGGAAAAAGTGCAGATTCTCCAGGGCATAACACTTCATTGGATACTTTAGGAATTGGGGCGGGGGGGGGTGTGACTGGGCTCTTTAAGGAACAAATTCAGATTGCATTACTACCCATAGCTCTTTATAAAGCTTTTTATCCATCAATAGGCACCGTTTGAATAAGGCCAGAGTCAGCAGTCTCTGTTCATTTTAGAGTTCTATAACCCTAAAAGACTTTAAAAGACTGACCGATGACTTTGATATTGAACCTCTGGTGAACGCATATTGCTCTCATGCAGAAATTCTTCTCCTGAGTTTTGTTGTCTTGTCATCTCCCTCACTGTAGATTTTTCAAATCAGAGCCAAGGCACCCTTCATGTCCGGGCCATTTGCACTAATGAATCGGCTGATTTGAGTCCAAGCAGCATCTGTTTAGTTACCAAGGCTATCCATTCTCAGTGGTCCTGCAGAAAAAGAGTGTGGTCTACTCTAATCTGCGGCTATAACCCAAGTCCAGTCTCTATGCTCTGGATAGTAAATCCTTGGAGATTATTGTTACATTTTTACTGACTTGTCTAGTGTTCTCAGTGGCCTCAGTGTTTTGACAGGTTACTTAGAAAACTACAGGTCAACAGATTCACGATACCTCTCTTGGAGATCAAAAATAGGGGCAATGGTTCACAGCTACAAATTGCAGTGTTGAGATGGAGCTATAACCCAAGATCCTACTTCTTGGTGAAACTACCATAATTAAGCATCCAACCAAGTCTGGCCTGTGAAAACTTTAATTTCTCTTGTCAAGCATTGTGACATGTCCACCAATAGACCATATAATTCTGAGGCAGAGGTTACTGCTCTAAGTTAAGATCATGGTTCCTGATAGCCTTGGATTAGCTATTGCTCTTATCTATTGCTGGAAGACTAGCTACATACCCTTCTCATCCCTTTCAGGCTGGCTGGTAGTGATTTTTACCACTATTGTTATCATTCCAGGTGCTTTATTTCTGCTCTGGAGTGATCATTTCTAGCCATTCAGTTTGTAGAAGGAACAGAAAGGACAGATAGGAATACCTGACTGCATACAAACTCTCCAGAAAAGGGTTGACTCCATTTTAAAAACTAAGAAGGAAGTGTTAACACTTTTAGCTTGTGAGGAGGCCATGTGAAAAGCCCAAAGAACTTTTGCACAAAGGCAATATATGTAATACCTAGGACTCACAAGTACAAGTAATAGTGCTTTTCCAGGGGTACCGTGTACCCCTCAGAAGCTGTGCTGCAAAGCATAGCTTTGAGTAGAGACTCATTTTTTCTCTCGGGCAGCATGGCAGTTCACATATCTGAAGTGGACATAAGGGAGCCCTCTTTAGACACAATATTTTTGAGCAGGCTCTGGCAGTTATCTGTACCTTGGGTGTCTTCCAATTAGAAATAGTGGGACAAAATTGATCGCTGACTTCCTGCTGAAGTGATCCATGAGGCCAACATCATGCTGATAAATAATCAAACTAGTTTCTGCTCACCGACCAAGGCTGTTTTAGATGATAAGATTGGGTCAGTATTTTCTATGTATTGGAATAGTCAGAGTTTGTGCAAATCCGAAGACATCCTGGATTAATGCCTTGAAAAAGCCCCAAAGTCAGAACATACAGAACTGGATAGTCCAAGAAGCCTGATTGGGGTCACTACGTTTGCTTGGAACCCATCTGTACTTAACTCAGCCTAATGCTACATAAAACAGATTGGAAGGTTGCGTCCCCAGCTCATTTCAGTTGGATTAAGAAGAGTCTAGACAAGCTTCATGGAGATGTCATCTCAAACCAGAATGGTACAGTAATGAGAAATGTGTACTGTAAGAAGAGTATCCTACACAAGACCATTCCCCGGCATATCTGCATATCTTGGAAGAAATATTCTAACTTTTCTTTGACTAAAAAAACAGTTATGGAAGATGGAGATCATCTGTCATTCTGTTACAAGAGACAATCATGTTTCTGCTCCAAAGGTAGACTATGCAGGCTACCTATATAAGAGGGTCCTCGAAGCTTATTTTTCTTCTTCATTCTATCTATCTATCTATCTATCTATCTATCTATCTATCTATCTATCTATCTATCTATCTGTACTGGCTAGGTTTGTGTCAACTTGACACAGCTGGAATTATCACAGAAAAAGGAGTTTCAGTTGGGGAAATGCCTCCATGAGATCTAGCTGTGAGGCATTTTCTCAATTAGTGATCAAGGGCCCCTTGTGGGTGGGACCATCTCTGGGCTGGCAGTCTTGGGTTCTATAAGAGAGCAGGCTGAGCAAGCCAAGGGAAGCAAGCCAGTAAGGAACATCCCTCCATGGCTTCTGCATCAGCTCCTGCTTCCTGACCTGCTTGAGTTCTAGTCCTGACTTCCTTGGTGATGAACAGCTGTATGGAAGTGTAAGCCAAATTAAACCCTTTCCTCCCCAACTTGCTTCTTGGTCATGATGTTTGTGCAGGAATAGAAACCCTGACTAAGACACTATCTATCTATCTATTTTGGTAGCGCTGAGGTTTATTGGAGTGTCCTAATGCTACAGATGCTGAGGCTTGCCCATGTTGTTCTTGGTGTACCAAAGGCCAGATGTTTTGCCAGTTTTTCTTGAACAAGGATGCCAGGAAATTGATAACCAGGTGGATGTTGTAGACAGCTCATCATTGGTCATCTTCACATGGCTGACAGCAACAGCCATATGTGGCATCTTCTATATCTGGAATGTGATTGACAATTTTACCTCATCCACTTTCCCCAGCATGCTTTCACTGTGTATCAGCAGAAAGGGAAATTTGCCAGCCTTGTTTAGGCCTGGGCCCAGGGTACATGGGAACTGCTTGGTCAGAGACACAGAATCCAAAAATACATCATACTTCTTGGCCAGCGTTTTGACCAACTTCTTGTTCTTATTAAGCTGCTTAAGCACCCCCACCATTTCCAGATACTTTTGCTGCTTGTACCGGTTGCTGTGCAGGACTTCCAGTGCTACCTGGTGAGGCTTTGCTACTCATGGCTGTTCCTGCCATAGAAACCAAAAAGAGCAATTTGAAATTCTTGATGTGTATATATATTAAAAGACACAAAAATTATGAAGTAGTGGGAATAGCAGATTAAGCACTATAACTTTATAAAGACTTACCTAGGCCAAGAAGCAGCACACAGACCTCATTTATGTAAACTAAAAATGTATACAATTAGCATAGCACTGCAATAGTGGGTCGTAATACATTACCCAGACACTTAAGTGTTACCATTATTAGTAACCTTTAGGATACTGTCTTATGCCCAAAAAGACATCATTGAGCCTTTAGTCTTCCTTTCCCTCTTACAGGAGGGTATTTCTTGCCACTAAATTTTCCTATCTAATAATCAAATATAGGAACCAGATTCCACAAAGTACTTTAAGCAATGAGTACTGTTTTTACTCTGTAATTTTTAGATAGTAAACCCTCCATGGGGTCATGTACAACTACTACAATGGAAGAGGTTTTACATGAAGTCTTTCAGTGCACTTGACTGCTGGTGAATTTATTACATCCCCAAGATCCACTCAGATAGAAAGGGATCCTATCTGAGTTAGTATTCTGTCCAACCACTGAAGAGGGCCATTCAGATGACTTTCAATCCAACAAGGAGTACTTAATGTCTGCTTCTGATATTCTGTTCCCCACCCCTTCACAAAACTCATTCATACTGTGCACATTTAAGTTAGCTGATAAATGGCTACATAACCCTGGTTAACAGACTGTGCCAGACTAGTCCTACTGTGCAACTAGGAATTGAACTAGATGATCTTTTACTGAGTTTGCAAGTACATCAATGCCAGGCAGACATGAACATGTATACCAATGTGTTGGAAAAAAATCAAAGGATACTTTCTACAGTTACACCTGTACATAAGTAATAGGATTTGTACTACTTATCATTATACATGTATACTTAACATCAAATTATTGTATGAGTGTGTGTGTGTATAAGTACATATGACCATATTCACTGAGGCACCCAATTCACACATAATCTTTGAAATTTACAGCTGCTTTAAGAAGGTACATGGGCATCTCTTCCATGGAATAGGCCAGAAGCAGGAAAGGCAAATGGTAAGGGTGCTTCCCCTGGTGTAACTCCTACAGAATTGGAAGAAACTTGTGAGCATTGCTGTAAAAAGAAGTCTTTGTTTTATCAATCTCTGCCAAAAGCTGAAACATTTTCTAGGTCTTTACTCATGTAATCTATTCTCCACATAACAGTCAAGACACTGTTTTAAAAATGAAAATGTTCCTTTTAGCTGAACAGTACTGGTGTGTGTGTGTGTGTGTGTGTGTGTGTGTGTGTGTGTGTGTGTGCTCGAGCATGCATGTGAGTGTGAGATAGATGATAGATAGATAGATAGATAGATAGATAGATAGATAGATAGATAGACAGACAGAAAGACAGAGACTGTACACAAGCATGGCCATCTCTACTCAGGTTGAACAGTGCCAGTCTCTGTTTAAAAGCTTCTAGAAGCTCACTGAGTTGCTCAGTAGTAATATTCCTTGAAGGGTTTCAGGATGCTTGATGGTATGAACCTCAGCTATGACTCTGGTCACCACTGTGGCTCTCTTCTTTCCTATGTATGGGAAACTAACTAACTTTCCTTGTCTCTATATTCTTTCCTCTCAAGTGTAGGCTTCTACGAAGAGACCTATCATCTGGTCATTCCTAGCAGCCCATCATACATCACAAGGAATTTTTCCAGATGCTGCGTGCTCATACACCCAGAGGCAGCAAGATTTTTTTTTAATTTATTCTTTTTTATGATCCCCTTTTCTTTTTTCTTTTTATTCTTACGTTCATTGAAAGCAGGGACTGTGGTCTGTTGTGTTTCTTAAGGTAGCCCTAATGTCATTAATGCTAGATTCATTGTAAATATTCAAAATATTATTGCTGAAAAGTACATTTCTTTCCCATTATAAGGGATTTAAAATAAATTATTTTAGTTGCTATCCCTGTCAATAGAATAAAGGATAAATACAGCTAAAGATTATCTTCACTGTTGTTGGAATGGTTTAAATGTTCCAGTTCATATCTCACAGCTTCATTACTTTAATGGCCTCAATTAGGCATCTGTGTAAGATCCTGTCAGATTGGTAAACTGTCTCTTAAGACTTACTGGCTGATAAATCAAGTAACTCTCTAGTCAAAAGACAAACCTAATGCTAGCAAAATGCACTGGGCTTCAAAGACATGAAGAACCATTCAAGGAAATACCATTTTCTGTCTCCTCATGCAGACATATGAGGCTTGGCTGCTCTTCCTTGTGAAATGACATAGGTTATCAGATCCATTTTACAGTACACTGAATACTACAGACAGCCTCTGGTAGACATACTTTCTTCCTCTGAGACACTGACATGAACTGCCTGAGTGGAATATGTTGTCACATTATGAGTGACACAAAACAAAGAAGGGGGTTTGCCTAACGTTCCGAGAGACCGAGGATGATGTCGTTTGTTCTTGGTCCCAGACTTGCTCAAATGGTGACACTGATTCCCCATTCCCTGGAATGGCAGGAGCTTTTTAAACAAACATATGTGAAGCTGAGCTAGAGGGTTGGAATTGCTGGCAACAGAGGGACTGGGAGGTGCAGTTTGCCAAAGCCATCTGCTTAATTTTCCTAATAATCTAACACCTGCCAGGGAGGCCCAGCTTAGACTCCAAATGGCTGAAACTGTGGCAACAGCAACAGTAATTTCTCATAAGCCCCAACCCTCATCCTTGGGGAGAGTGGATTACAATTTACCTACTCAGTCTAAAAAGGTACTCATCTCTCTTAGGGACATCACCCCAGCTTTGATAAGCTACCACTCTTGAGTGCCTGCAGGCTCTACCACTCTTGAGTGCCTGCAGGCTCTTGGAACATTCTCTTTGAAATTAAAGTCTCCTGAAATGGCAGGCATTTGAGAAAAAGAAGCCAATCACCTGGTAAGATTCCTCATTCATGTTTCTACCACTTATCAGTGGTAGTCTGGGGGAAGTCCAGAGTGAATGGATGCAGGTAATATAATATAAGAGCTTTTATGATTTAGATTGCTTAGTAACCAAGATCAAATATGCCCTTCACCCAGAGATTTTCTCCTAGATATTCTTGGCTGGATTCCAAAGATCCCCAT
The DNA here is from genome assembly GCA_902729485.2 of Mus minutoides. Lineage (NCBI taxonomy): Eukaryota > Metazoa > Chordata > Mammalia > Rodentia > Muridae > Mus > Mus minutoides. Next base: position 247,430 of record LR750132.1, read on the forward strand.
AGTTTGTTAAAGACCTGATCACTCTGTGGAGGTGGAGAAGCAAGGATAGCAGGCAGACAGGGTCTGCCCAAAATAGTCAGCAGGCTTGAAAATATTCCATTTCTGAATTACTCCTATGTAGAGAATAGGAACACTTGAGTAGCTATAATTTTCCAGTTATAGCTGCTTTACTCCATCTGAAGGATGACATTCTTTAATTGAATTTCAGCCTGGTCAACATTACTTCTTTAAAGAAAGAGAATAATTATAAAAACAGAGCTTATTAATTTTATATCTAATACTATTTATAACTAATGCATAAAAGCATAAAAATTATATATATTAGTTGAGCCATATATGTGGCCTGCATATATAACCAGTCTAACGTCTACATCAAGTTAAACATACTCTTTTTTTCATTTTTAATAGATATTTTCTTAATTTACATTTCAAATGCTATCCTGAAAGTTACCTATATCCTCCCCCCACCCTGCTCCCCTACCCACCGACTCCCACTTCTTGACCCTGGCTTTCCCCTGCATTGGGGCATATAAAGTTTGCAAGACCAAGGAGCCACTCTTCCCAATGATGGCCAACTTGGGTATTGTTGTTCCACCTATAGGTTTGCAGACCCTTCAGCTCCTTGAGTGCTTTCTCAAGCTTCTCCATTGGGGGCCCTGTGTTCCAACCTATAGATGACTGTAGGCATCCACTTCTGTATTTGCCAGGCACTGGCATAGCCTCATACAAGACAGGTTTATCAGGGTCCTTTCAGCAAAATCTTGCTGGCATATGCAATAGTGTCTGGGTTTGGTGACTGATTATGGGCTAGAACCCCATGTGGGGTAGTCTCTGGTTAGTCCATCCTTTTGTCTCAGCTCCAAACTTTGTCTCTGTAAGTCCTTTCATGGGTATTTTGTTCCCTATTCTAAAGAGGAATGAAGTATCCAGACGCTGGTCTTACTTCTTGATTTTCTTGTGTTTTGCAAATTGTATCTTGGGTATTCTAAGTTTCTGGGCTAATATCCTCTTATCAGTGAGTGCATATCTAGTGAATTATTTTGTGATTGGATTACCTCACTAAGGGTGATATCCTCCAGATACATCCATTTGCCCAAAAATTTCATGAATTCATTGTTTTTAATAGCAGAGTAGTACTCCATTGTGTAAATGTACCACATTTTCTGTATCCATTCCTCTCTAGGTCCTTGCCATTATAAAAAAGCTGCTATGAACATAGTGGAGCATATGTTGTTATTACCAGTTGAAACATTTTCTGAGAATATGCCCATGAGAGGTATTGCTGGATCTTTTGGTAGTACTATGTCCAATTTTCTGAGGAACCACCAGACTGACTTCGAGACTGGATATACAAGCTTGCAATCCCACCCGCAATGGAGGAGTGTTCCTCTTTCTCCACATCCTCCCCAGCATCTGCTCTCACCTGAATTTTTTATTTTAGCCATTCTGACTGGTGTGAGGTGAAATCTCAAGGTTGTTTTGATTTGCATTTCCCTGATGCTTAAGGATGTTGAACATTTTTTCAGGTGCTTCTCAGCCATTTGGTATTCCTCAGTTGATAATTATTTGTTTAGCTCTGTACTCCATTTTTAATGGGGTTATTTGATTTTTCTGGAGTCCAGCTTCTTGAGCTTTTTGTATATATTGGATATTAGTTCCCTATCAGATTTAGGATTGGTAAAATCCTTTACCAATCTGTTCATGGCCATTTTATCTTATTGACAGTGTCTTTTGCCTTACAGAGTCTTTGCAATTTTATAAGGTCCCATTTGTCAATTCTTGATCTTACAGCACAAGCCATTGTTGTTCTGTTTAGGAATTTTTCCCCTGTTCCCATATCTTTGAGACTTTTCCCCCTTTCTCCCTTAAAATGTCATTGTCTCTGGTTTTATGTGGAAGTCTTTGATCCACTTAGACTTGAGCTTTGTACAAGGAGATAAGATGGATCAATTTGCATTTTTCTACATGATAACTGCCAGTTGTGCCAGCACCATTTGTTGAAAATGCTGTCATTTTTCCACTGGATGTTTTTAGCTCCCTTTTCAAAGATCGAGTGACCATAGGTGTGTGGATTCATTTCTGATTCTTCAATTCTATTCCATTGATCTACATGTCTGTAGCTGTACCAATACCATGCAGTTTTTTTGTTTGTTTGTTTTGTTTTGTTTTATCACAATTGCTCTGTAGTACAGCTTAATATCCTGTATGGTGATTCCCCCAGAGTTTCTTTTATTGTTGAGAATAGTTTTTGCTATCCTAGGTTTTTTATTATTCCAGATGAATTTGCAAATTGCCCTTTCTAACTCAGTGAAGAATTGAGTTGGAATTTTGATGGGGATTGCACTGAATATGTAGATTGATTTCGGCAGGATAGCCATTTTACTATATTGATCTTGCCAATACATGAGCATGGGAGATCTTTCCATCTTCTGAGATCTTCTTTAATTTCTTTCTTCGGAGACTTGAAGTTCTTGTCATACAGATCTTTCACTTCCTTAGTTAGAGTCACACCAAGGTATTTTATTTTGTTTGTGACTATTGTGAAGGGTGTTGTTTCCCTAATTTCTTTCTCAGCCTGTTTATCCTTTGTGTAGAAAAAGGCCATTGATTTGTTTGAGTTAATTTTATATCAAGCTACTTCACTGAAGCTGTTTAGCAGGTTAAGGAGTTCTCTGCTGGAATTTTTGGTGTCACTTATATATACTATCATATCATCTATAAGTAATGATATTTTGACTTCTTGCTTTCCAATTCATATCCCCTTGATCTCTTTTTATCGTCGAATTGCTCTTGCTAAGACTTCAAGTACTATATTGAATAGGTACTGAGAAAGTGGGCAGCCTTGTCTAGTCCCTGATTTTAGTGGGATTGCTTTGAATTTCCAACCATTTAGTTTGATGTTGGCTACAGGTTTGCTGTATATTGCTTTTATTATGTTTAGGTATGGTTCTTGAATTCCTGATCTTTCCAAGACTTCTATCATGAAAGGGTGTTGGATTTTGTCAAATGCTTTCTCAGCATCCAAGGAGATGAACATGTGGCTTTTGTCTTTGAGTTTGTTTTGAATTAGTGGATTATGTTGATGGATTTACTTATATTAAACCATCCCTGCATCCCTCGTATGAAGCCTACTTGGTTTTGATGGATGATCTTTTTGATGTGTTCTTGGATTTGTTTTGCGAGGATTTTATTGAGTATTGTTTGCATCAATATTCATAAGTGAAGTTGGTCTGAAGTTCTCTTTCTTTGTTGGATCTTTGTGTGGTTTAGGTATCAGAGTAATTGTGGCTTCATAGAATAAATTGGGTAGAGTACCTTCTGTTTCTATTTTGTGGAATAGTTTGAGGAGAGTTGGAATTAGGTCTTCTTTGAAGGTCTGATAGAACTCTGCACTAAACCCATCTGGTCCTAGCCTTTTTTTTTGGTTGGGAGACTATTGATGACTGCTTCTATTTCTTTAGAGGAAATGGGACTGTGTAGATCGTTAATCTGATCCTGATTTAACTTTGGTACCTGGTAACTGTCTAGGAAGTTCTCCATTTCATCCAGGTTTTCCAGTTTTGTTGAGTATAGCCTTTTGTAGTAGGATCTAATGTTTTGGATTACCTCAGGTTCTGTTTTTATGTCTCCTTTTTCATTTCTGATTTTGTCTATTAGAATACTGTCTCTGTACCCTCTAGTTAGTCTGGCTAATGGTTTAATCTATCTTGTTGATTTTCTCAAGGAACAAGCTCCAGGTTTGGTTGATTCCTTGAATAGTTCTTTTTGTTTCCACTTGGTTGATTGAGGCCCTAAGTTTGATTATTTCCTGTCATCTATTCCTCTTGGGTGAATTTGCTTCCTTTAGTTCTAGAGCTTCTAGGTGTTCTGTCAGGCTGCTAGTATATGCTCTCTCTAGTTTCTTTTTTTAGGCACTCAGGGCTTTGAGTTTTCCTCTTAGGAGTGCTTTCATTGTGTCCCATAAGTTTGGGTATGTTGTGGCTTCATTTTCATTAAACTCTAGAAAGACTTTAATTTCTTTATTTCATCCTTGACCAAGGAATCATTGAGTGTTTTTCAGTTTCCACATCAATGTTGGCTTTCTATTATTAATGCTGTTATTGAAGATCAGCCTTAGTCCCTGGTGGTCAGATAGGATGCATGGCATAACTGCAATATTTTTGTATCTGTGGAGTCCTGTTTAATGATCAATTATATGGTCAATATTGGAGGAGGTTCCATGTGGTGCTGAGATGAAGGTATATCCTTTTGTTTTAGGATAAAATGTTCTGTAGGTATCTATTAAATATATTTGTTGTATAACTTCTGTTACTGTCCATGTGTCTCTGTTTAGTTTCTGTTTCCAGGATCTGTCCATTGGTGAGAATGGGGTGTTGAAGTCTCCCACTATTATTGTGTGAGGTACAATGTGTGCTTTGAGCTTTACTACAGTTTCTTTAATGAATGTGCTGCCCTTGTGTTCAGAGCATAGATATTCAGAAGTGAGATTTCATCTTGGTTAATTTTACCTTTGATTAGTATGAAGTGCCCCTCCTTGTCTTTTTTGATAACTTTGGGTTGAAAGTCAATTTTATCCGATATTAGAATGGCTACTCCAGCTTGTTTCTTTGGACCATTTGTTTGAAAAATTGTTTCCAGCCTTTCACTCTGAGGTAGTGTCTGTCTTTTTTCCTGAGGTGGGTTTCCTGTAAGCAGCAAAATGTTGGGTCCTATTTGTGTAGCCAGTCTATTAGTCTATGTCGTTTTATTGGGGAATTTAGTTCGATGTTAAGAGAAATTAAAGAAAAGTAATTGTTGCCTCCTGTATTTTTGTTGTTGTTGTTGTTAAATTTGGTATTCTGTTCTTGTGGCTGTCTTCTTTTAGGTTTGTTGAAGGATTACTTTCTTGATTTTTGTAGGGTATAGTTTCCATCCTTGTATTAGTGTTTTCCTGTTATTATCCTTTGAAGGGCTGGATTCGTGGAAAGATATTCTGTGAATTTTGTTTTGTTATGGAATACTTTGATTTCTACTTTTATGGTAATTGAGAGTTTTGTTGGGTATAGTAGCCTGAGCTGGCTTTTGTGTTCTCTTAGTGTCTGTATAACATATGTCCATGATCTTCTGGTTTTTATAGTCTTTGGTGAGGAGTCTGGTGTAATTCTACTAGGCCTGCCTTTATATGTTACTTGACCTTTTTCCCTTATTGCTTTTAATATTCTATCTTTATTTAGTGCATTTGTTGTTCTGATTATTATATGTCAGGAGGAATTTCTTTTCTGGTTCAGTCTATTTGGAGTTCTGTAGGCTTCTTGTATATTCATGGGTATCTCTTTCTTTAGGTATGGGAAGTTTTCTTCTATAATTTTGTTGAGGATATTTGCTGGCCCTTTGAGTTGAAAATCTTCATTCTCATCTACTTCTATTATGCATAGGTTTGGTCTTCTCATTGTGTCCTGGATTTCCTGGATGTTTTGAGTTAGGATCTTTTTTAATTTTGCATTTGCATTTTCTTTGATTATTGTGCCCATGTTCTCTATGGAATCTTCTGCACCTGAGATTCTCTCTTCCATCTCTTGTATTTTGTTGCTGATGCTGACATCTATGGTTCCTCATTTCTTTCTTAGGGTTTCTATCTCCAGAGTTGTGTCCCTTTGGGTTTTCTTTATTGTTTCTACTACCCTTTTTAGGTCTTGGATGTTTTTTTTTTTCAGTTCTGTCACCTGTTTGGTTGTGTTTTCCTGTAATTCTTTAAGAGATTTTTGTGTTTCCTCTTTAAGGACTTCTACCTTTTTAGCAGTGTTTTCCTGTCATTCTTTAAGGGCTTCTATCTATTTAGTAGTGTTCTCCTGCTTCTTTTTTTAAGTGAGTTATTAATGCCCTTCTTAAGGTCCTCTACCAGTATCATGAGATATGATTTTGAAGCCGGGCGTGGTGGCACATGCCTTTAATTCCAGCACTTGGGAGGCAGAGGCAGGTGGATTTCTGAGTTCGAGGCCAGCCTGGTCTACAGAGTGAGTTCCAGGACAGCCAGGACTACACAGAGAAACCCTGTCTCAAAAAACCAATAATAATAATAATAACAACAACAACAACAACAACAAATCTTGCTTTTTGGGTGTGTTGGGCTAACCAGGACTGGTTGAGGTGGGAGTGCTCGGTTCTGATGATGGAGGGCAGTCTTGGTTTCTGTTGGTAAGATTCTTAAGTTTGCCTTTCACCATCTGGTAATCTCTGGTGTTAATTGTTATAGTTGTCTATGGTTGGAGCCTGTTCCTCCTGTGATTCTGTTCGCCTTTGTCAGCTATCCTGGGAGTCCAGCTCTTTTCTAAGTCTCAGTAGTCAGAGTACTCTCTTCAGTCAAGCTGGGAGGGTGCACAGAGGTCTGGCCTTCAGATCTGCCTCCTGGCTGAAGATGAAGGCCCGAAACAGGACCTGTCCCAGAAGATGGGTTGCCTCTGCAGTCTGTGTGCTCACCTGCACAGACTGGTCTCCAAGGAACCCAAGACAAAAGATGGCTCTCTCACCTGCTTCTGCAGGCAGAGCCTTTCGGGTGGACACCTTTCCTCAGGCAGGGAAGGAGCCTGGCTATCTGGAGCCCGAAATTGGGTCTGTCCCAGAAGCTGTGTTGCTTCTGCCTGTCACAGAAGCTGTGTCACTTCTGCAGTCTGCACTCTTACCTGCTCAGACTGGTCTCTGAGGAACCTGGGACCCAAGATGGCTCCCTCGTGAACTCCGGCAGGCAAAGCCCTCCCCGGGGAACACCTCTCCTCTGGCAGGGAAGGTGTCCGGATGTCTAGAGCCCCCAAACGGGGTCTGTCCCAGAAACTGTGTTGCTTCTGTAGTCTGCTCACTCACCCAGTAAACATACACTTTTCAAAAATATTTATCATTTTTTGAACAGCTTTCTGGAATGAATAGCTCATCATTGTTATACATAAAGAAAATTATATATTTAATACTAAGCATGAGAATAGGATGTTGAAGGCAAATAAACAATCTAATAATAAATAGGTTCTTTGTTCTGATTGATTTTAATTACATATTAAGATCCAATAAAATAATTCTTGGGAAGTAAAAGCATTGAATTTTCTTTCTATGTTTTTGAAAAATGTATCACAGAAGTAAAATCTAATTGGTTAATTTGAAGAATGCTTATAACAAGGATTGGTATTGGATTTTTTTCTTAAGAATTGTTTTCACTGGCATCATAAAATCTCTCAAGTATGTGTTTTACCTATATATTTTGTCATAAGACTGTCATAAAAATTGAAGGAATGTAACCAATAGTAAATATGTAGTCTATTGGCAGAAAAAAAAACATTTTCTATTGTGATTTTCATTACACATTATATTCATGCCTGTTTTCATGACCATGGGTTAGTTTAGATCCAGCATTAACCAGTGTTTTCATATTCTATAGAATGTGTGATGGTGAGTCTAGAAGCTACTCATATGTATGACTTTAGAAATCAAATTAAAATGAATCTGGGCCAATACATCTTTTATTGTTTGATAATAGCCATTTAATAGGTGCAAGATGATACTGATGCTAAGTAACATATTTTCACAAACCCCTTGACTCTTTATATGCCATTTTTGATGTGTCCATTCACATGTATGCCCCCTATTAGTTATCCTTTTAACTTTAGCTCAAGTTGTACATGATTACCCCTGTTCTAACATGACTTGACATGTTGTTCCAAGGATTGCCTTTTGACTGCTGTCTCTCAAAGTCAGGATTTTTTTGGTTTAACATAATGGGGGGGGGCTGCTTTCTTTTACTTTACTTTTTTTGCCATGGATTAATTTAGATCCAGCTTTCACCAGTGTGTTCATATCATTATTCTATAGAATACAAGATGGTACGTGTAGAAGCATTTGTGATTCAACAAGTCATTGCCCAGAACATCACAAGAGGCCTCTAGTGATACAGTACTACTCTTATGTGGAAGTTTTTAGTCAACTTTAGAGTCTATTCCTTTAAGTGAGGTAAAGGTTTCATAATTCTGCATGTAGATGACTTCTACCAGGCACATAAATCTAAGACACTGTTCTCTTTCCATTGTGTGTTCTTGGCACTTTTGTTAAAAGACTTTAGATAAGTCTCCCCCAGCTCCACTTTGGCTGTGGGTCTCTGCATAGGCTGCTGGATGCAGCCTCTCAGGAGACAGTTATGCTAGGCTCCTGTCTGCACTGATAGCTGAGGGTGATTAGTAGCCTCAGGGGTTCAGGCTCTCCCATCAGATTGGTCTCAAGTTGGGCCAGTCATTGATTGACCATTCCCTCAATCTCTGCTCCATCTTTATCCCTGCACATCTTGTAAGCAGGACAAATTTTGGAAGGTTTTGTGGGTGGGTTGGTTGCTGTCCCCCTCTCTCCACTAGAAGTCCTGCCTGACTATGAGAGGGTCTTCAGTCTCCATATCCCGAGTTGCTAAGAGTCTCACCTAGGGTTATCTCCATAAACTCCTGAGATACTCCCCCATCCCAGGTCTCCATCTTGTTCCACAGATGCACTTCACTGATTTTACAAGAGAACCTAAGAATCAACTAATCTGGACCTGTGGGGGCTCATAGACTAAACCACCAACCAAAGAGCAAGCCTGGGTTGGACCTGGGCCCTTACACATCTGTAGCAGATGTGTAGCTTGGTCTGCATGTGGTCCTCTACCAACTGGAGTAGAGGGACATTATCTATAGCTCTGTTACATACCTTTGGATCCCCTTCCCCTCGCTGGGCTTCGCTTTCTGGCCTCAGTGAGAGAGGGTGCACTTAGTGTCGGTGTTAGTTGATGTGCCAGGGCAGGCTGGTACCCATGGAGGGTTCCACTTCTCTGAGGAGGAGAGAAGAGGGCAGTGGGGGAGTGGAGATTGTGAGGGTGGGGCTGGGAGGAGAGGATGGAGGGGCCATTATGATCAGAATATAAAGTGAATATGAATGAATGAATGAATGAATGATAAGTAATTGGGGAAAGCGTTAACATTTAATAGTTTTACTCTGGATCAGCTGCACTCATCTCTCCAAAATAAATGAAATTCTAGTAGTTGGAAAAAAATACTTTAGACATGATTTATCTGTGGTTACTTTTATGTTAGCCCAGATTATTAATTCCTTCAGTCTATAAACACAAGGTATTTTCCAGTTGTGTTCTTTTCCCACTCCTCAATGTTTTATTTTTTCCTCTTTTTAAATTTTAATTAATTTTATTTATTTATATTCAAACTATTCTTCCCTCTCTGTCCCCACACAATTCCTCACCACATTCCCCCTCTCTCTTGCCTCTGAGAGCATGCTCTTCTCTTTTCCCCAGTTATCCTCCTTCTGTGGTGCCTCAAGTCTCTCCAGGATTAGGCACATCTTCTCCCACTGAAGCCAGACTAGGCAGTCTTCTTCTATATATGTGTCAGGTGCCTCAGACCAGCTCATGTACACTGCCTGATTTGTGATTCAGTCTCTGAGATCTCCCTAGGATCTGGGTTAGTTGAGACTGCTGGTCTTCCTATAGGTTTGACCTCCCCTTCAACTCAATCAATCCTTCCACTAATTCCTTCATAGAGGTCCCTGACTTGAGGCCAATGATTGGGTGAAAGTATCTGCATCATTCTCAGTCAGCTGTTGGTAGGGTCTCTCAGAGGGCAGCCATACTAGGCTCCTGTCTATAAATACATCATAGCATCAGTAATAGTGTCAGGCCTTGGTACCCTCTCCCCATGAGATGGATCCCAAGTTGGGCCTGTTAGAGCCTTTCCCTTAGTCTCTTTTCTATCTTCATCACTGCAGTTATTTTAGACAGGAAAAATTGGGGATCAGAAAATTTGACTGCAATTTGGGAACCCCATCCATCCATTTGGGGCCCTGTCTATCCACTGGAGGTGGAGTCTTCAAGTTCCCTCTTCCCATTGTTGGGCATTTTGGCTAAGATCACCCCTACTGAGTTCTTAGTGTCTCTTACCTCCCAGGTTTTGGGGACTTTCTAGAGAGTCTTCCTTCCTCAACCCCCAGAAGCTACATATCTCCATTTTTTTCTCCTGGCTCTCTGAGCTCCTCTCCTGTGTGCCCCATTACCTGATCATGTTTCCTCTTTTTCCTTCCCCTCTCCACTCTCACCCAGATCCCTCCCTCCTTCTGCCTCTCCTAATTATTTTGTTTCCTCTTTTATGTGGAATTAAAGCATCCTCACTTGGTCCTTCCTGCTTGTTAAACTTCTTATAATCTATGTATCCTGAGTATTCTGTACTTTTTGGCTTACCAGTGAGTACATACCATGCATGTCCTTTTGGTTCTTGATATCCTCCTTTTTAATAGCTGAATAGTATTCCATTGTTTTAATTAACCACGTTTTCTGTATCCATTCTTCTGTCATCGGACATCTGGTTTATTTCCAGCTTCTGGCTATTACAAATAAGGTTACTATGAACATAGTGGAGTAACTCTCACTATGGTATGGTTGAACATCTTTTGGGAATATGCCCAGGAATGGTATAGCTGGATCTTCAGGTAGAACTATTTCCAATTTTCTGAGGAACTGTCAGATTGATTTTCAGAGTGGTTGTAACAGTTTGCAATCCCACCAGCAATGGAGGAGTGCTCCTCTTTCTCCACATCCTTGCCAGCATGTGCTGTCACTTGATTTTTTGATCTTAGCCATTTTGATTGGTGTAAGGTGGAATCTCATGTTGTTTTCATTTGCACTTCTCTGATGACTAAGGATGTTGAGCACTTCTTTAAGTACTTCTTGGCCATTCAGGAGTCCTCTATTGTGAATTCTCTGTTTAGCTCTGTACCCCATTTTAAAAATTTGAGTTATTTGGTTTTTTGGAAATTAACTTCTTGAGTTCTTTCTATATTTTGGAATAGCCATCTACTGGATGTAAGGTTAGTGAAGATTTTTTTCTCCCCTATCCATAGGTTGCTGATTTGTCTTACTGACCATGTCCTTTGGTTTACATGTAGAAGCTTTTCAGTTTCATGAGTTCTTGTTTATCAATTTCTGAACTTAGAACCTGAGGCATTGGTGTTCTTTTCAGGAAATTTCCCCCTGTACCAATGAGTTTGAGGCTTTTTCCCACTTTCTCTTCTATTAGATTCAGTATATCTGGTTTTGTGTTGAGGTCCTTGATCCACTCAGACTTGAGCTGAGCACTGCAAACCATCTTATCATCTACATTTTGACTAATTGAATAGATACAAAGAGGGTGGACAACCTGGTCTTATTTCTGATTTTAATGGTATTTCTTTGAGTTTCCCTTCATTTTAAGTTGGATATAGGCCAGCTGTAAATTGCCAGCATTGTAATTAGATTTGTTTCTTTTATACCTAATCTCTCCAGGACTTTTATCATGAAGAGGTATTAGATTTTGTCAACAGCCTTTTCTGCATCTAATGGTAAAATTATGTTTTATTTTTTCCTTTAGTTAGTTTATATGGTGGATTATGTTTTCTGATTTTCAAATATTGAACCATCCCTGAATCTCTGGGAAGAAACCTACTTGATTATGGGGTGCAAGTATTTTTGCATCTCCACTCATATGGGAAATTTTTCTGAAATTCACTTTCTTTGCTGAGTCCTTATGTGGTTCGGGTATGAGCATAACTGTGACCTCCTCAAATGAATTGGGCAATGCTCCTTCTGTTTTTACTTTGTGGAGTAATTTGAGGAGTATTGGCACCAACTCTTTGAAATTCTGGTACAATTCTAAACTACAACTATCTGGTTCTGGGCTTTTTTGATTGAGAGACTTTTAATAACTGAGTCTAATTCACTAGCGGTTATAAGTTTATTGAAATTGTTTATCTGATTTAACTTTGGTAAATGATACCAATTGAGAAAATTATCCATTTACTTTATATTTTCAAATTTATTGCAGTATAGGATTTTAAAGTATAGCCTTATGATTCTTGAATTTTAAAAATTTGTTAATTCATTTCTAAATATTAAAAATATTGTTCTCTAAATGTCTTATTTCCTCCTTGGAAGAGAAAACACTGATTGTTACACTATTCATCTGAATGATAATTTAAACTGTTAAGTATTATCACATATTTTATATATTGTGCAGTATTTATTGATCAGTGTTTTCTTATTGTTCATATTTGAGAATTAGTTTGACACTGGAACAAGAGTGCCATTAGGTGGAAATTTCATAAGCACAACTTTTTTTTTTTTTTAAGAATTGGACTTACTGAATGCATTTTGTGGCAGAACAATGGTTAAAGTTTATGGTAAAGGGATCAGAATTTTGGATGTCATATGTCAAAAACTTTATTACAGTTGAAAGAAGACATCTTTTAAATGTTAGTGTTTTAATTATTCACTGTATATCCCACTTATTAACCCCTCCCAGTCACCTCCCCCACAAGCCTCCTCCCCCATCCTCCTCTCCCCTTGTCCTCTGAGCAGGTGGACCCCACCTGGATACCCCCCCACACACCCAGCCACTTCTAATTTCTGTGAGGCTAAGTGCTTCCTCTCCCACCTGGATGCAGCAGACAGGTGGATCCTAGTCTCCCATCTAGTCTGGTGGTCCATGTCTTTTTACTGATGGATTGAACCATTGATGTAGAAAGGTATCATTGAGCAGTGTTTATTGATTTCTGTTATATTGTTGTCTTGATACAGGTTTTCCCCCTTCATTTTATTTGTTGCTTACTGATTATGATTATTTAGTCTTTGCGCTTTCCTGTGTGTTTTGTTTGGTTGTTTTTTGTTTTGTTTTGTATTGTTTTGTTTTTGAGACAGGGTTTCTCTGTATAGCACTGGCTGTCCTGGACCTCACTCTGTAGACCAGGCTGGCCTGGAACTCAGAACTCCAACTGCCTGTGCTGGGATTAAAGGCGTGTGCCACCTAACCTCTTCTTCATGGTGAAGTTTTTCTTCTAGCAACTTCTGTATTGCTGGATTTGTATACAAAGAGTGTTTAAATTTGGTTGTTACCAAGGACTGTTTTTTCTTTCTCCCTCCATTGTAATGGAACTGGGCTAGCATCTGTGGTTTTTAAAGTTTATAAAACATTGTTGCAGACACTTCTGGCTCATAGAGTCCCCACTGAGAAATGCAATGTCTGCCTTTATGTTACTTGGTCTTTTTCCCTGGCAGCGTTTAACATTCATTCTTTGTACTGTACATTCAGTGTTTATTATGTGTTTTAGAGAATTTCTCTTCTTTTCCAGTCTAGTTGATGTTCTCTATGCTTCTTGAACCTTGTTGTGGATTTCCATTTTTATATTAAAATGTTTTCTTACCTCTGAAGTTTTTTTCTTGACATCTTAAAGTTTTCATTTCCTGTTTCACCACAGTTTAGGTTTTCTTAGTGACTCTATTTCTACTTTATGTCTTTAACTGTTTTCTTCCTTCCATTCCAGTGTTTGTGTTATTATAGATTTTACTAATGAGTTCATCATAATCTCTTTTGGGTCCTTGAACATATTCGTAGAGGATATTTTGAATTCTTGATCTTGTGCTTCATTTATCTTGCATTTCTCAGGGCCCATGACGTGTATGGTTTGATGTGGAGATATATTTTCCTGGTTGTTATTAGTTATAATTTTTACTCTGGTGTCTAGGCATCTGGGCTTGATATTATTATTATTATTATTATTATTATTATTATTATTATTATTATTTGTATTTGTATATGGTCTTGTCTTTGTTGGGTGGGTACTCTATCCCTTGCTTTCTGTTTTTCTCCCTGGATCTTTAGAGTGTTGTGACTGTTGACTGCTTGTTAGGAAGTGCTTATGATTCCCTGAAAAGTATGTATTATTCTGTTCTGCCTGAAGAATAGGAGTGGACTACAAGGGGGTCTCTGAGAGTGTTTGTTCACAGGGATGAGGAAAGCTGGGTCAGCCACTAGGTCTGTGGGTTTTCCAGGGAATTGACTAAAGAGGGAGGCCAGACTTTTGCAGCTAGTCCAGTATTTGGCTGGGGATGAGAAGAGAATTAGCAACATAGGACAGGAAGAAGAGTAAAGATTTTCTACCTGATTCCCACCATACATACTCAGCTGTTCCCAGGTAGAGTGCCTCGCACAGAGGGATGGGTTGAGAGAGAAGACTGGGTCATTTGTAGGTCTGAGGCATCCAAAGGGGATACAGTCAGCCCTGTGGCACATTTTCATGCTCTAACCTTGGTTGAGGGACATTTCTGTTGTTTCTATTTCAGTTATTGGTAGTTGAACAGCAATGACTGAGCAATTATCTGTGGAGCAGACATCCACTCCTTTGGGTATATGCAAAGGCATGGTATAGCTGGGTCATATGGTAGATTTGTTTTAGGGTTTGAGAGGTTTTCCACACTTATTTGCATAGTGGTTGCATCAGTTTGTAGTCCCACCCACATAGAATGAGATTTCTCCTGTCTCTTCACTGGCTCTGGTATTTGCTGTCAGTTATTTTGTTGATATTGCCTTGTGACTAAGACAAGATAAAAATCTCAAAGTTGTTTTGATTTACATTTCCCTAGTTCCTAGGTGTCTTAGGGTTTTACTGCTGTGAAAGATATCACTACGAAAGTAACTCTTATGAGGACAACATTTAATTGGGGATGCCTTACAGATTCCAAAATTCAGCACATTATCATCAAAGTGGGAATATGGTGGCATTCATGTAGGCATTGTGTAGGAGGAGCTGAGAGTTCTACATCTTCATTTGATGGCTGCTAGCAGAATACTGTCTTCTAGGCAGCTAGGATGAGGGTCTTGTAGCCCACACCCACATTGACACACCTACTCCAACAGGGCCACACTTTCTAATAGTGCCACTCACTGAACTGAGCATATACAAACTATCACACTAAGAAAAATAAGTTTTGGGGGTATTTCTAAGCCAGTTTATAATGTGTTTGAAAACTCTGTTTAGATTCAGAGCTCCATTTATATTTGGGTCCTTTGTTTTCATTTGTTTAGCACTCTGTGGTCTTCCTGTGTGATTGATTAACTGTTTCCTTATCTGTACAGAAGCCTTTTAGTTTTATGAGGTCCCATTTGTCAATCGTTGGTCTTATATCCAGAGCACAGAGTCACATACACCTATATCATGTAGAGTATGAGTTCTAACAATTTCAGCATTTGAGGCTTACTTTTGTGGTCTTTGATCCACTTGGTGTTAATATTTGTATAGGATAGTGAACTTGGGACTCATGTTCTTCTACACTTAGATATCTTATCTCTCATCACCATTTGCTGATGACTCATCATTTTCTCTATTGTTTGAGTTTAGCATCTTTGTCACTTATCAGATATTTGTATTTACATGAACTTATGCTCAGGTCTTCTGCTTTGTTCCATTGGTCTTCATGTTTGTTTTGTGCTGGTAACTATATTGTTTTATTACTATGGCTCTGCAATATATCTTAAACTCTGGAAAGGTAATCCTTCTGACATATTTCCTTTTTGCTCAATATTGCTTTATATATCCAAGGAATTTGTGGTTTCATACTATTTTCAGGATTTCCTTTTGTATTATTGTGAGCAATGTTGTGGGGATTTTGGTTGAGATTATATTGCATCTATAAATTGATTTTGGCAGAATGGCCAATTTTATGATATTAAGCTTTCCAATACATGAGCTTTCTAGGTCATTCCACCACCTTTTCCCTTAGAGATAAAGTATTTTTGAGAGTTCTTTCACCTCCTTGTTGTCCTGCTAATTAAGGTCAAAGTCTACCACTGTCTGGATAGCCTTCTGAGCTCAGCACAATATGGAGGACTCCCTTCATTGGCAGGGCTTTCCCTTCATTGGTAGGGCTTCCCCTTCTCTGACCTTGTCTGAGGAGCTCAAGAACCCCCACAGACCTCTACCTGCAGAATGTCACATAGACTTGGTTAAGATTACATGTTCAATGTCCTTTCTCCCAATAAGAACCAGTTTAACTAGCCCCTAAGATTCCTAAAATGCATCTCCATGATACTGAGGCATTTTGGTAACATAAGCCTTCAGCCAATTACCTTTCCCATCCTAGATATTCTGTCCTCTGTTCCCCAATTTATATAAGCCTTGAATCGCCACAGGTAAAGTTGATCTGCCTCCCCACAGTTGGTCCTGCACATACTCCGTACTCACAGGGCTTCTGAGCCTAAAGCCCTCCATCCTTCCCACTCCACACCCCTAAGACAGCCAGGGCCACATAGTAAGATCTTATCTCAAAATAATGGTCGATTTTCTTTTCTTGTTGGTCTTGTATACCCATTAAGTTATGTCACTCTGAATTATAGGGATAAATCTTCATTTCCTTGTCCTGACTATTTAAACTTTTGAGGTCTTATTAGCATTATCATTTACAATTTTAGTAAAACTGATTTTGACCACCTGTTGCTATCATATAACCTGTTGCTATTAATCACTTGCTGCTTTTATTTTTCTATTGATCATATTCTTCTCACTTTCTTATATATATATATATATATATATGTATATATATATATATATATATATATTCTGTCTATTCTTCTGATGTCATTGGGTGGTCTGTATCATCTAAAATGACTTAATTAATTGACACTTGTTACTGAATTTGACTATGTACCAAAAAGTCCATGTGTATTATTCCCGAAGTATTATAAATCATACCTTACATAACAAATTAATTTTTATTTAACACTTAATTTTAAAATGAACTTATGAAATGATCTTGTACTGACTTGAAATTATTCTCTAAGTTATATCTTGTGCTTTGTGATGCTACATAGGTTTTATTTCTTTTTGATACTTTGTTTTTTAGACAGCTTAGAATGAAGTGTTCTGTTTAAAAACATTTTTATAGAAATGTAATATGGTAACTATTTTATTTTTTGCTTAGTTTGTCAACATTTGATGGAGGTGTTAAAATCTATTGCCGAATTTTTATTTTTTGGTAATTTTTTCTTTTATTTGTAACAGTTGCGCTTTATGTGCCAAGTAAAAGATCATTATATATGAAGTATGCGATACAAAGCTACTTGTATTTTACTGTTTTTATGTTTGGTAAAAATTGCTTATCATTTGACTATATATATATATATATAGATATATAGATATATCTATATATATATATAGATATATAGATATATAGATATATAGATATAAAATTTTATTTGTATCTTAGAGAAAAATTTATTTTCTGCAACTCTCTAGATGGATAATTGATCTACAATGTTTTGTACATATTTGAAATATACAAGTTGATGTTTTAAGAAGTGTTACTCATAGTTTATGTCCAGTGCCTTGTGCCTTTTGTCTCCAGACTCTATCCTTCCTTCTCACAAAATCACTCATTTACTGTTATGAAACATAAAGAAATTTTCTAGAACTCTAATGTCTTAATGTTTCAAATGCTGTGATAAAACACTGAGGACAAAAGCAACATGGAAAGAACAGAGTTTATTTCACCTGGCAGCTTATAAGTCCAACACTGAAGAATTCCAGAGTAAAAATTAAAGCAAAGACCATGTAGAAGTGGTGCTCAGTGGCTTACTCAACCTCTTTCTGGTAGCACTCAGGAACACTAGTCCAGAATTGGGACCACATCAACCACTTGATCAGAAAAATGCCCTTAAAGACTTGCTCACAGGCCAATCCTATGGAGGCGTTTTGTCAATGAGGATGCTCTTTTTTTAATATTACCCTTACTTGCATCATGTTGACATAAAAACTAGCACACACACACACACACACACACACACACACACACACATCAGTTACTGCTCTTTGAGTTTTGCACAATTCTCTTGAAAATTTCCCACATCTTGTGTGTAGTAATGATTTATCCCTTCACACTGTTCAGTAGCATTCTGATGGATAAATAAGTAAATAAAAAACTGCTTATTCGTCTGTTTTCTCGTGGAAAGTTTGTGTTGTTAATAGTTTTTGTCTATTACAGATAAAGCTGGTAACAACATATGTTTCTATACCCGTATGTTTTCATTTATCTTGGGAAAATACATAGTAATATGATATCTGGAATATATGGTAGATTTAGGTTAAACTTAAGCAACTGTGGAAATGTATTCTAAAGTGATCAAATCATTTTATATGTGCCCAAGGTATACATAATAACACCAATTCCTTAATATTCTCATCAATACTTGTGTAGTCCATCTTGGGAATTTTAGCCATTCTCTATTTTTTTTTTTTTTTTTCATTTTATATGTCTGGTTTTTGCCTGCATGTGTTTCTGTGGTATACTTATAGGCCTAATTCCTGTAGAAGCTAGAGGACATTGAATTCCATAGAACTGGAGTTATAGAAAGTTGTGAGCTGCCGATGGGGTGCTGGGAATCAAATCCATGCCACCTGGAAGAGCAGCAAGTGCTCTTAACCTCTGAGATATTTCTCTAGCCTTTCCTCTTCTTGTTCTTGTCCTTCTCATCCTTCTTGTTATTGTTGTTCTTCCTCTTCTCATTCTTGTTCTCTTCTTCTTTCTCCTCCTCCTCCTGTTGTTGTTGTTGTTCCTCCTCCTCTTTCTCCTCCTCCTCTTTCTCTTTCTTCTCCCAGTCCACCTCGTCCCCTTCCTCCTCCTTCTGGTCTACATTTAGAAATTACCTACATTGCATCATATTCACATCATTTTCTCCCTCTTTCTCTTCCTTCACTCCTTCTACCTCCTCCCATGTCCCTCACCCTACCTTTCAAACTCTTGATCTTCTGTAATTATTGTTACACATGCACGCACACACACACACACACACACACACACACACACATCACACATATTTCAGAGCATGACAGGCTTTTTTTTTTAACACTTGAAATCAGATCAGAGAAAGTATAGCTCAAAACACAAAAGCAGATCACTCTAATAAACATTTTTTAAAAGTAGGAAGCTAAATTTATTAAGGAAAATTTAAATCACCTCATATAGACAAGAAGAGTGGAAGGCAATCTAAAATGAAAACAAATCTATCCTGTCATTGAGAATAGGAAAGAAGAAATTGGCTTAGAGAACCATTTTGAATAAACAAAATGTTTTTCATTTTGATGTACTAGCATTTGTTGGTTTCTTCTTCTTCTTCTTCTTCTTCTTCTTCTTCTTCTTCTTCTACTTCTTCTTCCTCCTCCTCCTCCTCCTCCTCCTCCTCCTCCTTCTTCTTCTCTTTAATCTTTCCTCACAGTCTAATCTCAATCCTCCTCCTGTTCTGTCTTCTAACATTTCCTCATCCCATTCCTCCACTCCTGTCTCCAAGAGGATGTGTCCCCAACACCCTGCCAGGCCTCCCCCCACTCCTTAGATCCCTAAGTCTCTCAAGGCTAAGTGTGTCTTTTCTTGCCAAGGTCAAATGAGGCAGTCCTCCTCTGTATGTGTGTTGGGGCCACAGACCTTTCAGTGTTTGCCATCTGACTGGTGGTTCATTGTCTGAGAGACCTCAGGGGTCCATGTTCCTGGAGACTGCTGGTCTTTCCACGGAGTTGCCCTCCTCCTCAACCACTTCCAGCCTTTCCCTAATTTACCCATAAGGGTCCCTGGAGAGATGACCCTCTTAAAATGTACCAAAGACCTAGGAGAATCTCAAGATTTAAAGGGTGAGATACCTAACAATAGAGGGAACTTGTGGAGTCCACCTCCAATAGAAAAACAGGGCATAGGGGTATCAGGTGGAGGGATAGTGTTACCATCCCACAGTCAGAAACTCTGACTGGGGGTTGTTCCTGTCTGGGAGAACTGCAAGAACAAAAATGGAGAGGAGACTGGGGGAAAAAAGGTGCAGTGACCGGCCCAAATTGGGATCCATCTCAGAGGGAGGCACCAGGGCCTGACACTATTACTGATGCTGTGGTGTGCTTACAGATGGGAGCCTAGCATGACTGCACTCAGAAAGGCCCAACGAGCAACTGACTTGAGATGTAGACATAAACTTGCACCCAGCCAGTGGTCTATTAGTACATTCTTGATGTACTAAAAATGCAGCTACGCACTTTACCTCCTTGAATTCGAATGTCTTTAAAATAGATTGTCATAGTCAATACAAGTCTAAGTGTGGTTGATAACACCTTATGCAAACTTCTAGTGTTCTTCTCTTTCAGCACCTTTTTTGGTACCCAGTTTAACAGCATTTAAAAAAATATATATTTGTTTTGTAAATTTTGTGGTGTATTTCCTTTGTTTGGTGTAATATAATTTATTTGTAGTATCTGTGATGAATTTCTTATAAAATATTGTTGCTTATTTAAAATGGAACTCAAGGACTTATTGAGAGTGTGTGTTTCTTCATGATTCCTACCCAATTTGACACTATCCTCTTCATACTTCTAACTATTGAACATCTACTCTAGACCTAGTTTCTTTATAGGCTTTCTTCCATCCCATTGCTGACAGCATTACTATACATATATTCACATAGTTATACCTTTTTGGTAAAAGATGTGATAAAAGTAGTGTCAAAAGATGGGCCATCATTGGTACTTCTCACTGTAAATGCAGCTGTAAGTGAAATGGGATATTCCTACTCTAGTCTTAGTGCTAAACTATTGCTAAATCCAACCTCATGCAGATGGAATACAGTGAACAAAAGGTTCCTTTGGATTTGACATTTGAATACAATTAATGTAAAATCAGAAAACTAGAAAATTTATTTGCAGCCATTGTTGTTTAATAACCATATCAGTCTAACATGTTAAAATTCTGAAGATAGCTCAGCTCTTTATAGGCCTTTCAATAAAGAACAGGCATATTTGGAAATATATAGAAATAGACACTTAATCTGGTATAAAGTCTGGGTGCACACTGAGTCCAAATGGTGTCCCTAGGCTTCTATCACTACAGTAGCATATTGGAATTAAAAGGAATGAGACAGGATACTACATTAACATTATTTCTTAGTCTCAATGGACTAGGCAGGCATAATGGTGATAAATTGGGAAGTGAGTTTAAAGATGGTCTGTATTTGTATTTATAAGCAAATAAGTGGCTTGCTTCCTTGAGTTGGATTTGAATTTAAGTGCCCTGGAATTCCATGGGATGATTATTCAATACCCAGTATCACTAGAACCCAAAGATTTGTAGTTTCCCAAAGATTTGTTTGTGCTCTTAAGGTCCTAGAAGAATATCACAGCTAGGGAAATGGATACTGATGTGGTATCACTTTCTCAGCCAAGTCAATGAACAGCAGTTTCTATAGTGGATGGAATCAATCGAGGTTTTCTGTAAATCGGGTAGCAAATACTAAGGCAGAAGCAATTCCTAATTAATAGTGAGAGTGGGTGGTGGCAGGTTTTCTCTTTGTCACTGAGGATTTGGAACTCCTGATGCTGATGTGAAGGCATGCTGCTCTGAGGATGGACCAAGGGAGGGAAAGAAAACATTTCCAGGGCTTTTTGTATTTGTGCTACCCCTGAGAGATATCACCAGACTATTGGAGTTGCATGCTTTGAAGAAATAGGTATTCATTTTTTACTATTTCAAATTTGATTAATTTGTATTGTCATTATTCTAATTCATCCAAGAGACCTACAAACTATACTTTGATAGTCTTAAGAAATGTTATGAATTCATTATATTGTTTTTGTTTACATATGTATTTGACCATGAAACTACCAAATTTAAAAGGAGAGTAATTTTGAAAGTTGACTGACTGGCATCATAACTCATCAGCTTTTAAACATATCTCTTCATGATTGTCTTTAGACATGTGATGTTATACTTTTTATCACCATTGTAATGTAGTGAGGATCAAGAACAATTTTAATCTGGAGAAATTACAAGTGTGGCCATCATATGCTGTTTATATATCTGTATTTCCTCCAAGTGAGGTAATCAGTCTTTCCATGTTTACCTTTTAGCATAGTGCAAACATGAATAATATTTTTAAGTTTAGATTTAAGCAAACACTGTATATATACAGAAACGTTTCACCATTTCTTCACCTAGGAGAAAAGCTTGTCAGCAACTTGCACCACCCAAAGCTGGTGAATGCCATCATGATTTCCTGAGCTCTTTAGTGAGCTGGCATATTCTTGTTGAAGTATTGCTCTTGATATTACCAGAAGGTGGAAACTTTAAGCATCAGTTGACTTGTCTTTAGCTATCCTAGTGTTTATTTGAAAAATGGAGCCAGACCAAAAGTCTTTCAGAAATCTTATTTATATATCTCTAAGGGGAACTGGCTAGAAAATAGTTCTTCGAAGCTTAAAAATGCAGGCAAACAAAAACACAACCTTTTTTTTTTTTCTGTTTTGGATTTTCACAATCTGCCTGTTTTAAGTAATATCCATTACTTAAATTTATTTCAAAGGCAAGATCATCATAATCAAAATTAGGTACTATCTTAATGAATGCACAGAGTAATATACAAAACTTTACATTTGTGTTATTCTATGCCACTCTCCCTTTATCATATTATAATGAAAGGTTTTATGTCATGAAGATGGAGAGAATCTTTCGGGAAAGTACTATTTAAAATTATTTTGATATGCATTTCTGGCTAAGAAATCTATGAAAATTTATTCTCAGTTGACTTTACACTTGATCTAGTCCAGGATTCCAGCCCATTGGCTCATATCCACTGGATGGTATCATTCACATTTAGGAAGAGTCACTCCTAGTCTGTTAAATTTTTCTGAAATCTACCTCATCAGACACATCCAGAGGTGTGTTTCCAGGTGGCCTTAAATTCAGTCAAGTTGACAATGAATGTCAGTCATCACAACCTATCAACTAGATATCCAAAACCCAAACATACAACCGTTCATCGCAAAATCCTATTCCCATTCCTAAGGACCTATTATTGTATGCTTGCATGCTGCCATGCTTCCTGCCCTGATGATAATGGACTCAACCTCTGAAAATGTACACCATCGTCATTTAAATGTCCTCTATACGAGTTGCCTTGGTGTTGGTGTCTCTTCACAGCAATGGAAACCTTAACTGAGATACTAGTCAAGCTAGCAATGTCTATTATCAACTACAACCACTTAGTTCCACATTTTTTCTTCAAGAAAAACTTCCAAACAATTAAGCATTTACTTCACTCACATCTTGTCCCTTTCTTAGACCTTCTGTTAAGTAGTAGGCTAATCATGAAAGTAGTAGTCTTATTTCCCAATTTGGCATAGCCTAGGCTCACCTAGGATGAGAGTCTCAGAATTATCTGGATTAGAGTGGCCTATAGGCATGTGTGTGGGCTACTGTCAATTGTGTTAATTGGTGTGGGTAAACTTCCCTATTGTGGGTGGCATCATTCTCTGAAAGCTATGTAAATACTTAGCATTCATGCATTTACTTCACTCTGCTCTTGTCTGTGGATGTGCTGTGACCAGCTCTATCATCCTCCCGCACTGATAGACTGGAACCTGAGATTTTAATATAAAACACATGCTCTCTCCCTTAAAGTAGTCTTGTCAGGATATTTATCAACCTACGGAAATGAAACTAGAATAGCAGACTTGAAACGTGGCTTTCTCTGTGACTTCTTTCACTTAGCAGTGTTTTCAAGGTTCACTCGTGCTACAAATTATATAGTAATTCACCCCAATATCATGGCTTCGTTGTCTTACAGTTGTCCCAACAATAAATGGGTATTTGGGTTATTCTATGTAGCTGGCAATTGTGAATGCTATATTTTCGTGTGTGTGTGTGTATGTATGTATTGCCTAAATGATTTTTAATTCTTTTAACAAAAATCAAGTAATAGATTTGCTTGCTAGGTCATTTGGTAAGTGCATACAGTTGAAGACTCACTGAGTTACTTCTAAAGTAGACCAACTTGGCGTTCTCACTAACAGTATATGAAGGATCTGATTTCCCTACATCTTCCTAAACAGTTAATTAATCTGTGTATTTGGGAGGAGCAAAGTGGCATCTATTGTAATCTAGATTAAAAGTTTCTTAAAAATAATTATTACTATGATTTGTACAGTATACAATAATATTTAATAAAGTTGATTGCTCATTTTGTTTCCTTGGTCTTCTGTAAGAAAGCAACTAACAAACTGAATGGGTACAAGTTATAGAAATAGATCACTACAAGTAATAAAACTATTAAAATAGTTTTAAAATTCTAGAAATTACATGTTAAAAGTCAACCTCTCAGGAAGACCATGTTTTGTATGAGGTCTTTCCATTAAATCATTTGTTCGATCAACTGTCTTTGGGAGATTTGCTGGAATTCCCTGGAGTGTAGATACATCTTCACGAGAGCATCCGTTTCCAGAAAATATTCCCCATGTCTGTCCTCACACGAATGTCTTCTTATAAACTATATTGAAGTAGAAGCCTAGCACTTGGGTATCATCTTATCTTACCTGACTATAATTCTATCAAGAGTTTTCAAATAGAATCACATCCTGAAGTAATGAGATTAGAATTTCACATCTTCTTGAGGGTGTGTTTACGGGGGAAACTGACACAACTTGATACAATAATCAAATCTGATTGTCTCTGTAAACCTATCTTCTCCTGTATCAATTACCTACAGCATAAAGAAGTGGTGAACGTGAGAGTTCCTCATATATTGCATTCTGTCATTCACAGTTGAAATACTTTAGCTGCATGCTGTTTAGAGATGCCCTTGGAAACCTAAGTAGAAGCACTTATTCTGAGTTTCAAGGTATGTTGAGATTTTAGCTTTATTGAGACTGGCTATTCAGTTTCTTCAATTTTCTAGCCCCACCCCCCACTCCTGAACTGAGAACATCTTATGGGTTTTTTTTTTTTTCTCCATTCTATGTGGCATTGTACTTATTGAACCTCTTTAGTTGTGATGTATTTTCATTTTAATTCAACAAAAATATTTAATTTACAATATGACTTCAATTATGGGCCACTGCATGAGAAGTGTGTCAGTTTAAATTATGTGACTTTTCCATCTTTATTATCATTATAATTATTATTATTATTATTTTGAGAAAGGTTCCTCTGTATAGCTATGGCTAACATGAGATATTGTGTAGACCAGGCTGGGATTCAACTCACAGAAATCTTCCTGCCTCTGCTTCTGTCTCTGCCTCTCAGTGCTGGGATAAAAGACAAGTGTCACCACAGCTGGACTCAGATTTTCAAAGTTTCTTATTTCTGAATACTTAGTTTTGTCCTATTTCAATTAGGAAAAAAAATGTATGTACTGGCTAGTTTTGTGTCAACTTGACACAGCTGGGTTATCACAGAGAAAGGAGCTTCAGTTGGGGAAGTGCCTCCATGAGATCCAGCTGTGGGGTATTTTCTCAATTAGTGATCAAGTGGGAAAGGCCCCTTGTGGGTGGGACCATCTCTGGGCTGGCAGTCTTGGGTTCTTTAAGAGATGTGGCTGAGCAAACCAGGGGAAGCAAGCCAGTAAAGAACATCCCTCCATGGCCTCTGCATCAGCTCCTGCTTCCTGACCTGCTTGTGTTCCAGTCTTGACTTCCTTGGTGATGACACTTAGAGAATATTATTACGTTTTGAAAGATAACACATTCTCTGAGGATACAGCTGAATAAACATGTTCCATTAAACCTTTATAGGTCCCACCTTCATAGAAAACCCTAAGTACAACATAGGTAAACTCAGTGGATAATCTACTGCTATTTGTGACTATATAGCTGGGATTGCCACTGGATAAATCACTCCACAGTTTTACTATTCAGGTATTAATGAAAATTAGTTAATATGCTTTTAAAAATGTTAAAGCTTATCGCACCAATTAAAGAAATACTTCCTAAATTCATCTTTCAGTTGCAGTACAGAGTTTTACAAAAATGTTTAAAGGGTTGATTATAAGTACAACTTATATTTTGGTTTTTAGCTGGTTTATACTATCTCTGTAACTCATAGAAAAGTTCTTGCATTGCCTGTCCATTTAAACGATGTGAGGGAGACTGGGATATACGTGGGTTTACTATACACACTTATGTTGGTTACAAAGGTAACAATACTTACATTCCTTCTGTATTTGGTTATCAAAATGCTTCATTTGAGTCATTCTGGGAAAACTAACAATTCATAGGGATCCAGGTCCCTGCCTGGTCCATTAAACAAAAGGAAAGTGACCACAGAAGAGTAGATTGGATCTCATGAGTCAGAATTTGTAAAGGGCTTCACAAAAACGTTGAATAATGACAGATGGTTCTATTGCCTGACTCCACTGGAGGTGTGGTGAAGTCTTAGGTTCCCTCAAAGCTTCTCTCTTTAGTTTAAGGATCTGAACTGGCATTAACATTCATCTAGCTCTTTGTCCTATATGCTGATGATCTAGCTGGGAAGAAGAATAACACAACACCATTGTAACACTTTGTGTACATCCTTTATAAGTGAAACTCAAGTGAGAATTATTGTCCACACGACATATTTCATGCATATGCTCTATTCTTGTACAGTACTAGCAATTCTTTTACATATAATCCATGGGTTTCTTTACTAACAAGTGGTTTCCTTACATAGGAGCACACACAATTCTAAAACATGGATTCATAGTTACAATTCATTTATTTCACTCCTGTGGCATACATTGAGAATATTTAAAAACACTTTGATAGTCCATTGCAGATTATGGAATGTTACACATCCATTTCTATAAATTAAATGTTTTAGGAAAATCCACAGTTTAAAAAAATTATATAAGAATAAGCTAGTGTATCACAATCAACAAAGAATGAACCTCAAGAATTCCAAATAATATAATGTCAGGAACTGCTTCTCTTCATAGTAAACACTCACTTTACGCAAATCCCATTTGGCTTCATTTAATTAAAAAGCTGAAAAAGAAAGGAAAATATTACATACTGAGCAAAAGAAAAACACAACAAGCTATTTGTTTCATTCTAAATTAGCTCACATAAATGTAACAAAAATACCATAATTATATTCAGCTAATTGAAACTGTTATTAGGGTCTGA
The DNA here is from genome assembly GCA_902729485.2 of Mus minutoides. Taxonomy (NCBI): domain Eukaryota; kingdom Metazoa; phylum Chordata; class Mammalia; order Rodentia; family Muridae; genus Mus; species Mus minutoides. The sequence goes on from LR750132.1 coordinate 274,190, forward strand.
TTTTGAACGGAGTCCCTTGAATGGGGTCAGGCTTAGAGAGGACTGGGTCAGAGGTGACAGAATATGGGGTACGTGAGCAACAGCTAGATTTGCAGTTACAATGGACATAGGGACTAAAGGCAATGGACTGGAATAATATCTATGTTTGAATTTCTTAAAGAAGTTTCATATTTTTACTGCATTTATAATTCTTTTGCTTATATAAAAGAGTAATTACTTACAACCTTAGCTACCATTTCCACTAAAAATACACCTCTATTAAAGCAAAGACTTTTACACTTTTACCTTTATCCTTTTGTGCCTTTTTAGAACTAGAAAGATTATTTAAAAATCTGATATTTAGAATGAACTCTGAGATTACACTATTTTTTTTAAATTTACTTGCATGTATAGTTTGCCTGCATGTATATCTGTGTATATCTTGTGTGTGCCTGGTATCCAAGGCGGCCAGAACACCGGTGTCAGATGCCCGGGACTGGAGGTAGAGCTGTGAGCTGCCATGCTGCTGGGAATTGAACCTGAGGCTTCTGGAAGACCAGCCAGCGCTCTGAACTGCTGAGCTAGCTCGCAGGTAAAAATGGACTCATGATTTAGTGATGTTATCTTTTCACTCTGGGGTGCATTTGCCAAACCGAAATGCTCAGTAAGTATTTAATTATTATATTTTACAATAATCACTTTTACCTCAGTTGATAGAGGATATATTCCCATCAAACTAATTTATGAAATGACTTACATGAAATGGTAAATCTTGCAAACACTATTACTCTTGGCTAGAGGACCTCAGTTTAGTTGCCCCATCCATAACTCCCATCCCACTCGATCACATGCCCTCTTCTGGTCTACAGTTAACCAGGCGTGAATGTTGTGAATATACATACGTGCAGGCAAACACTCAAACATATAAAATAAAATCTTTAAAAAAAATGTTTCTTAGAAAGCCAGCTGTTATACTCTGGGTAATTACTTCGGATGTTTTATTACATAAAGACATATTGATACGATGTTTATGGCCGGTCATTTATTTATTTAATTTTTTTAAACTGGTACATCTTATTTCTATCTAGCTTGATCTAATAATGTATCTCTTCTATTTTTATCTGTTCCTGCTGAATAATGGCGATGTATGGTTAAACAGTGTTACTGTTCTTTTATGCTTATACTTTGGATGATACTTGTATATTTCACTTATATTATTTATCAATATCATGATGGATAATGATTATCAATATTAGTACTGTCAATTTTCTGAAGGAACAAGCTGCTGACTTGGATGCTGCCTCATGTCCTGCTGTCCCCATAAGACTCTCTCCCCATGGCTACAGGACTATTCATAGCACTGACTCCTGGTTGGCTGGTACTGGTGTGAATATATGCTCTGTCAAGTGAGGTAACAGTCTAAACTAGAAGCTAGTGAGTAATGGAGTAAACTGTTTGTGTGGACACTGTACAGATAGCCTTAAACACATCCTTTCTCTTATTCACAGGTATGCAGCTGCGTGTTTGTTGTTTCTGAAGCTTTACGACTGGCCAAAATGTGTGAGGGATACAGAGGAATACTAGTGTATAATATAAAATGGGAGGATGATCTCAAATGATTCTTTATGTTGGCTGTTTTCTTCATATCTAGGATTCAGAAAAAAAAAGAATCCTGCCCATGACTTCCTAAGGATGACAGTCCAGACACACACTAGAAGGGTCATTACCTAAAACCCAAAATAACTGCTCACACAACCACATGGTTTATATTTTCTTAGTCACTTTAAAGCAGTAGTTAGCAAAGTACTACTGATGATTAACTGTTGAGTAGTCAGCACAGAACAAGGCCGCAGGAAGTGGAAGGACAAGCCATCGTCCTCACATTTTTTTTCCCTCGAGACTGAAAGCCCCTGGTATGGAGGATATCCTTAAAATGGTAGGAGTGAAAAGAGACCATGAGGGGACCAATCCTTTAGCAGCCTAGGATGAGGATGTGGGCTGAGAAGGACTACAATTTCCAACTCCTACATCAGTGAGAAACTGAAAATAGGAAAAAGTGGAAGACGACATCATCTGGATGCAGAGACGATGCTGACCTGGGCCATGTAGAAACTGAGCTGCTCAAGCAATTACTTAGTTCTGGATCTTGGAGCTAATATATTTGGCACTGAGATCACCAAAAAAGGAAAACAGGAATGAGTGCCATGTTACAAAATCTAGGCCTTGAAGCTTGAAAGGAAGAGAGTCAATTCAGTGCTAGGGAGGTCACGGGCGGAAGACTCTATCCCGAGATAGTTTCTGTCGCTTCTTTGTGTATTGTCCGAGATGCTGGAAACAGTGGCCCTCCCTTCCTCTTGTGTATTCACCTCTTGACCTCTTCCTGGTTTTTGAAAACATAGGATGTGCACAGTGCTTTGAAGAAATGCATTTTTTACAACCAAAAGCTGGTTAAATATTGAGATGTTTAACTGCATGTTTTTTCCCCTCATTCACTGTTCTTCATGTTCTCAAGCAAAGGGAAGAGTCCAAAGCTCTAGCGGCCAGGTAGACTCTCCAACAAGAACCACACGCGTGGTCAATGAGAAACTGTCAGGCATCTCAGCAAACTGACCAGGTGAAAGAAGGACCTCACTTTTCCATTAAGTACAAAATAGGTTGGATTTTCATCTTTTCTAATGCTGAAGACAAGGTGTTGGTGTGTAGTTAAGACTGGCAAAGTGCCACAACTGACCACTAGTTGACTTTTAACTCCTTACAGCTACTTCTTTTACTGATTCACATGCTCCCTGATGTTTATTGTCCTTAGGGAAACTACTTAGGGAAAGTCCTGATGCCCTTTCCTTACTAAGAGACTATAGAAAGTCTTCAGTTCCGAAACAGCTTATCTTTTGACAAGGCCTTAAAAAATTCTGGCTTTTCTTAGGAATAAGAGACTCAGGAGAAGAAATTACTCTATTTACAGTTATAGAAGGTAATAGCTACCAAGTTTAACTACTGACAGGGTCAGTTATTTACAGAACTTTTATAGAGAGGCAGACTAAGTAGGAATTTTGAGGACATAACTACTAATAAAGACTAGGAACAGGCAAATACTTCACTTGGACCAAGTCCTCCTTTGCTGTCAGCACTGCTCAGCGGGGAAGCTCCTGGCACAGTACGGGCAGGCTGCTATAGAAATACTTTTTAGGGTACCTACTGTTATCAGATTTGAGGGGCTAGGGAGCATAGTGAAGAATCCACACACCATTCTGAATTTTTTATTAAATCATTTTGGACTTATTTTTATATTAATATTGGATATTAAGATTTATATTGTGACTAACAAATGGGATTTGCCTACAGTTTTTACTGGGTAGAATTAAATATTTCTGTCAGCGGATTCAATTTTATAATCTGAAAAGTGACAACAAAAATGAGCCAAGGTGGAGGGGATGTGTTCGTATATTACTATTAAATAATACACAGTTTGCCAAAGACTACGGGTGTCATCTATTTGGGAGCCTTGTCCTTAAAGCAGCAAAGTAAGGCTTGTCAGGCTGCAATCTGGCTTATCTTAGTTGTCTACAAAGTAGCGTCTTATTGTAACTGAAGAGATGCATCATGGTCTTTATTTGAAAGGCGTGGAAAATGAAAGGACTTGCCTGAGGGTACAGAGTTTTAAGTGCCTTGGTCCAAATCACATCTTCTCACTCAATGTCCAGATCACTTTCCAATACACCACAAGGAAATACAACAATATGGAAAAAATAATCCTTAAGACTCCATTTCCGTTTGCACATCATTATTATAAGATTCCGACTGAATTCTTAGTCTAGACCAGCGTGCCCACAGACACTGGTGCCTTTAGAGCACCCCCACACTTTTCTGAAACATCTGTCTGGGCCTTTATGCATTCTTCAGGCTAGAGCTCAGCAGGAGAAAGGCAGCACAGTCAATTCTTGTCACTGTCATGCAATCTGCACAGCAGACCTTTTCTATATTCTTACAGCTCCAGATTGGGCATTGTCCTAGTAGATGAGAGATGGATATCTGAGATGTCTGAGTAAATATGAAATATGCAAACACTATATACCACAAGCTTCCTCCCCCCTCTATGCCTGTTCATGCTCATCTTTTCTCTAAATTTTAAGTGTCTTCTATTTCCAGTTGCTATTATGAAGTTCCTCAACTGAATGTCATCACATATTTTAAAGCTATCGATCATAACTCCAAATAACAAAAGGCGTAATGAACTCCATGTTCTTTTCTAAGATGAGAGCAAATTTCTGGCCCTACTGTACATACTGAATTAATGTACAGTGTGCTCTTTATTTAACCATCTTTTCATAAATTCTCTTCCTTGTGTGATGCAAGTGTACGACTCCAGGTTTGTAACGTAACAGTAATAAGAGCTTCTGGAGCTGGAGAAGGACACAGACCGGTGCTCTCCACTCTGCTTTAATGGCTCGTTGATATTGCTCCATGGTGGAATATTTTTGAGAAAAACCATTCAATTAGCAAATATACTAGAAGCACCTACTACGCGCACAGACCTTTCTTTGTAGACACAAACTGTGTCAAGGACTGTTTCCCCTGATATAGTCTTCATCAAAGGAAAGAAGTGAAAACACATGGGTGACTGGACATAAAAAACGTAACCAAACAATGCAGTGAATGCGGTGAGGCAGTGAGGGAATGCTAAGAAGCCTTGTGCAGATGGAGAGAGGTTAAGTGAGGTCACTGAGAACCAAGAGGATGTCAGGGCCTTCGCAATTATTCACATACGATTCTGAGGTAGGCATGTATACGCACATATAAAACAGCTATCAATACAGGCATGGATACAGAAGCCAGACACCTTTAGCTACTTGTCTCCAGCACCTCTAAAACTACTATATCAGAGCTGAAGGGAAAGTGATGAGGAAGATGATAATCCTAAGACTCTAAATTAACAAAAAGAAGATCTGAGATATTTCAATATGATCTTGTGCAACCAGAGTAGGAGCTGTTATGTAAAGTGCAAAAGCAAACCCAGAACTTGCACTCAGATCTTCTGCTTCTAATTAGTATTTTCTCATGATGCTACTCTGTCGCTCTGAGCCCCTTAAGACTACTCAGACGGTTAGACACACAGTGATGGAATGAATACTGACATCTAATGCCTTCTCCTACTGCAGTAGGGACTTTGATGATCCACAGATGTTTTTAGAGACATCTACAAAAAAATACTTGTATGTCTAAGTGCCAGTAGAAAAGACTGAGAAGATAATTATTATCTCTAAGTAGATACTACCATCTAGCCATACCAGCACTGTCTTCTTAGAAACCGAGCAAAGGATAAGGTCAATTTTTATTCAATATATAAAATGAAGTCAGTGCTATCAGCAAAATAAAATGTCTTCTGAATTATGTGTCAGATGGTAATTAGATAAAATCTCTAAGAATCTTGATATTTCACTGGCAAGCTCCAAGGGACTCTGGAGCCCAATTAAACTCATCAAAAGGTTCAGTAGAAATCTGTTCTTCACTCAAATGAATTATGTAAAAAATGACCAAAGCTACTTGGTGTGCATGGTGAAGAAAACTCCATTTAGAGAAAAGTAAAATATCAGTGTAAATATTTATGTCAGAATTAATGATAATTAGCATTAAACATTTATTGAGTAATTAATTACTACTATTACTGGTGTTCTAAGTGATTTACATATATAATCTCATACAAGTAAAAATGAAAAGTTAAACAATTTGTGGTCTTAACTAGACTGGATCCAGTACAGGTCTAGTTATCAAGTCCTCAAAGCTGGTCTGTGAATTCAATTACAGTGTGGGACAGGATGGTGTTGTAAAACACTCTCAGTACTAAAATGAAGAAGCCTTAAAAAAGCACAGCAGGGCCTCAGTGAGAAAATCTTGAGAGACTTGAGGCCCCAGGGAGAGGGGAGGCCTGCAGGGGTTTGTGTGTGTGTGTGTGTGTTGTGGGTATGTGGGGACATCCTCTTTGAGACAGGGGAGGAGTAATGGGATGAGGGCAGAACAGGAGGGTTCTGGACTATAAAAAAGATTAAAGATAATAAAAAAGAAAGCATGACAGATATATAAGTAGACATTACACTTTAAGGAGATACATATTTAAAGAAAAAGAAAATAGAAAATTTGAATTTTGTGTGAAGAAATGTGTTATGTGGGCCAACTTCATTAAATTGATTTGATTTTAATCAAGAAAGGATCATTTTATATAAAGGAAATCAAAGGTTTTAAGAATATAGTAGAATGAATTAAAAATTGTGAGAAAAGGAGGAAATGTTGAGGCCCTTAGTCCTATGGAGGCCGATGCCCCAGCATAGGGGTATGCTAGAGTCAGGTGAGGCAGGAGTGGGTGAGTGAGCAGAGGAACACCCTCATAAAGGCAAAGGGAAGGGGCAGAGGAGAGGGGATGGGAGGTTTGTGGAGGGGTAACCAGGAAGGGGGATATCATTTGAAATGTGTAAGCAAATAAAATGATTTTAAAAAGAATGAAATGTTGGAATGAAAGCCAAAGCATGCAGGAATTCCTAAAGAAGACTACAACATAAACCCAAGAAAGTACTTTCTTACTGAAATACAAAAAGTGGGGTGACCCACCTCCCCAGTGCAACAGCACAGTCCAGGTCTGAGTGTCTGGACAGTCTGCTGCCTTCTGCTCTCACTCTGACCTCTCCTTCTAGAACACTGGTCCCCAGGCTCTTAGCACCAACTCCTCTTGTGGTTTCATCTAACCTGTTCAATTTCATAGTCACAACCAATTCTTAGGGAAGATGACCATGTCTGTGTTACTTTAAGAGAGTTTGTCTACATTACCAATCCCAAGAGTCCAACTCTAGAGTATTGGAGCCATCACGGGGAATGAGTCAACTTATACAGTGGAAGCTCAACTCAATTGGAAATAGAGTAGGCAGACAAGGACTTAGATTCAGATGGTCTGGTCCTACTATAAGAAGTTTGCAGCATCCCAAAGATGCTGCAATTTTCAAAGGACATGGAAGAGTAGATCCTATAAGAAAGCAATCTTGAAAATAAAGTCTCAATTATTACAAATAAAGAGAAGTGATTATGTCAAAGTCTGTTACCTAAAGATCATCATTTTGTACCTATGTACATAGACATGTACATGCACTCTAAAATCAAAATACACGATGTTAACAAGAACTGTCTCTTCACAGTTCATGATGCTAAACAAATGCTGGGTGCTCAGACTTGTCTTAATAGCACTATAATCAGACAACTAGTGATTCAAATACTTAATATGAACTCCAACTAACCACTGGAATACTTATACTGTTTGTTTAAAATGAAAACATCCATATCAGTATAAATATATTACCTATATGGATAGCCATGGTACTTTGAACGGAATATTGAAAGTAGAAAACTGAAGAAGAAGACCACCAAGCCCAATCCCACGAGGCAAATGACTAGAAAAAGAAACGACACTGTTAGGGTCTTATAACATGCAAATATTAGTGCTTTTAAAAGATATTCAGTTACAAAATACTTACATGCAACAAGCCAGGCACATACAAGAACCAAAACCAGATAATTCACAATACAAACTATTATTTTCCATATTCTTCTCAATGAAAATATAGTATTTGGGGTGTAAAAACAACAGAATTGACTGACCTAAGACTTGTGGTGATTTTCTTCTTTTATGGACTTCCTGTGAGTAGTAAAATGTCCCAGAGGGTTCAAAACAGAACCAATGTGAAAGGCAACAAACACGGTGATCAGCTCTCAGATTACGAAGCACTGGCTTCAGCAGCAGGAGTGTATGACTTGGCAGATGCTCAAAAACAATCTCTTTCTCAAGATACCATGTGATTGTCAGGTAGAAATACAAGTCTAGCTTTTGGTTTCATGGCTGTCTCAGTAGAGGCTATCTCACTTAGAACTACTACATCTCAGCAAATAGACCAGGAACAAAATCCTGTGGGCAGCAAACTATGATCTTAGAGAATCCCGAGGAGGAAGATGCTGTTGCAGAGCAGGTGATGGTGTCAGTACTGCTGAGATGGAGCACAGAACCACATTCTCATGGTATGTGCTGTGGTCCCAGCTTTCAATACTGTTCTGTAATACCGAAATATAACAGCAGGGACATTGCTTTCTCAGTTTTCATTTTCTTCTACTATGACTGGAAACAGGTGACTAATGAAACATTCGTTCCCCTTTGTATGTGTGTGCGCACAATATTTATATATAATATACAATGTTTATATATTAATATTTATATATAAATAAAATTCACTGCTATTAGTAAAATTAAAAGCTGCTTCTAAAGTTTAAAGTATATTAGGTAATTATATGCAAATATACATAGAATAAAAAATAGTATTTAAACCTGTCCTATAAAATTATACACTAGTGTTACCAAAATACTAGTTTTGAGTAAAACATTTGCAGGATAATTAATAAAGATTTGTTTGTCTGAGGGGGATATTAGGAGTGACATAATTATTGAAAATAGGAAAAGACAAAGACATTAAAAATATTAAGTCAGAAGTATATTGTAATCAAACAGCTCTCTGCTTCTATAATGGGAAAACGCCTCCTTTTTCCCTAGTGCATGAAGAAAAGCAGTTCTGATAGCAACCCTGAAAGTAGAGAGTAGTGAAGGTGGTGCTCTGAGCACGTGATCCTGATGTGCTATGTTGTGAGCACGTGATCCTGATGTGCTATGCTGTGTTGTGAGCACGTGATCCTGATGTGCTGTTGTCCATGCAGTTTTTTTCAGGAATATCTACTGCTGTTGGCAGTAGGAATTATCAAACATCAGGAGCATTTAAGAAAATTCAGCCACAAGTTCTGTTTTAACATCACTGATCTGTCAGCTTCACATGAATACTCCCAAAGAATGAAATAAAACACCTTTTAAAAAGCCACATGTTCTCCAAGTATGGTTGATACCAGAGCCAGGATATATAGTTTGTAATAATTCCTTCCAACGTTCTCTCTAAGCTTAGAGATGTTTATTTCATACATTCTCAATATAATGTTCTATCACCTTTTTTTCCCCCTATCTTATCTTCTAGTGGTTCTCTTTAGAAAAGGAATAGAATTGTGGAGAATGAGGCTCCAAATCTGTGATTAAGTATACAGATGGCCTAATGTGATTCTATGTAATGAGATCAAAATATTGCTACTCCAGTATCCCAGGATGGGAATGGAGGGACCGTGAAGTGAAGTAACCACAGGGGGAGGCCCCAGTGAGGCTCATACTCTGCTGCGCGGGCAAGGGAGATAATCTCAGGAGTTGTACAATTTGATACCAGACACAGACTGAAACCCAAGAGGGCAATGGCAAATTTTTACCCTGTGTGAGCCTCTCTTATTATTTCTCCCACACATCCTATTCCATCCCAACCCAACATAAATAATTAATCTGGAGGTAAAGGGAGCAGGCACTAAAACAGGCCATCTATGAAGATGGCAGTTCAAGGGAATGTCTTCATATGTATCAATGTGAGATTAAACAGTCTATTACATAGCTCTTTCTATAATTTAGATCAGAGGAATGGACAGCAGATGAAAAATTGCCTTGCCCATCCCAAGAGTAGCATTCAAAAGACATAGATAGCATTTATTGATATCACCATGCTTAAGACAATGAGCTCAGTTTTGAGTCTCCTTACACTCATGAAGAATCAGGGGAACACTGAAGCCAGGCCAGCTCTACACTATCTCCATGCATTTCAATACTTCATGCCATTAAGTACTCAGAAGCCAGTACAGCTCTTTAACACACAATACTTAATAGTACTGTAAGAAATACAAATCTAGATTATTTTAAATATTTCAAATAATATTCTTTGGGGAACATATGTGCTTTTTATATCAAAATTTAGGTAAAACAAATTCAAGGATTATAAAATAAATTAAAATGGGGAGCTGCACACTGTAGCTGTATTTGCTGAATTATTTGTTTTAGAATGCCTTGACATTAACTATCAAAAGCTATGTGGCAGGAAACCCCTCCTCAAGCTCTTGTCCATTTCTGACCCACCATTATCTGGGCAGAAGACATTCCCCAGACACTCTGCTCTGCTTGTAGCAACATCCATTACTTCTTTCCTACAATCCTCTGAGATGGAACAGTCCCATCAAAGGATAAAAGTTTACTTGCTTAACCTGAAAACCTGACATCTCACAGGGTTGTAAATCGGACAAAAGCAGTAACAGCAAAGTCCTTGGAAAAGGCAGTTCTTGCCTTTCCTGGAAGAGAGACCCCCATCCCCACCCCCCATGTGCTCTTAAATGTCAGTAAAAGATGTGAGGGGACTGGACACCAATCAAGTGTCTGTGCACAAAAGATGCTTCAGCAGCAGCGCCTGTTACTGCACTGGCTTCCCTGAGATCCCTAAGTCTCATGACATAAAAATATATTACTGCCAATAAAAATCTCTTAAGACTGTCCATCTGTGCAGTGAGGATGTTCAGCAGAGACCAACTGCAACTGTAGCATAAATGGGCCAGAGCAGCCCTGACAGAGTAATGCCACCTCTCTCTCCTGTACATGTAACTGGAAGAAGGCACCCAAAGCCATTTTGTAAGAACTGTTTTAAAGTTCATTCTCACATACAGCCAATAAAGAAAAAAAGTAAAACAACATCTTAACTTCCTGGCGCATAGACTGCTTCTTAGGAAAATCTGTGTTTAGGAAGGGCTCTTCTATTTCCCTTTTGAATGAAACATATCCTAAGAATAAAACAAAACAACAAATACAGCAACATCAACTCACTGCGTCTTTTCCCGACATCCCCTTTGGAAGTTGCTGCTTCATTTAGAAGAACCATCCCCATGGTGATAGCAGCATCTACAGTAGTTGTCAAGGAAACCAGACAGGTGCGAATAAAATCTCCTATTCTTTTTTCCTGGATCTAAATATAATGTTCCAGAATGGTTAAAGGACAAATGTGAACAGGACAATCAATTCTTTATATATTGCACTTACCAATCTTTGAGTTTCCCTTAATTTTTCAGACTTTCATAACACATATGAATTATACAATTTTTTAAAACCAGTTACAAAATTTGTTTTCATACAATATATACAACTTTTAGTTATAGTCATTATTGGCAATTCTAGAATATTAGAATGTACTCATCATGATTGCTTTTTAATTTTTCTCATTTTCATAGCATGTACATGTAGTTTTTCTTGAATTTCAAAACTATTACTTCATAGATTCTAAATACCTGGCTCATGTAGCAAGGACAGTGAATTATATAAGCCTTATATAATCAAGCGAGCATATGATAGTACAATCTAACCAATGGGGAAGGACCTTGACCCTGACATTTTAAGCATGAACAACAGCCATGCTAGTTGATATCTGTATTCATTGTTAACTTCTCTAGGTTTAGAGTCACCAAGACACAGCCTGGGCCCCATCTATGAGGGTGTTGCACATCTCATAAGCTTACTGGAAGAGAGAAGCCCCACTCTGCATGTGTGCAGCACCACCCTATGAGTTAGGGTCCCAAACCAAATAAAAATGAAAAACGTAATGGAGCCGGCTGAGCCAGGTCCTAATCTCTAAGCATGTTTCACACTGCTTGCTGCAGGCAGATGTAGTGTGAGTACCTGCCTCACATTTTGCTGACACGGACCCAAGTCATAATGGACTGTATCCCTGTCAAAAAGCAACTTCTTTAAGTTGCTCCTGTCAGATAGTGCATCGCAGCAACAAGAAAAAGGACAGCACTCCTCTACTTAGTATGTGCTTACAACCCTGACATTTTAAGCATGAACAACAGCCATGCTAGTTGATATCTGTATTCATTGTTAACTTCTCTAGGTTTAGAGTCACCAAGACACAGCCTGGGCCCCATCTATGAGGGTGTTGCACATCTCATAAGCTTACTGGAAGAGAGAAGCCCCACTCTGCATGTGTGCAGCACCACCCTATGAGTTTGCTCAGGACACATGCAAAGGTGACAGGGGTTATAGCAAAGGGATCAACTTCACCAATCAATCTTCTCATGCTATTAAAACACTCTAGCAACCAACTTTCGTTTACTGATTGAATTGGTTCTTTGACAACATGATATATGTACTTTATATATTGTTTACTATCATCCCAGCAAGTTTCATATATATTTGTTTTATTTTGTATCCCAATGGGTCATTCATGTTTCACAGGTTTGGAAACCAGTGGGCACATAAATGAAGACAATGAGTCTATCTCCACAAACCATCAGTTGCCAATGCTTAGCCAGGAAGAAAATAAATGAGCTCCTCCCAAATCCATAACTGACTCCAACTTACTTATTTACAGAACCAATATCCAAGGACACCATCCATAGTACTTAATCTGGACATCAGCATCCATGTTTCCTGGCTGACATCCTTACTTGACTTAGTTATCCCAGGTGTTTCAGACCGACACCCTGTAACACACCCTCAGGCTGCTTATCTTTCTCACATAACCTTCTCCACCCCTACAGAGAACTAACTGCTCTCCCTCTCCCTTTAGCTCTGTGTTAACAAACCCATAGCAGGATGACGAATAGCACAGTGACAGTGAATATAAATCTGTAGCCGATGACACTAGATTCATCTGCTTTCTCTTGGGCATTTAGCTGTGATTTGTATAAAGCATCATCTAGTGTTTTACATAAAAGAAAAGATACTCATACCAATTACTGTATGCCAAAATGTCAGTAGACTACTAATGAGAACCAGTTTAAAATGAAAAAATTCAAAGTTGATTTTTGAAATTTTATTAGTTTTAACAAGTATAAATTAATGTTTAAAGTATACTGCCCAATCCCCTTGCCAGTTCTCCCTAGAGCAGGAATACACAGAACTATGAAAGAATGGACTACACTATGAAAATAAAGGGGATGGGGACTTTTAATTGTTGTATGTATTACTGCTAAATCTGTCTGGACCACTTCACACTGCTCATGAAGGGTCTTGCTATGCTAAATCTCAGCCTGATGCCAATGACCCAGGAAATGAAACCTTGGAAAATTCCTGGCATGGGTTGATGGAAGATCTACAACTAGCTTCTCACTTCTCACTATGCATGCCTCATAGCTGAGAAACTTGGTACTTGGAGAAAATCATAGTCATTTTGATCAATAAAATGTATTTCTGTTTTCCATTTGTGACTAGTGAAATTCCAAGTGGAAAAACAAAATCTTACACATAGATAAAGGTAATATCCTCTTGGTCTACTGTTGATATCAGGTGCACATTTGCCCTGCCATTAAGCTCCTGTTAGAGGAAAATTATATAAATACACATACTCTCACCCCCACAACCACCACTCATACCATGCATACAACCTAGGCAGAGATAATCAATGCAGCCTAAAATCAACACTTTGACATTAAATAGCTAATAGAAAAAAAAAAAAGAGGTATTTAAAATCTTCAAATGATTCAGTATAACAGAAAATATAGTATGATAGGAAATAATTATATGTGAATTAGAAAATTAGTGTAAAAGTTAATATATTTTAAATGTCTTGAAATTTACTGCCAGAAAAATAGTGATTCGTTAATACAAATCTCTTCTTTACCTTTTGAGTCCCTCGGTAGGTATTTTAAAGGATACTCAGTACTAGAATGATGTGTGACTCTGCCACAAACTGAGCCTGGCTGCTTCCATGAATGTAGCTCTGTAAAGGAAGAAAATAAACAAAAACTCACAAATGAGGGTCAGTAATGACACAAGCACACACACAACAATGGCTGGCTCTACCAGAGTTCCTTGTAAAGACACTGGACAGTGTTGACTGTCACACAAGTAACTTTAGTGTTTATTGTTTTAAAGTTGACCTACAAAACATCCAGTCATTCTTTTACCACATTACCAACATTTGGAATAAAGAGTTAACGTTAAAAAGCACATGTCACTTAATCTTAAATCTCTTATAATCCCTTATGAAAGCTGGTGGTTTCTGCAGGGATCTTACAGTCAGCATACAATACAACAGATGTCATTATGACCATCTCATATATATGTCGCAGTACTCTGCTCGGACACGCCATTCCAATTCCTTCCCCTGTCCTCTCTACCCCCTATTGCTCTTGGTCCCAAATACTTACCCTTTCTAGAGAGTTGTTTAATGGTCCTTGTATGACTCCTCATTCTTACATCATATATAATACATGATTTTATCATGTGAGTTCTAAGAGGTCACCCAGTTTCTTTTGTTCAATCTCATTTCAAGACAACAAATACAGAAGAGTTCTCTATGTGCTAATGAGGAACAGGCTTAGGAACCAGTTAGTCCTTCCTGGTGTTATCCCACAATAAGCTAAAATAAATACAGTATTCTCTCATCAATCAAATTAAGGGCTCAACTAGATGCTTCTGAAGGTCTTTCTGAAGAAATGTCTGTATTTTGTCATCAGTGCTAGTTTTGGTCCTCTGTATTGTTGTTTGCGCATACAATGTGGTGTGGGTGAAGGAATGATGTCAGGGACAACTGTGAAAGTCAGAGCACAGCTCTATGGAGCCAGTTCTTTCCTCCCACATTTGCTTGGCGTCCAGGGTTCATACACAGGTCACTAGACACTATATAGCATCCCGAGACGTACATCATCTTTGTTTCTCCATCTCCCTCTAAGTACTTCACAGCACAACAACCATGTTCAGATGCACTCTTTAAGCACAGTTTCAGGAAAGTCCCTCTCTCTTCCTGTTCATATACTTATTCTAAAACGGCTAACCATATAGCCCTGGATCCCCACAAACACATGAAAGTGGTGAAATTATTAGTAGAAAAAAAAATAAACAGCAAAGCAAATAAAATACTAAAAAGTATACTTGACATATGTGGCTACAGTTAAAGCAGATGGTTTTATTCTTTTATTATTTTAAGAATAACAATTATATCCACAATAGTATAGTATTATTTATGGTACTATTATTTATAGTACTATTTATGGCTTGCTCATGCTGTCGGTGGCACTTAAGAATTCCACATGAAGCATGCAGAGAAACTTCAAGAGCCCTATAATATTAGTGCATTAGTTTATTGCAGCCACTTTATAGATGAGAGATGAAGAAATCTCCAGGTTTTCACAAGCTTTGGGAATTAAACTTTGGTCTTTGTGATTCAAAACTTGGGTTTTTATTGTTATAGTATGCTGTTATTTGCTGAATATGTGATAAGAATGTAGGATTTACTATTTTAATCTTTACCTAGCAAATAAAATAGTTACCTGTCATCTCCTATGATAAAATAGAACTTAGGAATTTAATTCTTTGCTCTGCATTGTACAACTAGTAATTTTCTACATATTACCAACAAAGAGTAAAATATTTTTTTTTGTAAATAGCCCTTATTTGGCATTCAGGTAAGTATCATTGAAACTTAAAGAAATTAAAGTCAGTATTTATGCAACTGCTTAAAACACCTGACTATATCAATTTAGAATATGCCCAAGCTTATGTAACAACTACACAGCACTCTGCCTATTTTAGAAACATAAATTGGTGAGAAATTCAGGCTTTTTTTTTTTTTTTCAGTGAATGGTAAAAGCTTTCCTGCTTGTTCTAAGCTACAGATCCTCTCAAATAGAGCTTCTGTCAGGGTCATCGAGGCGCTCCACCAACAAATCCTCAAACACATCACCGTTGAGAAGGAAGCATTTCCCAAACTCGCTTCACTTCATCCCTTCATCCCTTTCTAAACTGCCTTACATGATCACCCTCTCCTCTCTGGTGATCCTGTTACTTCCCTAGATCCTCTTCCTCAGGGTTCATAGCAGTCCCTGTTGCCAATGTTCAGCTACCTCCAAACTCTGGGGTGCCTCAGAGATCCATAGGCGTAGGCATCTCTTCTGTACCGAGACATTCTCACCCCACCTAAGCACTTGAGTTAGGAAATCTGAGTGCGCTGCTCTCACATGTGCACTCCAATTGATGGACCACCATCCGGCCTGCTTGGCCCAGTTATCATGAACAGAGTTAGCCCCTGGCAGGCTGAAACTTATAAACTTTCCTTTATGCTCCAAAAGGTGCAGTTTCTCTTATCTCAGGGGACAGCACCTTGATTTATTCAGTTTAAAACCTTGAAATCGTCCTTGCATCATTTTTTCTCTATCTCCTCTCTCCCATGCATCCAGTCATCAGAAAATACCACAGGCTCCACTTTTAAAGTCATCCCCAATTCAGCATTTGTTAGTACTTAAAGGAAGAACTGGCAAAGGTGCCTAAGGAATAAAGCCCAACATTTCCTGTCAGTCAAGTAATTGTCACCTCTTGCCCAGATTATGGTAAAGACTCCTTCATTTCCTTTGCCTCTATCCTATCAGTCTACTTGTCAGTCAAGTTAATCCTGTTTAAAGCACATGAGATCCTATCATTACCTTGCTCAGAATCCTCCAATGCTTGCCAAGATGTGTGCAAGAAACATCTAACCAGAGAATGCACTGACCGTTTCAAGGCACCATATGGAAGGATTGTATTTAACGTTATTTTTATGTACAACTGGAGAAAAAAAAAGAAAGAAAGAAAAAAGAAAACCAAACAAACAAAAACAAAAAAACAAAGCCCATGTGCTTGGGGCCTAGGGTAATCAAGAGCCATAATGGATATGTAGCATCTCTGGCACCACACAACGTTCTGAATCTGTAACTCACTATGTACCTTGCCATAAACAAGTCAACTTAACTCCATCATCTAAATTTTGGGAAGAGATTAGAATATTCCTTAGTAGACTGCCATGAAATGAAGTACAAGAATGCTCTACTGAGTTATTAATATAGTATCTGTCTCTCTATGGCAATAGGGAGAGAGGAGAAATAGGGGGAAGGATGTAAGGAAGATTTCAGTTCAAGCCAAACAACTGGATGAGTCAAGGTACTGTTCCCTGAGATATGAGAAACTGCACCTTCTGGAATATAAAGAAAAAATACTCAAGCAGGCACCACTCAGGTAGCTTCTACCTTGTAAACATTAATAACATGTTTAAGTACTTACACTTAATCGGGTCAGTGTATTTTTCATGTGAAATTAGAAAGGTGAGACTCAGAATCTTTTACTACCACTTGATCTTCATGGATGGTTTTTATTCTTCAAAGTTACTTTAAGCCCAGAAGCAACATATTTTAGGATTAAATTAACTAGCATTAACTTGTTTTTTTAATGAGTAACTAATATGTATTACACACTTAAACGCTAAGAACATGGCTAGCTATATGCAAGAGTGAAAGATAGTAGTGGCTCTCACTACAAACCACACGGCAAGCAAAAGGAAAAGAGGAAAGAGGAATATAAATTCTACAGATCTCTCCAGAACCTTACCTGGCATCCTGTGTCTACACATGTGCTTCATTACAACTGCAATTCGGTTAAACTACCATGCACAGATTTAAGCTGGGCCTAAAGATTTCTATTTAACAGATGCATGCACTTGCAAACGTAAAAAGAAAGGATATTATTAAGTCATGATTCTTTTAAAGCTAACACAAGGTTATATATTTTCTCATGTTGAAGAGAGAAATAGAAGAGAGAAATAAAAGTAGCTAATTGTAATTTATTCTGAAATGTATAGCTAACTTAGGTTTATAAAGGTAATGACTTTGAATATCTTTGTAAAAAAGTACAATATATTTGCTATTGTACATAATTTCCCAGAGACAGAAATTCTAGCAATGCAGTATAATATAAATGTTGTTCACTTAGTGAGTGTAAGGAATACTACAAAGAACATGTAACATAAAATTAAAAGAACAGTTCATAGAAATCACCCTCTCAGTGTACACTATCAGGGTTTATTTAAACCCTACTCTTACTCAGAGTAAAAATTTATCAGTTTTAAGTCTGCCAAGCGAAATATAAAAACTCATATGGGATTATACTGTTTTCTTAACTTGAAATGATTTATTCCCTCTTAGAGTATCAAATGGGAAACCTGTTGTCCACTGGCTTATGTGTATTATTAGACATGTAAGGGCAGACATTTGTGTCTTGGTTACATTGTTTTCACCATGAAAAAATATTCTTTCAAGTTTACTCAAGCCTTTTCTAACAAGTTGATATCACATGTACAGATAAAAGATAAGTATAACTACTGTCTTATGAGCCTCAATAGAATCTGCTTTAGTTAAACAGATTTTAGAATGAAGTTGAGTATTTCCTTGAAGAAGAACCAAAAACATCGTGGGGAAAAAATTGTATATTGGCATCTACTTCCTTTCCCAAATTCTTTACTAGAAAAAGAAAATCTGTTTAAATCAATTTCTAGGTATATGATTTTTATTTTTTTCTCTTGTATACATGTAGTTTATGTTTAAAGACCTCTAAAATATCAAGGGGGAAAACAAAGCCTGGTAGGGACCACATTGCTATAAGCTTGATTCTCAGGCTAACACCGAAGACAGCTTAAGGCTGTCTTTGGCCGGGCATGGTGGCGCACGCCTTTAATCCCAGCACTCGGGAGGCAAAGGCAGGCGAATTTCTGAGTTCAAGGCCAGCCAGGTCTACAAAGTGAGTTCCAGGACAGCCAGGGCTATACAGAGAAACCCTGTCTCGAAAAACCAAAAAAAAAAAAAAAGGCTGTCTTTGGGTTATAGTATACTTTGGGTTATAGTATCTCAAAATCCAAGCGACTGTCAAAGTCAAATCATAGAAATAGTTAGACATTGTTAGGTTTTACTCAAGTAATAGTTTCTCTTATTTCAAGGTCAAAAAGCACAGAATATTTTTGCTCCTTCCCTCTCTCCCTGCTTCCTTTTAGCTCTCTGAGACAGTAGCTCACACATGCCAGGGTAGCAAGCCTTGAGGAGATGGTGACCTTGAACTCCTCACCTTCTTGTTTTCATCCCATGTGTTAGGACTGCAGGTTCATACTATTGTGCCTGGCTTGTTCCTTCCTTTTCTTTAAAAATAGCTCGGCAAAATGAGCCAAGAGCTGGTCAAATGCTAGAAAGACACTATTGGCATTCACTCCCACCCTCTTCATAAACTGTCTAATCTTAGAATTTCTGGTACACCTTCCATGTCATTTCTCTCGTCATCTTTGGAGGCATCATGTGATGTACTCCAATGACTCCCTTTCCTGTGCCTTCCTGTACTTACCACCTCCCTATACAAGGGCAACTGAGACTTAACATCTAAGAATATCAGCTATCTAGCATGTGATTTCAAGCTCTCTTTGTCAGTATAGAAACTATTATGATAATCCCTCCCCCCACCAAAAAAAAAAAAGAAACAAAAGAAGGGAAGGGAAGGGAAGGGAAGGGAAGGGAGGGGGACAGGGAGAGGGAGAGGGAGAGGGAGAGGGAGAGGGAGAGGGAGAGTGAGAGGGAGAGAGAGAGGGAGAGAGAGAGGGAGAGAGAGAGAGAGAGAGAGAGAGAGAGAGAGAAAGAGATTGATTTTCCAGTCTAAGTGGTTGAAAGATCTCCACATAAAACCAGAGACACTGAAACTTATAGAGGAGAAAGTGGGGAAAAGCCTCGAAGATATGGGCACTGGGGAAAAATTCCTGAATAGAACAGCAATGGCTTGTGCTGTAAGAGGGAGAATTGACAAATGGGACCTCATAAAGTTGTAAAGCTTCTGTAAGGCAAAAGATACTGTCAACAAGACAAAAGGGCCACCAACAGATTGGGAAAGGATCTTTACCAATCCTAAATCGGATAGGGGACTGATATCCAATATATATAAAGAACTCAAGAAGGTGGACACCAGAAAAACAAATATCCCCATTAAAAAGTGGGGCACAGGGTTAAACAAAGAATTCTCAACTGAGGAATACCGAATGGCTGAGAAGCACCTGAAAAAATGTTCAACATCCTTAATCATCAGGGAAATGCAAATCAAAACAACCCTGAGATTCCACCTCACACCAGTAAGAATGGCTAAGATCAAAAAATCAGGTGACAGCAGATGCTGGCGTGGCTGTGGAGAAAGGGGAACACTCCTCNGGCCTAGTTGGCCATCATTGGGAGGAGAGGACCTTTGGTCATACAGACTCTATATGCCCCAGAACAGGGGAATGCCAGGGCCATTACGTGGGAGGGGGTGGGTAGGGGAGCAGGGCGGGGACGCGGGAGGGTAAGGGAAAATTTCTGGATAACATGTGAAATGTAAATGAAGAAAATATCTAATAAAGAGAAAAAAAAAGTAACAAAATATACTTGTGTATTGTCTCTGACAACACACCCAAGATGTCAGCTCCAGTTACATGAATATGGAAAAACAGACTGCCTTCTGGCATTTAATCTTTTGTTTTTTTATTTGGTTGTTTGTTTTTCGAGACAGGGTTTCTCTGTGTAGCCCTGGATGTCCTGGAACTCACTCTGTAGACCAGGTTGGCCTTGAACTCAGAAATCCACCTGCTTCTGCCTCCCCAAGTGCTGGGATTAAAGGTGTGCGCCACCTCTGCCCAGCTTCTGCCATTTAATCTTAAAGGTATTTGAAATCCATTTTGGTTGCTCAAGAGTTTAAGAATTGCTGACCACACAGCCTATATAAAATGAAAGATAATATTTATGATGGGCCTCAGGGTTTGTTCAGATTGTCAAGTCAAATGAACAAACAAATCACCTATGCACCTGGGTGGGAATCCTACAAGCTGGAGACTGAAAAGTTCAAGATAAAGTACCAGTAGGATTGTCATGTAAGGGCAACTCTCTTGCTTTGGTTTCGAGATAGCCATCTCCACACTATATCACTCTCACATTGATGAACTGTCACGTGTGTGTGTGTGTGTTTGTGTTTCTGGTGTGAACGGCCATCCTTTCTGCTCATAGAGCCACCATAAAGGCCCTTTCTTTATGGCCTTCTCATCTCTACTTCCTGAAAATACAACTTCTAAATATAGCCAACTGGGGGCTGTTGCTTATAAATATGTGTGTGTGTGTGTGTGTGTGTGTGTGTGTGTGTGTGTGTGAACTTACAAACTTGTGTTAAGAGAATAATTTAGGGCACTCCATCTGCTAATTCCACTTCAAGACAGCATACTCCATCACTATGTAGTAGAAATGTAGTTTCATACTTTGGCCCTAAAATTTTTTGTGTGCCAAGTTATACAGAATAAGAGAAATAATCTTTCATTTTTAGTTTCTCAGAATATTTACTTAAGGTCAAGAATGGATACTTTGTTCTATAATGACCTGTCAGACAAGGGACATCCCTTTATTACAAACTTTAAAGGTAGCTGAGAACATCCCACTGTGTGTTCCTGCCTAAGGCACAACCAAGTGAGCCTTTAGAACAAAGCATGTAAACACATTAAACAAGTGTGAAAGGAGAGAGAGAAGAGGAGGAATAGGATGAAGGCACACAGCAGGCAGGGCTGTGGACACATCCTGGGTCACCAAGATCACTATGTAAAAAGAGCTGTAATCCCTCACTGGTGCTCTGGTAAAAGGCTCCCTTATCTCTACTCACTTCTGGTCCTATCCTTGGAGCCTTCTTTGCATTCCTCAAATCACACCAACTTCCCTAGGCAGGATTAGTTTTTATAGGCAGCTACACTGCACAGCAGATGAGCTGTAGATAATAAACCAGCTAGGTCAAGTCCTTCTGGGTTTGTTTAAAAGAAGAGGAACAAATAGGTATTATCTTCTTTCAGTGTTTGATTTCCCTAGTGGTTGATCATCCCTTATGCTTGAACTTTCTATGCATTTCATTAAACAATTGGCTCAAACTAAAAATGATAGGAACTATTCATGAAAACTATGATTAACTTCAAGTATTTGCCACCAGAAGCTGCAAAGCGTTAGAAATAACCATGAATCTATTGTTACCTAAAAATGTAGTGGCACTTCCTATTAGTCTTCCCAGCTGAACTCCTTACATGACCCACAGTGGAATGTTAAACATTTACCTGGTTTAGGCATAACTCCCAAACGGTTCTGTAATTGTGACACTCTACTTGATGACTAAAAAGGCTGGTCACATACCTTAAGCAACTATTTCTCAAAAAAAGTCTTGGATATATGTTCATTAAATAGTCCTGACTTTCTTTTAAAAAAAATCTAGAAATAGAGAAACAACAACAATAACAACAAAAACTAAAGGTTTTTATCCACAAATGGAGACCTAAGAGTACGGCAGAATTTGCATTCCATTTTGCTGAATGATTTCTGGAAAGTGACAATATTATAACCATATATTTTAGAAACTAGTATGCCCTTTAACACAATGAAAGAATTTTCATTGCAAATGAAGGAATTTAAGATTAACATAGAGTAATGGCTACAAATTAAACAAAATCAACAGTAGGAAACTCCTTGACATTAAGCAGGGAGGAAATATTGGGTTTCTATTGCCATCAAGAAACACCATGACCAAAAAGCAAGTTGGGCAGAAAGGGTTTCTTCAGCTTACACTTCCATCTTACTATTCATTATTGAAGGAAGTCAGGAAGGAACTTAAGCAGAAGCAGAGCAGGAAACTGGAGGCAGGAGCTGATGAAGTTGTCATGGAAGGCTGCTGCTTGCAGGCTTGCTCAGCCTGCTTTTTATAGAACCCAGGACCACCTGCCCCAGGATAGCACCACCCACAATGGGCTGGGTGACAATGACACAGAGTCAGCAACCAAGCCTACTATAGGTGGATCCCACAGGCAGACTAGGAGCTCCATTTATTTAGTTGTTTTTTTCTTTCTTTCTTTTTTTTTTTTTTTTTCTGAGACAGGGTATCTCTGTATAGCCCTGGCTGTCCCTGTACTCACTTTGTAGACCAGGCTGGCCCCGAACTCAGAAATCAGCCTGCCTCTGCCTCCCAAGTGCTGGGATCAAAGGTGTGCTCTTCATAGAAGACTTAAAGTAATTCAGTGTCAGCTGAGCTCTTGTCCCAGGTCTGGCCAGGTCTACTTCTGGTCCCTCTACATAAATGTGCTGGCCTAAAGTACTATCGTTCCTTATCACTTCACCTGAACTACAGAACCAAACTAGCTGTACATGTGAGTAAAAGGAAAGGAAAAACAAGCAACAAAGAAACTGAACTGGAGAGGTTTTAAGCAGAGTGAAGCTCCAACAGCCAGAAGCCTGCCTCTCCGGAGACAGTCAAAAAAACCAGGCAGGGCTAAAAACTGAGGAGAACAGAAAGCACCCTGGGCTGAAGGTGCTGGGGACAGCTGGAGAAATGCAGTATCTTTGAAGAATCACTTCTCCCCTTTGAACAAAACAGGAGGCAGAACCCTGTGAAGCCTTCTGTCTACGGATGAGAGACAAGAGAAAGAAGGTATAATCACAGTAAGAACATTTCAAGTGCAAAGCACAGGTTGAAAGGTGACTCTGAGTCACCTTCCAAAGAGACTGAACAAAAACACTGTTGGTAACACTTGCCTATAAGTACAGATCTCATTTTATTCAGTAACAAAAGAAAATTTGAAATGGACCACATACTTTCATACAATTTTCTTTCCTTACTCATGTAATTAAAAACAAAACAAATAAAAATGGCTTCTTATATTCCTTTGCATTCCAACATCTAACTAAATAGCTAATGGTGTGAAATCCTGTGATTATGTAATCAATAATGTAAATGCTTTTATAGCTTTGTCACATCAGGTATTTATGGCAAAAATAATCAATTAAATTTGGAGCTAATATTTATTATGCAAAATAAGCAACTACAGGAAATTCTGGTTGATCCCAGGGGAACTGAGTGTCTAGCAAGAAATCTACCACTGAACCAAATTCCTAAACTTCTATATCTCCCTTTTCGCATGTAGCTGTAAATATAGATGGCTGCCATATTCTCAGTACTTATCACACAATGTTATGATAATGTTCTCTCTATGGGCACAAGCATGTGAATAATGAATAACGCTTGGGTGGGAAGGCAAGTTATTTCTTGACAGTAAATCTTTTGTAGAAACTGTTAGATGGGTCATGAATCATTACTTAGATTTCTACTTCTACAAGAACTGCTGTTGATATGACAACTGAATGAACAAATACAGAGCTGCTCCAAACAATCATTTTCAGCATCAATAATAAAGAAGACATACATTAGGGATGACAATGAAATGCTGTAACTCAGCTGTAACCCAAAGTACATCAAATTTGAAAAAATTCCCATTAAGAAAAAGGTAATTGAGCACTGACCACAGAGGACACACCCATAGTGTATTTTCTAACATACTACAGTCATGCTTGAGGACACTGGAAACTGGCTAGTTCTAACATTACCAAAAACCAGTCACATAAAGGTTTTCACTCAGAGATATATTTATGTAAAATTGAATGATTGGGTCTTTAGAAAGTTTATAAAGCTGAAGTTAGCAAAGAGAAACAAAGACATTGTGTATTTACCACCCATACTAGGAAAGAAAAATGAAATACCTGTTTAACATTAACATCAGACACTTTAGGATAGCTCATGTTGCTTCACTAGTTTATTTCAGAATCACACTTCTGTCAGCCTGGTCCTGAATTATGTACAATGTAGAATCTGTTTATTGTAGAAACCTAAGGTGATTATAAAGACTGTATGGCTGGAAAAAACCTGAGATGCTGCTACTTTATTCAGACAACATACAGCAACACCATTACAATAAACTGGTAGAATTCAAAAATGAAAATACACAACAAAATTATTTTACATATTGCTCTATCTTGGGTGTGGTGGCGCACGCCTTTGATCCCAGTACTCGGGAGGCAGAGGCAGGCGGATTTCTGAGTTCGAGGCCATCCTGGTCTACAAAGTGAGTTTCAGGACAGCCAGGGCTACACAGAGAAACCCTGTCTCTAAAAACCAAAAAAAAAAAAAAAAAAAAAAAAAAAAAAAAAAAAAAAAAAAAAAAAAAAGAAAGAAAAAAAAGAAAAAAGAAAAAAGAAAAATAAATAAATAAATAAATAAATAAATAAATAAATAAATAAAGTTATATCATAGGTTAATATCTCAAACTTTTGTGTTTGAGAAAAGGACTACAGAGCAAAGTTAAACTTATCTACAACAATGGATTGTTGTTGGAAATAATTTAGTTACCTAGAATAGAGACATTATTTTAAGATATGCAATGAAATTTAATATATATGTTGCTTTTAAAGGGCCTTATATACAGACTGAGGTAGGCAAATTCACTATATGTTACTCTAAACAACTTTTGTAGTTCCCATAAGAAGGTAATTCCCTTCAAGATGGAGCTTCATCAAGAGAAATTTCACCAGTCACATATAATTGGTTAAGTGAATTTTAGAGAAAAAAACATTTCCAACTGAACCTGTAAACTATTATGATAAACAGTACAACATAATATTAATATCCTGTACAGATCGAATAATGTGTCCATAGCAAATTTGTATGTTGGCAGTCCTAAGTCCCAAGAACATGAGCATGTGGCTATAAGTGGACAGAAGGTATTTAAATAATTAGAGGATTGTGAGCCCTAATTCGACATGAGGAAGCATCCTCATACAAAGAGGACAGACAGACAGAAAGGGAAGACCAAGATCAGCGCAAGAAGTTACATCTGCCACCTCAGAGGACAGACGCAGAGTCTAACTTAATGATAAGATTCTGGTAAATAAACTTATGTTGTTGAAAACAGTGAGTATTCCTTTTCAGAATGAAAATATCCTTCTGAGTATCTTTTCTAAAAAATTAAGAGGACAGTAAGAAAAATGTAAAAACAAGGCAGGGCTAAAGATCAGAAGCAGAGCTGACAGCAAAGTGGACCTCAAAGCAGAACTCTAACTTTCAAGTTTAAGGCTTTGCTGTTGGATCTGAAGATCTGATGAGTGTTTGCCCATCCATATGATCAGGGAGTTTAAGAACTAGAAAGCTACATCTAAACTTGAACATGAGCGCTGCTGTGTCGTAACCCAGGAGGTTGGGGTTTATATGCTGTTTTCCCTAAGAAGGACTAAGAGGTAAGAGCATGAAAGAAGTGAGGTCAGCAGAAGGCTAAGCTTCTCTCCCATCATCTGTCAGTGTGGCTCCCATGCATATCTGCCAGCATGAAGCACTGACCACAGAAGATACACCCATAGTGTATTTTCTAACATACTACAGTCATGCTTGAGGACACTGGAAACTGGCTAGTTCTAACATTACCAAAAACCAGTCACATAAAGGTTTTCACTCAGAGATATGTTTATGTAAAATCGAATGCATTGTCTTAGCTTTTGATAGCTAGTTAATTTTGTGGCATAGTATATTTCTTCTAACTTACCTATAAATGGCTCCATAATACTGAAAAGCTAAATTAGTTTCACTGGTGATTTACAAGTTTTAAAAATTACATTTATTTAGTGTATATGTGTGTATACATACAGATAGACATACACACATACTTTCACATAAGACAAACCAATGTCGTTGTGTGATAATCTAAGCCTACTAAGTTTGCAAGGGAGGAAGGGGAAAGGTAAGGAAGAATGAGAAAGAAAGAGAAAGATGGGGTAGAGGGTACACACATGAACACATGAATAGGAAGGGTGAATGCAGAGATAGCAATTACAGAACAGGAAAGAGGAAACCCAAGAACATTCTTGCAGCTGCCAAGTCTGCCTCATGAGAACCAGGGCTGCAGCTCCTTAGCCAACTGTCAATGAGATTTAAGAACATGTACAGCTAATGAGGCCCTCTTGGTTTAAAAGCTAAAGAAGTGGCAGTTTTGAAAGCATAACTGTGGGTTTTCCCCTAATCCCTTCTGTCTCACGTCATATCAGAATCTAGTCTTTCTGAGCGTGAGCAAGCCCTACTCCATCATTCCTCTCAAACGCTGCACCACCCACCGCCTCATTTACTTCTCCAAGCAGTTAATTTGCAAAAGTGAAAGCTCTGAACATGGCACATGGCTTGCATTTTTTAAACTGCTGTTGATATGACAACTGAATGAACAAATACAGAGCTGCTCCAAACAATCATTTTCAGCATCATTAATAAAGAAGACATACATTAGGGATGACGATGAAATGCTGTAACTCAGCTGTAACCCAAAGTACATCAAATTTGAAGAAATTCCCATTAAGAAAAAGGTAATTGAATTATTTTTATTTTCTTTCCATAACATTACAGATTTTAAAATTCTATCTATCCTTTATCCCCTGCTGTAGTACCCTGCTGTTTCTTCCACAACCTCCAGTTTATAGAGTTTAGAAGATACTCTCTGCTCTCAGAGCAAGCCATATAAATACAGTAGTCACTTGGGGGAATGTACTGTAAGAGCCCAGCAGTTTATGACCCTAGGAAGGTTCTTGTCAAATATGGGTGGCAGGGCCTCAGGGATGCCTGCTTTGAAGAGCTTTCCTCGGTTTCAGGAGTACTAGAAGGGCTTGTTTCTCTGACTGAAAATAATCACCAAAAATCAAGATTGCTTTTAGGAGAGGCTCCCCCCCCCCAACTCTCATTAGTTACTTTGTTTATATTTTAAATGTTGTCCACCTTTCTGGTTTCCTCTATGCAAGTTCCCATCTCATCTCCCCTCCCCTGCCTCTATGAGGGTGCTTCCCCTACCCAAACACCCGTGTACCCATGCACCCACTCCCACCTCACTGCCCTAGCATCCCCCTATGCTGTGGCATCGAGCCTTCACAGGACCAAGTGCCTCTCCTTCGATTGATGCCTCTGCTACATATGCATCTGTAGCCATACAGTCCCTCAATGTGCATTCTTTGGTTGGTGATTTAGTCTCTGGGAGCTCTGGGAGGTCCAGTTAGTTAATTTTGTTGTTCTTCTTATGGGGTTGCAAACCGCTTCAGCTCCTTCAGTCTTTACCCTAACTTATCCATTGGGGTCTCTGTGCTCTGTCCGATGTTTGGCTGTGTGCATCTACATCTGTATTGGTCAGACTATGGCCCAGCTTCTGGAGGGACCGCTTTATCAGGCTCATGTCAGCAAGTGCTTCTTGGCATCACCCATAGTGTCTGGGTTTGGTGTCTGCAGATGGAACGGATCCCTAGATGGGTGGTCTCTGGATGGCCTTTCCTTCAGTCTCTGGCAGAGATTTCTTTTTTTTTTTCTTATTTATTTATTTATTTATTTATTTATTATTAGAGAGTTTCTTCATTTACATTTCAAGTGTTACCCAAAAGTCCCCTATATCCTCCCCCCGCCCTGCTTCCCTACCCTCCCTCTCCCGCTACTTGGCCCTGGCATTCCCCTGTACTGGGGCATATAAACATTGAACTCCCCATGTATTTGCTGACAGCAAAGTCTAGTTTTGAAGCAACTTTTTGTTTAAATGATTTTTAGTTTCAGGGTACAGAGGTTTTTTTTGTCAGTCACACAACATCAATGCACACACTTCCTAACTCACTTTCAGAGTGTGCGCACAGGAAGCAACACAAACTGCTCTTCCTGTTGGTCTCTAAGTTAGGAAATGGGGACAGTGCATTTCTCAGCACACTTTCAACTCCTCTCACTGTAACTCTGTCCCTTTACCTCTCTACTGACTGAAACCAAACGAGCTTTGAGTTCCCAGTCTGCTGCAGCAATTAGAAAAGTTGGAGACACCAACGTTGGTTCTGTTCACTTTTCTTGCAGAAATTCATCACTCTAGGCAATATGAGTCTGATTCTCCAGAGTACAGATGGCATTTCTACTCCTGACTCCAGACACCGGAACAACAGTTTTCAACACAAATGTGGTAAACATTGACAGTCATACTGACCCACTAAACCACAAACAAAGCAGGCTGCTAAGGCACTGGACAACAAGAGGGACCAGAAGTAGGTTGCCCAGAAGAGTCCAGCATAACCCATTTCAAATATTTGCTTAGCTGGTACAAGAGAAACAATTCTATGTAATTTCAGAGAAAAGAAATAAAAGGAAAATTCAAAGTACCATATGGGGTTGTAACAAAGAGCTTAAGATACTACACAAGCAAGTATGCACACATACATAGGCACATGAGTGTGTGCATACACACAACACATGCTCTTTCTCACATGAGCATGAGCGAGCATACACACACACACACACACACACACACACACACAAATATGTTGCTAACCCAGCACTTATGAGGAAGCAAGCTCTTTACCACCAACTACTGTTTAATAAAAAAGTTGTAAAAGCATTACTTAATAAAAGTCTATTCTTGGTAACATATAGATTCCTTACCGCTTATAAAATGTATATGTAAAAACAAAGCCTGAAGAATAAATCCTAGGTATAGCAAAATCAGTCCTTCCTGGCCATGAGGACAGTCTCTTTTCTGCACTAGCACCACTGCTCCATGTGGAAGGGCTCTCTTCCCATCACAGGGCCATTATCCTGAAAACCACCCTAACAACCTGAAATTCATCAACAACCTCTTGAATTATTGCTGAGAACTGAGAACATCTGTGTCAACCTGTCTTAGTAGTTGTTCAAAGAAATCTCTGCCTAACAAAGATAAGACTGTAAGCCAAATAACTAGCAATAGTGTTTGCTTCAGGAACTCTGTACTAATCAATTTATCATAGGGAATAGTCCACACACATGGGTTGAAAAGAGTCTTGCCTTACAGTATCCAGGAGTCACAACTTGTGTGTCACAATCTTTTCCAAATCCACAGAAGCTGTCTATCTTTTTAAGCCCACCTTATACTCTTTAAGCCTCAAAGATCTGGGAAGAGTCCACTTCTACTTCTTTCTGACAGGTTGTCTGCTGACAGGGTAGGGAGCTGAACACTGCCATGTTCCTATATACTTAACTACATAACAATAATTGTTTCTTAGTAATTTTCTATAGAATATACAATTCTATATAAAAGTATTTAAGCAGGAGTCAAGTTTAAACTTCTCATAAAACTGCATACTTACAATTATATTTTGTATATAACATAGTAAGTGAGCTTGTAGCTCAAAATACCTGTTCTTTATGTTCTTTACCCTTGCTTTATGTCACACAGTATCATTCCTTACAAGAAACTATGCGATCCTTCAGTTGAATTACTGGCTAATAGATTAAATTCTAAAGCTATGGATCATCTTCAGCATATTTTAAAACGTCAAGGTTATTAAGATGATCTGTAAGTAAAGCTATAACCTGCTGGGAGATAGAAACCCTTCCATGATGTGTTACTTATGGCTCTTCTTCCTAGTGAGCACTTCTCTCCCAGTATTTTCAGGCAGCATTCTGCTTTCTGGTAATCACTAAGTATGTGCAAGGTTTGCAGGGATTTGAGTGTGCAACTAAGTAAACTGGAGATGACAGAATAGGTCCCAGAGAAAGATCAGGATGCTGTGATACCATCTCATAGAAGGTGAGATGCATTTTGAAAGACTGAAAGTTACATTTTGAAAATATGACCTATTTAGTAAGTATATAAAATGCATAGCTAATATCAGACACAATATATGCATATTACATATTTTTTAAAGTTTCCTTTATTGTAAAAATGATTTTTCATTTTCACTGTACAAGAGACTAAATATGATGTTGCCTAACATTCTGGGCTCCTAACAGAATTTTACAAGATTTGATATAGGACCCAACCATTTTCTCTATTGAAGAAAGTGTTCTTTTCACAGTAATTGCTCCTTTTGGAGCAAACTCAAGTCCTTCTTTCGCACATTCACAACGCAGCTGTGCTGTTTCATTATGAAACATTCCTTACTGAGAACACAGCATACTTTGCCTACTGTTCACTTCGGGGCTTATTTTTAAGTGTAGAGTCAGGGACTAAAGTAAAGGAAACTGGTACCTTATAGACATATAAACATGGTAAGGTATATATTAGCTATATTTTTGCCACAAGGATTCACTTAAGTCTGACCTGAGTATTTTGGCTAAATACTAAACTTTCAAAATGAATAAAGTTAGGGATGGGGCCACCCACCCTTCTCAAAATTTTAACCCAGAAAGGAAATACGGGGACAAAGAGTGGAGCAGAGACTGAAGGAAAGGGCATCTAGAGACTGCTCCACCTGGGAATCCATCCCATATACAGCCACCAAAACCAGACACTATTGCTAATGCCAAGAAGTGCTTGCTGACAGGAGCCTGGTGTAGCTGTTTCCTGAGAGGCTCTGCCAAAGACTTACCTATACATATGTGGATGCTCACCACCAACCATCAGACTGAGCATGTGGTCCCCAAGGGAGGAGTTAGGGGAAGGACTGAAGGAGCTGAAGGGGTTTGCAAACTCATAGAAAGAACAACAATATGAACCAACCAGATCCCCCCGAGATCCCAAGGACTAAATCACCAACCAAAGAATATATGGAGAGACCCATGGCTCCAGTTGCATATGTACCAGAGACCCATGGCTCCAGTTGCATATGTACCAGAGGATGGCCTTGTCTGGCATCAAACGGAGGGGAGGGGAAGCCTTTGTTCCTGGGAGGCTTGATGCCCCAGTATAGGGAAATTGGAGGGCAGGGCGGCAGGAGTGGGTGGGTAGGGGAACACCCTCATAGAAGCAGGGGGATGGGGGATGGAATAGGGGGTTTCTGGAGGGGAAACCAGAAAGGAGTTTATAAACTGTTTGAAACTGAAACAAAATAACTAATAAAACATTTTTAAATAAAATTTGCATACATTAAAAATGCATATTTATGAGTATGCAGGCTAAACAAGTAATGTTGCAAAGCCAGAAATACTTTTATAAATAATAATCTTTATATTCTATGTGGTCAATGTTATATTAGTGAAAAAATGTAGTATATGTAATTCCATTATTTCCCAGATTATTCTAAAGAAAAAAAAAATTAAACAAACCAATAAAGCACAGGACAATTTATGAATTCACAGGTGGAAAGCCATCATATTGTAAACATAAGAAAAAAGAATAAAACATATGAAATCTATCTCACCTAGTTATTTTGAATGTACCTTCTTGGCATGTCTGCACAGTGTTCTAAGGAAAATTACAATCGTGAAGAACGTTCTCACTCTGTGGTCGGGATGCCTTGACTCATTAGTGGGCATGGTTATGAAACGAGATATATGATTTAAAAAAGTATAACAAACAAGAAAGTGCCAATCAAAATAGATTATATTCACTGAAACAAATGATTTTCTTTAAAAAATCATTTATGACCTATGTCAGAAAAAGGGGACTCTGGGAACGAAGAAAGGATTGCCATTGCAAACCACAGTACATTATAAGAAACTGTTATGTGTTTACTGTGAACAAGAATTAAACTCATACAGCACATCAGACTCGCCGTTCTAGCTCCATCACATTCTGTATTACTTAGTAATCTGAACATAAATGATTGAGAATGGTTTGACAATATTTGAAGGAGGAAGAGAATGAGAAGTGGAATACAGAAGCTTAGAGAAATCCACTGATACATCAATTTGCTCAGTATGAGAAGTGGAATTACAGAAGCTTAGAGAAATTCATTGATACATCAATTTGCTCAGTATGATTTATGCAAAGAAATGTGAAAATTTCCCAATACATACCTATCTCATCCCCATGACAGCAGAATTTTAAAAGTTGAATCCTGTAGAAACTAAAGGCTGATCTGGCCTATGGTGTAAGGCATATGACGCTGTCTTCATGCTATTTTAATAGAAGACAGTTAACAAATATGCTTGTTTTGATAACATTTGCAGCACGATACAGGGTAAAATTTACAGAGATCCTTAGTCACATCAAAACACAAACTATTTTAAGGCAAATATATAAAATGTATCACAATTTTCCTTTGGTGTATATAGAAGTAAGAGATAACTGAATTCCGAGGAGACAGTCTGGATGCTTAGGTCCTTCAGAGTTCACTATTATCAACTGTCATCATGGAATCATGTGAGAAAGTCTTCACAGAATCTTCTCCATCGGTGACATTCATAAGATCTTATTCTTACCTTTAGAGATATGCATTAAAATGCTTTTCTCAGACTTTAATTCATATGCTTATTAGTGACTTATATTTAATGTAATTACTCAGTCTTCTTGACTGAGAATAATCTATGGTTTTTAAGGACAACTGGATTCTATTTAGCACATTAATTTTTACAAACCATGAAATAATTTTACATAATTGGAAAAAATTTCAACAGTGTGAAGAAGTTAATGAGGAATTCTACATTTACGCTCTGGGAAAGAGGATTCCTTTCTCATTTGACTTTCACGCAAAATCAAATTTATATTTTAGTTTCTCAGAGAATATTTAGTTCTATTAAAGTTTGACATATTAAAATATATTCTCATTTTGTGGTTCTATAACAAGTGTATTTATTTTCAAGGTTTTCCCTTTTTTAGAGAGTGAAGCGGGGAGGGATGGAAGGGGAGAGTATGTATGTATGTATGTATGTATGTGTTTCTGTGTATGTCTGTGGCTGTGTGAGTGTATGTGGGAGTAGGATGTGGTAGGTGTGCTTATGAAGGCCATAGGAGAACTTTCAGAGATTGCCTGGTCTGAAGGCCTGACTGGAAGTAGCATTAGCCACTGAACCAGCCTTGCTATCTGTCAAGGTTTTAATTAGTAAACTCCTATTTTCCTGTTAAGTTACAGGCCCGGAACTACTATGAATTTCTTTTTGCAAAGTTAAAACATCTGTTTTTCTGTAAGTTTACAAATGTCTGTCATGTAGAGTGCCTTGTTAGGAGGTAAAGGTATTGACTACATGGTCCTTTTTAATGACGATGAATGCGGTACACAGAAATCTTTGAAAGGAAGCAGTTCACATTGCCCAGAACTTTGACATGACACAGCTAGAGTTTAGGCTAAGAATGCATACAGTTCATGGTGACAATGAAAGTAACAGGAGGAGAGACAGAGGAAAGCGAGCAAACAGTAACAGAGCCAGGCAATGTCACCAAAGCCAGCAAGGCAGGCAATGTTGTCTAAAGTAATACAGGGAAATGCATGTAAAGGATCAATCAGATAGTGTCTCTCTCTTTCATATTCTCTTTCTTTCTCCTCCCATCCCCCTCTCTCTTCCTTGCTTCTCTCCCTTTCCCTTGCTCCACCCCCCCCTTTTTTTGAGAGGACAGGGTTTACTCAGCTCACACTTCTACAGCACTGTTCATCATCAAAGGAAGTCAGGACAGGAACTCAAAGTGAACAGGAATCTGAAGGCAAAAGCTGATATTAAGGCCATGGAGGGATGTTGCTTATTGGCTAGCTCAGCCTGCTTTTTATAGAACCCAGGACCACCAGCCCAGGGGTGGGCCCACCCACAGTGGACTGGGCTCTCCCTCATCAATCACCAATTAAGAAAATGTCCTACAGCCAGATCTTATGCAGGCATCTTTTCCCTTGAGATTCCCTCCTTTCAGATAATTCTAGCTTGTATCAAGATGATATAAAACTAGCTAGCACAGAGTTCCAGGGATCGAACTTTAGGCATCGGGGTTGGCAGTAGTCATCTTTCCTGTCTGAGTCTCCTTGCCAGTATCCCAGCCCTCTTCATTGCTTTATCTTACAGCTGTGTCTCACCGTGTTGCGTAAGCTAGGCTTGAACTTACTGTAGTGTAGAAAGCTTTGAACTCTTAATTTTCCCATTTTAACCCCTTGAATAGCTGAGATTACATACCCCATATTATTTAGGAGATTTTTTTTTAAGGGAGTTGTTTTTTGTTTGTTTTTGTTTTTGTTTTTCGAGACAGGGTTTTGCTGTGTAGCCCTGGCTGTCCTGAAACTCACTCTGTAGACCAGGCTGGCCTCGAACTCAGAAATCCGCCTGCCCCTGCCTCTCAAATGCTGGGACTAAAGGTGTGCACCACCACTGTCTGGCTTAAGGGAGTGATTTTAATGAGAGTATTTAATATAGTTTTCTTAAAAGAGACCTTCCTAAATATTCTACCCCATTTATACATGTCATATCTCATTTTATAATGCCCTACATGAAAATCAAAGCAATCAACTTGTTTCAGGGTATCTTGATGTCTATCTTTATTAAGAACTGTATAACCACACACCCTTTCCTCTCTATCCAGTGGTACTGGGACAAAACTTCAAACAATCCTAGTGCCAACAGAAAGGTGAGAAGCAAGGTTCTAGAGATGAGACTTTCTAAGCACCCATAACACAAGTCACAGTCCTCTCTAGTTTATAGGTCCCAAAAAGGCGCTGTACCAAACACTGCACCTGATATTTAATGCCCTCTTCAAGAAAGGTTTACTGTACGGAAAAATAAAGGACAAATCAAGAAGAGGACAGAAACCTTAGTACAAATTTTCTGTCCATCTTAGTATATCAATTTTACTTCTGGCTTTGTTAGTTTTTTTTAATGTAAAGATAAGGTTAACATTCTTCTTAGACATAGTACTGAACAGCATTCGTAAACATTCCTAAACAAAAGATCACAATATTTTAAGTACATACAATTTCCAACTTATAATTGGAGATGAGAATCCGCATGAGTAAAGTCTGAGGCATGAACGCGATGCTTATGAAAACATAAGAGTACGGTGGGTCACCCATGCTGACTGCAGTCTCAGTCAGCAGCAATGTTACTTTATGATAGCTTCTGCATGTGTAAACATGTGAGCAGGACATGCAGAATATGCATAACTCATTTGCCAAAAAGGACAAAGCCTGGATTATATATAACCAACATCCACCACTCCCAGGCAAGAGCTGACATCTAAATCTTAAACAGAATGATATATTTGTTGAGTGGGAGTAATAATTTAAGTATAACCTTTATTTTATGTTAGGCGTTTTTCTTTGAGATGATTATTACTCAACAGAGAGCATGTTTCCCACGTAACCATGAGTTGCACAGTTTCCCTTTGGGTACACAGTAATGATTGCCTTTGTGATGACTTTCATGCTGTTAAGAGATCATTAATACTCGACTTGTGTGACTACATAGCCATCGTTAATAGTGAGAAACAAACTTGCAATCAGCCACAGCTTTCTCCTCCCGCAGTATTAATTCTCCTACATCCCTCATATCCATTCACGTTGAAATAGAACATTATTAATATTTTCAGCTTCTTTCAAGTCTGTGTTATTTCATAATATGTGAAAATGTGAACAAAAACATTACATTAAAGATAGTATTTATCCACAAAGCATTGAAAATGAAATAAAACACTCAAAACGTTATAGAATGTTATTTTATTTTTTAAGCCTGTTTTGTCCAGTCCTTTTAGTCCAGTTAAAAACTTATGAGTGGCGCACACCTTTAATCCCAGCACTTGGGAGGCAGAGGCAGGCAGATTTCTGAGTTTGAGGCCAGCCTGGTCTACAGAGTGAGTTCCAGGACAGCCAGGGCTACAAAGAGAAAACCTGTCTTGAAATTAAAAAAACAAACAAACAAACAAACAAACCCAAAAACAAAAAGGAAAAAAAAAACTTACATGGTTAAATACAGAGTAAGAAGTTGAGAGCTGACACATCATCTGTCAATTACATGCAATTTTCTTTACATTACAAACTATAATAGTATTGATATGTATGTTCCCAGTGAGAAGTCACCCCATCCATTTAGAGATTTAAAATTTTAAATTCCTAATGAGAGCACATGACTGGTTCTAGCTAATGCCAGCAGCAGCAGCAGCATTCCCTTAGCTAAATTCTGCTCAGAAGGTCTATGCTGGTTTTTAAAAAGTCAACCATCAGACTTTCTTAGATTTACAGGAGAGCATTTTGCAATTTACAGTCATCATGTGGAATGGGTAATTTTCCTACTTTGTGGCTACAGTTTGTATCATTGAACATTTAGCAGCAGCCTAGCCTTACACTATCTGACATGAGAGTTGTCACTGCAGTTATAGCAGCCACAAATATACCCAATCATTCTACAAACCATGCTGGGCTGCACAGCTTGAGTTCTACAGTTTGGGCATCTTTTCCTGAAATGCTGACTGGCAGAACAGAGAAGTCTGATGTGGAATAGAAGAGACAGTCCTCCTCCACATGTACCTGCAAAGTTTCACCAATGAGGAATCACCACATCCAGATAATGTTCACAGACTATTTCGGATTCGGCTGTGTATACTAGGGAACAGAAGCCGAGTACTGAGCAGTGTGAGGCCGGCATGAGCAGGCCAAGTTTGCCGTTCTGTCACTGACACAGCAGCCCATGAAGGCATGGAGAACATGAGCTATGATAAAACATTATAAGCTCTGGCATGTGAAGTCCAAATACTCCAATGTAGTAAGAGTCAAACCTACACTGATGAGAAATACCAACTGAATTCTGGGACATTTGTGAGCACAAACGTGAGCAAAGCACCTACATCCATTCCAATAGCATTCTGGGGAAGGTTTAAATTTAATTTTCATAATACTTCTTAGGATTAGTTATAGTCAAATCATTTATAAGGCCTTTAATGCAGAAAAACTGTACCAGGTATTGTAAACTACATATCTTTAAATATTTACTTAAAGCTTTTATTTTTCAAAGGACGCTTATAGCATGGTATGCGAAGGGAATGTTTCCTTTCCTTTTCATATTTTACACACACACACACACACACACACACACACACACACACACACACACAGCATATATATACTGAGATGGATTCTCACCAGTGTAACTCTGTATGTGTCATGTAGATTAAAACAGCAGGCAGAATCCACCTGATGAATTACTGTATGTCCCCTGCCCTGCATGGGAACAGCTGTTCGTTTGAGGACTAACATACAGACGTGAACATCAATACCTGAAATCTGACAACTGATGCATTTCCTTGTCTGGCTTCACTTTCCATTACAGAGATAGGTCTTTACTTTCCGTTACAGAGATGCGTCTTTACTTTCCATTACAGAGATGCGTCTTTACTGTTGCCTGTCCAGCAGCTTTGTTATATGTGCTCACTGTCTCATCCTACATTTCCTTCTGTACTCTGCTGGTGGACAGTTCAGTGGATGTTAGCATGAGGTACTAAGCATGGAGGTAGTATTATTGTACATTCCAGCTGCAAGTCATACACATGTGTGCCCTACCCCTATGGCTTAAAAACACAGGGCCATGGTGTATGACCGTGATCCATAATGTTTCCTAATCAGAACCTTTAAGATACATGAAACAGTTTACATGCAAGCCGGTGAAAGAAACTCTGAGTGGTATCGCTCTTGCTGATTTGGGTGAATGAATGGATGTTAGCATCTAGTCACAGTGTTAATAGTGACATATGAGGCAAGTCAGTAAGACTGAACTTGCCTCATATACTAATGGCCGAGAACATTTTTTAAAAGAACTGTAAGTGCTTCTTAGACTATTGGTCTGTGCAGCACAAGAGTGACTAATCAATGAAACTAGTTCCAGGATGGGAAGTTCCTGACAATGTACTGACTACGTGACTCCTAGTCTTTTGGAGCTTATCATGCAATGTGAAAATCTAATATACTAAGGTAAAAGAACCCATAAAGCACCTGCCATTATCTCAACTAAACGGAAGACACTGGGATATTTCAGAAGGCCAGAAGGCTGACAGAAATACAGACACTACACTGTGTTCCTGAGGTCTAGTTGAGAGCAAAGACTCCATTAGGGTCTTGACCAAGGGCAAACGTGCCGCACTTTGTCATAAAGCCTACCTGCACAGGTGAGTGAGAGCATTTTAAAGGAATAGGCTAATGGTCTTAGAGTGCTCAGGCCTTGCAATGGTCACTTAAAAAATAGGAAAAAAACCTGGGGGCAAAAGTGGAGCAGAGAAACACAAAATACATAAAATTTGATTAGAAAGCTGTGAATTTAATATTACAGGCAAAAAAAGATCAGGCAGAAGCATCTGTAATCGTTAGAGCAACATCAATAACGAGACACTGCAATTTCTAAAACAGGGCAGTATGAAAAGCAACATGAGGGTAAACTCCACTCACTGAAAAAACAGGGTATAAAAGGAAAAATCCATTTAAAAGACTTGCCTTCGTAAAGAAAAACCAGCAGGCTTGCCCTTCATCAGGCCCCAGTGAAGGACTTTCCAGGTCAAGTTGCACATGCAAACCAGGCTACCCAGCTTACTCAAGTCCACATGATGGTATTAAGCACAGACTTAGTCAGTCTGCGGCATTTCCTGTGGTCATAGCCTCCCATTCCTCCCTCTGGAATATGAATATTCTGAGATATACCTTTTTTTTTTTTTTTTTAATTTGGCTGGGGCACATGTCTAAGGGATTTTCTTCAATGTCTGTTCTTGCGATGTCTAAATAGTCTTAAGAAGTTTTATAAGAAGTTATAATGCATTTTCTATTTAGAGATGGACATAGGCCTTGGATGTCAGGGGCAGATGTCTTCCACAGATTCACATTTTGAGCGTTTGTTCCCCATTTAGAGGTATCCTTCTGAGAGGCTATAACCCTTTAACATGCGGAGGTCGCTGGGAGCTTAGGTGACAAGGACCTTAGTAATGTTTCACTGCCCCTCCTGCTCTGTAGCCCACTTTCTCTGCTTCCCTGTCTGCAACTGTGAAAACGGCTTCCACCTCATGTTCCTGTTCTCACAGACTGAAACACCCTCAAACTATGAACACACATAAACCTTTCTTCTTGGGCTGTTCCTGCCAAGAGTATAGCTTACAGCAACACCACAGTATCTATAACTGACTATAGACTGGAATATTTACATATGAGGAGGACTTAGGGGGAGCACCACCTAAGGTATTCCAACAACTAATCAAAGGAACAGGGCGGGTGCACAGTGATGACAGTGAGAAGTCTATGGATCTGAAGGAAAATAAAGCACACCTTCAAATATTTTCAATATTCACAAATGTAATATTAAACTGTCGGGGGGGGGAGTTGCTATGCTAATGTTTTACAATACTTCCTTCCCACGAAAAAAAGAAAAAAGGAAACAGACAAGCAAACAAACAAACAAACAAACAAAAAAAAAAAAAAACAATCCAAAAAGGCTAAGTCATGTGAATTTGGGAGCTATGACTAATGTACATTCTACAATTTTTTCAAATCTACTCTTTTAGGTTTCTTAATCTAATATGATGTTAGAATTCTTAACAATATTGAAATTAACTTCTCAAGATTAAACTTAGGGACACGAGGTATAACGTCTTCAAATTTTTTCTCATGGTTTGTTTCATATTGTTGTCACAGTAACTTACAAACTTGTAAAAATATCCTAAGTACACGTGTGCTTTCAGTAGTGGGCACAATTTTAGGAAGTCAATGACAAAAAGTTTCTTACCTAAAGTAATCCATATTATGTGTTTGTGCCAAGTGTGCATATATGAGAGAGAAGTAGTAAATGAAAAGATGCTTATAATATCAGTGGATAGAAAATGAACTTACCACTTGTCCATTGTGTGGGTTCTTATGAGCATATGGAGGTCCACGGATATGATTCCACATCTGGCCAGACGTCATAGCAAAGACTATACACTGAAAACCAGGGCACAATGTTTCAATACATAAGCCAGGGAATGCCAGAATAATGCATATTTTAAAAGTAATACTCACCATTAAACTACCATTTAAAAATCATGGATCAGTTCCCGTGATTTAAAAAAAAAATCCAGCTCCTATAGGATCCTGTGCAAATTACTCTCTCTGCATCTTTAATTCCCTATCTATGAAGCTGACTAATTCTCCCTAAGAGATACAGTGATGCCTAAGTAACACATTATGTTAAGCGCCCAACAGTGAAAATCTGGCAGCACTTGCCAACTTGGGCCAATCACCAAAGAACATGTGGTAGAGATAAAAAGCGGGATCCTTCTTTCTAAACTTCATTTGCACACTCATTAGGACAATGCAAAGCTTATTTCTTAGGTTCCCACACCTAGATGTCCACTAGTACTTAGCTGCATTCAGCCAAGTGCCTTACTACAAACCCAAAAGAACAGTAGAAACAGAGGAAGCTATATACTCAAGGATAATTCATAGGGATTATTTTTTTGCCTGTTGGCTCAATATGAGAAAAAAAAAGTATTTGGAAAAAACTCTCAATGATAACAAAGCATAACAAAGGGGAGTGGTAATGAACAAGACATTATAGATATGTGAGTTCTCTTGAAACATTAATTTTAAATCCATAAACTTGAAAACTCCTCTAGAATAAAATGTGTGTCTCGGATCATGTTCAGTACTCTTTAGGCCCTGTAATTTGTCCAATTACTCTTCATTTAAATTCCTGGCTCTGGTAATTATATGTTTCCATTAGGATTAAAAATAGCAATAAAAAACCATCTAAATGTGCGTGGTTTTGCTAGTTTGTTTTGTTTTTTTAAAAAGAAAACACAAGAAGAGCAGGATGAGATACACCTTTGGAGAATATAAAAATGCAAAGGAACAAGTTGTATTATGATTTTTTTGGGTTTTATTATTTAATTATTTATTCACCTTACAACCCAATATCAGCCCTTCCTCTTCTCCTAGTACCCCTCATGTAAGTTCTCCCCCTATTCTCCTGAGAAGGGGAAGCCTCCCTCTGGGTGTCAAGCTCCCAACCCCCATCCCTCTATTCGATGCACATCGAGTTGATGCAGAGCTAGGCACATCCTCTCCCACTGAGACCAGTCAAGGCTGTCCACTTCGTTGTGCAGGATCCACAGGCAGGCCGTTAAGTAACAGGTTCAGGGTCAGCCTCTGCTGCAATTGTTTGGGAGACCTGCATGAAGGCCAAGCTGCTCATCTGATACATATGTGCAGGGGCCGAGGTCCAGTCCCCATTGGCTCTTTGATGAGTGGTTCAGTCTCTAGGAGCCCCCAGGGGTCCAGGTAAGTTGACTCTGTTAAGTCTTCCTGTGGAGTCCCTGTCCTCTTCAGGTCCATCAATCTTTCAAAACTCTTCTATTAAGACTCTCCAAGTCCCATCTACTGCAGAGACTATGAGACTCTGCATCTCTTCCCATTGGCTGTTGGATGGAGCCTCTAAGAGGACAGTTATGCAAGCTAAGCTTCTGTCTGTAGGCACAATGGAGCATCATTAATATTGCTGGGGATTAGCTTTTGGCCTGTCATGGGATGGGTCTAGATCTGGGGAGGTCATTGGATGGCCATCCCCTCAGGTTCTGCTCTTTGTCCCTGCACATCTTGTAGGCAGGGCACATTTTGGGTAGAAGGCTTTGTGGATGGGTTTCTGTCTTTATCTTTCCACTGGGAGTCCTGCCTGGCTAGAGGAAGTGGTCACTTCAAGATCCATATCCCCTACTGCTAGGTATTTCAGCTAGAGTCACCCCCTTAAGCCCTCTGTGGCCTCTCCCCATCCCAGGTTTCTGGCACATCCTAGAGATTGCCCCCACTCCTCAGCCAATCTACCTTCTTCCTCCTGCTCTCCCCACATACGATTGATCCCCATGCTGGCCTGCTCCCGTCCCCATGCCCTCTTCCACCCAGTTCCCTACTTCCATTAACCTCTGATATCTATTTTGTTTTCCTTTCTGAGAAAGATTCAACCATCCTCCCTTGTTCTCTCCTTGTTATCTGACCTCATTGGGTCTGCTGATTATAACATGGGTATTCTATACTTTATGGCTAAAATCCATGAGTAAGTGAGTACATACCATGTATGTCCTTTTGGGTCTGAGTTACCTAACTCAGGATATTTTCTAGTTCCATCCATTTGCCTGTGAAATTCATGATGTCCATGTTTTTAATGGCTGAGTAGTACTCCACTGTGTAGATATACCACATTTTTTTTTTTTGTATCCCTTCTTCAGTTGAGAGACATCTAAGTTGTTTCCAGTTTCTGGCTATTACCAATAAAGCTGCTATGAACATAGTTGAGCAGGTGTCATTGTGGTATGGTGGAGCATCTTTTCGGTATATGCCCAGGCCTGGTATATCTGGAGCTTAATGTAGAACTATTCCAAATCTTCTGAAAAACCACCAAATTGATTTCCAGAGCGGTTGTACAAGTTTGCACTCCCACCATCAGTGGATGACTATTTCTTTTTTCTATCACCATGCCTGCATCTGCTGTCTTTTGAGTTTTTAATCTTAGCTATTTTTATGAGTGTAAGGTGAAATCTGAGACTAGTTTTGGTTGTATTTCCCTGATGACTAAGGATGTTGAACATTTCTTTAAGTACTTCTCGGCCAATTGAGATTCCTCTGTTGAAAATTCTGTTTAGCTCTGAGCCCCATTTTTCAATTCGGTTATTTGGATTGTCAGTGTCTAATTTCTTGAGTTCTTTATATATTTTGGATATTAGCTCTCTTTTAGATGTAGGGTTAGTAAAGATCTTTTCCTAATCTGTAGGCTGTTGATTTTTCTTGATGATGGTGTCTTTTGACTTGTAGAAGCTTTTCAGTTTCACGAGGTCCCATTTATGAATTCTTGACCTTAGTGTCTGAACCACTGGTGTTCTGTTCAGCAAGTTGTTTCATGTACCCACGAGTTCAAGCCTACTCCCCACCTTCTCACTATTAGATTTAGTGTACCTGGCAAACACAATATTTGGAAACTGAAGTCATAGTTGCTTGCAAGCATCATAGTTGGGCAGAAATAAAATATAAAGCAATCTGACAAGCCTCAACCTGAATGACAAAGGTATTTACTTGGGACATCTGTATCACCTCCTCCAAGACTCAGAGAACATCACAGAAGAGGGGTGAGAAACACTACAAGAGCTAAAGAATAGTAAGGAATGCTGTGCAAAGCTGCCTTTCAGACATGATATGGTGTTGTGTCACTCAGCAGCACAGCTACATGCACAAGACCTAGCCGTACTGGGCCAATCACTATTCTATCATAGAGGTTTAGAAAGGAAAATATTTTTATACTCCAGATAGCTACACTTCTAAAGAGAATGAGTTACAAAAGGGAACACTCTGTAATGACACTGAAAACACAGAGAACACTTGGGAGTGTTATTATTGCATAAGCAAGAAGGGACACGATCTAGCACATGAGCAAGAGGTGTTAGCCTCAGACAGGAGCAGACTCTGCTCAGTGACTACAGCTGTCCAGACACAAGGTTACCTAGCAAACATGGTGCTACAGGGTAGCTGGAAAGCTATATACCATAGAAACAAATAATCAATGTCAAATGTACATGTAA
This sequence comes from Mus minutoides, assembly GCA_902729485.2. Taxonomy (NCBI): domain Eukaryota; kingdom Metazoa; phylum Chordata; class Mammalia; order Rodentia; family Muridae; genus Mus; species Mus minutoides. The sequence goes on from LR750132.1 coordinate 317,914, forward strand.
GTGCCATATCAAACATTCTTGTGGTATGTGAATTTCTCTCAATGATACATATACAGAAAATTTCCTAAGATTTCCATGTTATAGAAGTTAGTCAATATCACAAAATGTTTATATTCAGAATTACATCTAAATTATGATACTGAGACCATGATTACATCTGTGTCATATTAATATAGTAATAGATACAAATGCAAGTGCATTTTGCTAGTACTCAAGAGAAAATGACCAAATTATCTTAAACATAGATATCAAAATTAAGCAACAACATAATCTATGGGAGGCTTTTGCAAATTTCCTTTAGTTAACTGTTTATTCAAGAGTCCAACAGCTGGAGTAATAACCATAAAGGAACCTTAAGAAAGGATTCTCTGCTGAGTCATTAAGGCATACTTACAGAAATCCAGACTCACAAAATTGTGGCAATTTTTACAAGATACAAAAAAATTCTGAATTAACATAATCATCTAAAGTGCCAGACATGCCAAATTTATGCCAGCCATCTTTAAGCATGACACATTCTGACTTTCATCATACATGCTAAAAATCTGTCACCATTTTAGTATACTCCTTAATTTGGATGACTTAATTTTTGCCATTAGTGTAATTGGAACTTTTATTAAATAATATATTCAGAAAATGCACAACTCATGAGGAGACATCTATGAGCCGTCACAAAGTGTGTAAATATAGAACAATACTATTTTAAAACAAGAGCCTTCTGAGTTACTTCCTGAGAGTTGCCAAGACAGCCTTCTAAGAAAAGACATTTTCTTGAAACTGCTGCAGTAAAACTTAGGTCACACCCTCTTTCACAGATGCCATGTAGCTGTTCTCAAGAGTAAGAAGTAAATGCACATTCTCAAGAAGTCACAATGCTAAACATTCTCTTTTACACCTGGGGCTATATGTGTATCCTTGGGTGTCCTGCTTAAGGCCTCGTAGAGTCACGTAACAATTTAATTTTTAATGTATTAGAGATTATGGTAGTTGAGAGCATTTTCCTATGTTTAATGAAACTGGATATTAAGTGACTGTGTCCAGTTTTCTTCTTTTCTTTTAGTGTTTGGCTATGTACCTTACTGTTACTGTCTTTAGTATTTGGCTATGTACCTTACTGTTACTGTCTTTAGTATTTGGCTATGTACTTTACTGTTACTGTCTTGTTGAAGTTCTTTCTTGTGGATCAGGTACTTTGTTAAAAATAGAGAGAGCAAGTAAGTCTTAGCAAATGGGTGGTTTTCTTTTTATTGTTTTAGAAGTATCACTTAGCAAACAAGTTTTTAATGTTAATATAGTTCATTTATTTCTTCAAGAATAGTTACTTCATCTGCTCTAAGATATTCTTGTCTAATAATGAATACCTACACATTCTTTTCAAAGTATTATGTCCCCATTAGTCATAATTCATTTGCTCTCTTGTACATGGTAGGAAGTAAATTCATGGGGTTTTCAGTTCTACTGCATTTGATATCTTTCTTACAATACATGACTTTATAACCGTAAACCTGTTTGTACACAACAATTGTGTTTTCTCTATCTTGCTGTGAAATGACCATCACATTACATTATGACTAGGACTAAGTATGCCCACACCTAGAAGGATCACAAAAGTATTCTCTACCAGGAAATACAGTCAGTTACACACTCTCCTAAGAAGTATAAGGGGCAACAAAAACCAAGGCACACAGAACAACCACCCAACAAACACAAGGCCAGATAGCAATGCCACACACACACACACACACACACACACACACACACACACACACACAAAACCACCAGAAAATCCTGACAACTATGTAAAGATCATGTGGTAATAGGAATAGTGAGGAAACTCACGTCAAAAACACAGAAAATATTTTCAGCAAAATTGTGGAACAAATTTTCCCTAACTAACCTAAAGAATGAGGAGGTCCCTATAAAGGTCCATGAAGCATAAAGAATACCAAATAACAGGACAAGAAAAGATATTCCCCTGCAGGTAACTGTTTCTCTTTAGTTAAGAAAATTAAGAAACAACGTTTTTATTTATTCTTTTATTTTTAAGTATATTCCAAAGATATAAACTCATTCTGGGAGACTGTAAGAATTTGTGGTTGTCCATGTCTTTAGAGATCATCGGCCACTATTAGTCCATAAGGGCGAAGGGAGCAGAGATGACAGACTGGGAGTTCATGAGCCCTCTGAGTACCTTAGGTGAATGCTCACACCAGGACCAGCTTTGGAGTCACATCAACCTTACCAGGGGGGATCTAAGGCGTATATAATCTGGGGACTGGGGATAGGCACATCCAGGATGAGCAAAGGTCATTGGGTGTAGGTTTAGAGTAATGAAATGCCTCATTAACATGGGGAAGCATTTCAGAACTTTAGTTGCCAACTGATCTGCTTCTTATCAGGAGAAAAGAAGTTCATCAGGCAGTCTAACTAAGGATACGTGCCCTTTCTCAGTAGAGGTAAGTGTGTGTGTATATGTGTGGGGCTGGTGGGGGTGGGGCTGGAGAGATGGCTCAGCAGTTAAGAGCACTGACTGCTCTTCCAGAACCCACAAGGTGGCTCACAACCATCTGTAATGGAATCCAATGTCCTCATCCTCTTCTGATGTGTCTAAAGACAGTGTAATTACTTACATAAAATAAATAAATGTATCTTTAAAAAAGAAGTGTGTGAGTGGGGGGTAAGTGGAGGTGGTAAATTCCACAGATAAAGTCAGAGAAGGAGAAGCCCTGTTAATGAAGAGAGTATCCCATATTGCTCTGAGCTTAGAGGCTATGAGGTCAATGGTAGACTTTGACCTTAATTAGCGGAGTTTTCCCACAAGAATTCTCCACAAATATTCATTAGGTTGCATATAAAAACTACCTATTTAAAAAACAGGCATAGCTATCTTCTAATGAATCAGGTGCCAGATGAAGGAAGTGTTAGGGATACCCTTAAATTCCTATTTCCCTGGAAAAATAACATCAACAATTAGTTTCCCACTTGGAACTGTGAACAACTAACTATACAGACAGCAATACATCAGTCAAATGTTAAATAATGTTATAAAATACTATTTGGGGGTTACTTTCCAACCTTCTGTGAAACCAGAGCCTCCCAATAACTCTGAATGCTTGTTCTAGCAAATCATAATCTGTTTAAGGCATAAAGACCTTTCCTGCTCATGAAAATTGTCAGAGAATTTGTACTAATCTTCAGCCTTTTAAGCTTCTAATAAAATCTAAGTAATTAAACTAATATAATTTTTTGAGGCAGGAGAAACATTAGGGTGTGAGAACCATCCACCAGTCAGCTCTTCAGCAGTAACAGGCAGAAGGAGCGTCTGCCCCACTGTGATTTACTGTGATAATAAGGCTGGCTTATTAGACTTTTTAATGATGTCTTCTCTTTCATGATTTTAATTCTCAGATCATTGGGATGTTTTCTTTTGTGTCTGAAATGAATGTTACTACTCACCACGCTAATATTGCCTGGGTTAAAATGACAGGAATCTTTGAAAACTATATGGCCACTGAGTTCTGCAGTATGAGCTACAAACTACTCAGCTTTAACCCATTCTAGTAATTCAAGCAACACTGCTTTTTGAAAATTACAACATTTACATTTGCCCTATAATTCAGTATTTTACTCCACCATTCTACTTCAACAGCATAATAAATCAGGACACAATTAATTCTCTAAGTAAAGACAAAAGAAGTTAAACAAGAGCCAATCAGTGCCCTGTACTCTGTTCCCTAGACCACTATTGCCTTTTAGGAACAAGAAGTACTTAACAATCATTTTTCCTGCTCAAGACACCCAAAAGGCAGTAAAATCTAATGGTATCACTGCTGAAATTTAACTTTGAAGTCAGGAAGCTATGAGATATGTATGTATAAATATCTCTAGAGCTCATTTCCTCTTTGCCAGGAAGTTCAAATCTTTCAGACTATTCTATGCATAAACCACTATGAATAACATTCTCCTTTTTGCAAAATATATTTATTCTTACTCTAGTCGTGAACCAAAAGCAATAAAGTATAGCAGTAAATATAATTAATACCCTTATAAGACAGTTTGTCTAGAGGTAAGGGCTTATAACACTAAGTAATTCATTGAAAAGTATGTTTTCAAATGGATCAGCTATAAAACATACACCTAGTAATTTCTACTCTTATTACTTATGAGAAAATGGTATGAAGTAAGAGGCTAGGGAGGTGGCTTAAGAGAATAGGTTGAGTATAGGCCTGGAGAGGTGGCTCAGGGGTTAAGAGCACCAACTGCTCTTCCAGAGGTCCTGAGTTCAATTCCCAGCAACGACATGGTGGCTCACAACCATCTGTAATGGGATTTGGTGCCCTCTTCTGGTGTGTGTCTGAAGACGGCTACAGTACACCCGTAAATACAAGAAGGTTGAGTGTGTCTGTAATTCTAGCACTGAGGAAAGGGAGCCAGGAATATCATTAAAGGCTGCTGGACAAGTCTAGTTGAATTACTGAGCTTCTAGATTAATGAGAGATCCTGTGTCAAAAAATTGGGCGGGTGAACCAAAGAGCATGCAGGGTCTGGACCTAAGCCTTCCACACATTTGTAACAGATATGTAGCTCGGTCTTCATGTGTCAACCCTAGCAACTGGAGCAGTGGCTGTCCCAGACTCTGATGCTTGCCACTGGATCCCCTTCCACTACCTGGACTTCCTGCTTGGGCTCAATGGGAGAGGATGCCCCCTTAGTCTGCTCAGATTTGATGTCCCAGGGTGCATAGGCACCCACAGCAGGGGTGGGGGGAGGTGTTTCTCCTTCAGTGAGGAGAAGAGGAGGCATTAATAAGGGAGGGATTTGTGAGGGTGAGCCTGGGAGGAGAGGACAGGATATGGAACTAGGATGTAAAGTGAATAAAGAAATAAATTCATGAAAAAAAAAAAAACAATAGAATATAGTCAATGTCATTTTCTGGTCTCCATGGACACTCCTATAAACATAGCCACATAAATACATACACACACTGCATAATGCATGCATGCACGCACACATGTGCGCGCGCACGCACACACACACACACACACACACACACACACACACACACACACACACACGCACGCGCGCGCGCACACGTGCGCTCATGGAAAAGGAAATAGCATAGGGATAGAAAATCCATAAGTGCTCTTTCTAGATAATTCCTTTTGCATTATTGATACATTCCTGGTATAACTCATCAGTGCTAAGAACTCTTCTTTTGCTAGGTAGTCAAAGGCTTTTATAACAGAATTACTCAAAATCAGATACTAACATTTCTGCAAAAACTGAAATGTAAAGTTTTGCTTCCAAAGGGGGTGGGGGGGATGTTTATTTAAAACAGGTAAGTATTTCGAAAGAGGAATAAACAAAATAGCATTTTGGATAGCATTTTAACTGCTGAAGAAAGTCTCCAAAATAGGTTAAGAGGAGACAAAATCGAGTAACTTATATTTACACATTATGAAGAATTAAGGCTGGTGACAGTCAGGATGGCAGTAATAGTTTAGTTGTAGAAGACAGAAAATTATGACTATGCTTATTCTGAGGGCATGTTTGATATTTCTGCTGCTTAAATGACTTCACTTCTAACAGTTACCAACAGATGAAAGACAGAGATTTTAATCTATGTGTTAAAAAAAGGAAGAGATATGAAAAAAATCACATAATTTATTTTTTAAAACTATCATCTGAGCAGAGTTGCAAATGCACTGCCTGAAAACATGTCTTTCTGGTGTCTAAAGGGCTGCCGTTGGGGAGTGGTTCACCTGCCAAGCTTCTCCTGTCAGGTATTTGTTTGTGAATGTTAGAATATATTTTATTTAAGTTTTCAAAATGAAACAGAACAACAAAACTATGCATGGTGCAACAGATAAAAGAAGAACTGATCTGGTGCCATATTCAAAACTCAACAGACAAATGGGTGTCTATGTACTCTTGCTACCATAGTGGGTTCCTGTGTCCAGGGGGTTATACCCAACATAAAACAATGTGCCTGAATTTAGAGACAAAGAGCTTAGTGACTATAGATAAGACAAGTAGGTTCAAATTCTGGTTCAGAGTGTCGTGTCCATCTGTGTGAACGGAAGCAAGTTGACTAAACTGATTATGTTCTTGTTTGTAGGATAGAAACTTCCTTGTATGGTCACTATAAGGTACACAGATAAAGTAAATACAATAAATAGTAATATTGATCATTACTGCCTTCTGACATACTAATTAAGGAGTCTTCTTGGATGTGAGGATTCAGAAAAGAAAACTGGAAGCAGTGGAAAGATTTGGTATGTTCTTTAAGTACTAATGACTTTTACAATTCTAACAGACTTTGAAGAAAACTAGTATTTTTAGAATTTGACTTGGGTAGATTGACTGAAATAAGCATCTCAAAATCTGGCCGATACAAAACTTCCCTTCCTTTTTTTATACGATTCATTCTCAGTTTACCCACTGTCTATTTACTTTAATTACTTCAACTTAATCAATACAAAGAAATATAACTTTTGTAAATAAGTGATACAATCTTTACTCTTAAAACTATGAATTCAAACACAATTTCTCATTGCTGGAAAGGTTTTTGTGGATATCTAAACTCTGCATGTTCCTAGAGAAAACTGCTCTCAAGAGTGGGCTGTCTCCTACTTTGCCCTGTGGTGGCTGGTCTGTCAGTCTGTCCTGTAGTGGCTATTGCCTGGTCAGTCAGACTGCCCTATAGTACTTGTTGCCTTGTTCTGTAAGTCAATCTGTCCTATGGTGCCTGTTGCCTAGTCTGTAGACCTGTCCTGTGCTGCCTTGGTTTGGCCTGCTTTCAGTCCACCCTATCAATTGCAAATCAGTTCTGAAGATCCCTAACTACTTGGTGAAATTAAAATATAAAATATGTATGAAGGGTGTACAGAGCTACTGGACATAGGCAAAGTGAGAATTTGCTGTATGTCAATTATACATACACATTACACATATCTGTTTTTAATATACTAACCATAAATATTTCAGATATCTTGCAGAATTAACTTTTTACCGTATTTTACTTTAATTGGACAAATTAATATATTTTACCATGACATTTCAGCATATACATACATCATACTTTGACATATGCAATCTTCCTGCTAACATTATTCTCTTCTTATGGGATACTTATAATATTTTTTATTACCAGACACTCTTCTATAAAGGGGTTCATTTTAAATTTTGTATCTAAATTGTGCCATATATAAGAAACCTATGAGCACACTGCTGAAGTGCACGACTGTCAGTTCTCCACAAACTGTCTTAAAGGTTCACATGACAACTCTACAACAAGGAAATCGTGCTAATGATGAATTTCCACTTCCTCTATAATCTTAACTAATATTTTGATTGCACATATGATTGATTTCATGAGTAAAATGAAGATGAGTAAGACAAAATTAAGCATGATTTGTAACCTTCACTCCAAAGATACAGTACTATGGAGTCTGACAGATAAGCAATGTCTAACTAACCATGCTCACATTGACGCAGAGTTTAATAATCTTCTAACAATATGATGAATTACTATTGTGTGGTATCTAACATTATTCAGAATTACAATGTTATTTCTGCTTTACACACTCAGTGTGATGCTTTAAAATGAATCAAACTCTTTGTTAACCTTCCCTATGACATACTGCTTCCTAGTTTATGCTTTTCATTTAAAAAATTCAGTGCTAATTTCCAATCTTTCCTATAGGATTTTTGTTTTTATATTCATAAGTACAGTTTGCAGCATGCCTAAACGTCTACTCCTACATTTAGCCTTCTCTAAAAATCCCATATTCTTATGAATATTTTGAAAGCTACAGCTTTTTTATTATCCATAGAAGAATGACTTCCATAAATTCTATAAACTATGGCATATTTCTTTATTTTCTTTTTCTGATGTAGACTACTTTATTTATAACTTATTTAATAATACATATGTGCATATCTTGTAAATTATTTTGTTCACATTATTTGTATGGTTTCTATTTAAGAGAAGTCTTCTTTTCCTTAACTATCTATTAGTTTATTCTGAGCAATTTTTAAACCTTGGTAGCTATTTTTTATTTATAATGAAATCTGTTTTATTAAAATTTAAAATCTCAACATAGTTAGATGTAGTGCTGCAAGCCTTTAGTTCCAGGACTCTGGAGGCAGAGACAGGTGGATCTATAAGTTCAATTGCCAGCCTGGTCTAGAACATGAGTTCTAGGACAGCTGGGGCTACATATTGAGACCCTGCCTCAAACAAAACAAAATCTAAACATAACCCCATTCATTTTGTCTATCAGACCCTATCTAGATTCATTTGATTTATACAATTGAATTTCCACTCATTTGATTCCTCCAATTAAATTCAGCCCAAGACTAACTTTCAAGATCAAATGAGATCTGCCATATTCAGAGAGGTATAGTTCTATCACAGTAATAAAAGCATCGAATATTTTCCCATAAAAACCAAAAATCCTAAATTAATTTAATCCTAAATTAAAAGACAAACCGTCCATCTAGATTAAAATCATGACCACTCAACTAGTTGCCTGTTAACAGCTTTACATCAAGGTACAAAAAGTTATTCCAGGCAAATGCTAGCAGAAAGCAAGTATGAGCATTCACACCAATATCTAAATACCTCACATCCAAATTAAAGAGAAAAAGAAGCTGAGAGAGCTGGTCTCCCAGGAATGCTCTCACTCCTAAGCCCAGAGGTAAAAATCACCACTTTTTCTCCAACAATTGTCCAAAGAGGGACTCGCTAAGAGTGCACAGGGCACAGGAACAGGAGAGCAGCTGGGGACAGGATCCTTCTGGTCTCTGTCTGCGCTCTGGAACTGAGTGTATACCACAGCCCTCCATACCAAAATCCTACCCAAGAGAAAGCTGGTCTCCCCAGGAGTGCTGACACACCTAAGATCCCAGGCTCCCAAGTCCACTTGAGGGGCAAGCTCCAGTCAGAGTCAGCAAGACCAACACCAGAGATAACCAGGTGGTGAGAGGCAAGCACAGGAACCTACTAAGCAACAAAAACCAAGGCTACCTACCTGGCATCATCAAAAGCCAGTTCTCCCACCACAGCAAACCCTGGATACCCCAAGACACCAGAAAAAGAACATTCTGATTTAACAGTCACACCTCATGATGATGATAGAGGACTTCAAGAAGGAAATAAATAACTCCCTTAAAGAAATACAAGAGAAAAAAGGTAAACAGGTAGAAACCCTTAAAGAGGAAACACAAAAATCCCTTAAAGAATTATAGGAAAACACAACCAAACAGGTGAAGGAACTGAACAAAACCATCTCAGGTTCTAAAAACGGAAATGAACACAACAAAGAAAACACAAAGGGAGACACACTGGAGGTAGCAAACCTAGGAAAGAGATCAGGAGTCATAGAAGAGATAGAAGGTACAGAAGATTCCATAGAAACATTGACACAACAGTCAAAGAAAATGCAAAAAGCTCCTAACACAAAACATCCATGAAATTCAGGACACTATGAAAAGATCAAACCTAAAGATAATAGGTATAGAAGAGAGTGAAGATGCCCACCTTAAAGAGCCAGTAAACATCTTCAACAAAATTAGAGAAGAAAACGTCCCTAACCTAAAGAAAAAGAAGCCCATGAACATACAAGAAGCCTACAGAACTACAAAGAAATTCCTCCCATCACTTTAATAATCGAAGCACTAAATGCAAAAAAACAAACAAACAAAAACTTTTAAAAGCAGTAAGGGAAAAAGGTCAAGTAAAATATGAAGTCAGAACTATCAGAAATACAACAGACTTCTCACCAGAGACTGTAAAAGCCAGAAGATCCTGGGCAGATGTTATATAGACCCTAAGGGAACACAAATGCCAGCCCATGCTACTATACAGCAAAACTCTCAATGACCATAGATGGAGGAACCAAAATAATCCATGGCAAAAACAAATTTACACAGTATCTTTCCACAAAACCAGCCCTGCAGATGAAATAGATGGAAAACTCCAACACAAGGACGGAAACTACACCCTAGAAAAAGCAAAAAGTAATCTTCTTTCAACAAACCAACAAGAAGATAGCCACATGAACATAATTACAAGTCTACCAACAAAAACAACAAGAAGGAAAAAACAATCACTATTCCTTAATGTCTCTTCACTTCAATGGACTCAATTCCCCAATATGAAGACATAGAATAACGGACCATATAAGTAAACAGACCTCAGCATTTTGCTGCATAGAAAAACACACCTCAGTGTCAAAACAGACACTACATCAGAGTGTAAAGGGCTGGAAAACAATTTTCCAAGCACAAGGTCCCAACAAACAAGCTGGAGTAGCCTTTGAAATACTGAATAAAATAAAATTTCAACCAAAAGTTATAAAAAAGATAAGGAAAGACACTTCATACTCATCAAAGGGAAAAAAAAAACTACCAAGAAAAATTATCAATTCTGAACATCTATGCTTCAAATCAAGGGCAACGACATTCATAAAAGAAACTTTAGTAAAGTTCAAAGAACACATTGCACCTCATACAATAATAGTGGGAGACTTCAACGCCCCACTCTCATCAGTGGACAGATCATAGAAACAGAGACATAGTAAAACTAACAGAAGTTATAAACCAAATGGATATAAAAGATATCTACATAACATTTCATCCTAAAACAAAAGAATATACCCTCTTCTCAGAATCTCATGATACCTTCTCCAAAATGACCATATAATCAGTCACAAAAAAGGCTTTCAAAGAAAGAAGAAGACCGAAACAATCCCATGCATCCTATCAGATGACCATGGACAAAGACTGGTCTTCAGTAACAACAAAAACAATAGAAAGCCCACATACACATGGAAAATGAAAAACTCACTGCTCAATGATAACTAGGGTCAAGGAAGAAATAAAGAAATTAAAGACTTCTTAGAATTCAAAGAAAATGAAGGCACACATACCCAAACTTATGGGACACAATGAAAACAGTCCTAAGAGGAAAACTCATAGCTCTGAATGTCTCCAAAAAGAAAGAGGATACAATGGCAGCTTGACAACAAATTTGAAAGCTCTAGAACAAAAAGAAGCAAACATACCCAAGAGGTGTAGTGGCAGGAAATAATCAAACTCAGGACTGAAATCAACCAAGTAGAAACAAAAAGAACTATACAATCAACAAAACCAGGAGCTGGTTCTTTGAGAAAATCAACAAGATATGTAAGGCAAAATTGAACATAGTTCTACCAGAAGATCCAGTAATTCCTCTCCAGGGCATATACCCAGAAGATGTTCTAACTTGTAATAAGGACATATGTTCCACTATGTTCATAGCAGCCTTATTTATAATAGCCAGAAGCTGGAAAGAACCCAGATGTCCCTCAACGGGGTGATGGATACAGAAAATGTGGTACATTTACACAATGGAGTACTACTCAGCAATTAAAAACAATGAATTCATGCAATTCTTAGGCAAATTGATGCATAAGGAGGATATCATCCTGAGTGAGGTAACCCAATCACAAAAGAAATCACTTGATAAGCACTCGCTGATAAGTGGATATTAGCCCAGAAACTTAGACTATCCAAGATACAATTTGCAAAACACAAGAAAATCAAGAAGGGGGGCTGGTGAGATGGCTCAGCGGGTAAGAGCACCCGACTGCTCTTCCGAAGGTGATAAGTTCAAATCCCAGCATCCACATGGTGGCTCACAACCATCCGTAACGAGATCTGGCGCCCTCTTCTGGAGCGTCTGAGGACAGCTACAGTGTACTTACATATAATAAATAAAATAAAAAAAAAAAAAAAAAAAAAAAAAAAAAAAAAAAAAAAGAAAATCAAGAAGGAAGGCCAAAGTGTGGATACTTCATTCCTCCTTAGAATAGGGAACAAAATACCCATGGAAGGAGTTGCAGAGAAAAAGTTTGGAGCTGAGATGAAAGGATGGACCATCCAGAGACTGCCCCATCCAGGGATCCATCCCATAATCATCCACCAAATGCAGACACTATTGCAAATGCCAGCAAGATTTTGCTGAAAGGACCCTGATATAGCTGTCTCTGGTGAGGCTATGCCAGTGCCTGGCAAATACAGAAGTGGATGCTCACAGTTAGCTATTTAATGGAACACAGGGGCCCCAATGGAGGAACTAGAAGAAGTACCCAAGGAGTTGAAGGGGTCTGCCACCCTATAGGTGGAACAACAATATGTACTAACCACTAACCCCAGAGCTCATGACTCTAGCTGCATATGTAGCAGAAGATGGCCTAGTCGGACATCATTGGGAAGAGAGGCCCCTTGGTCTTGCAAACTTTATATTTCCAAGTACAGGGGAACGCCAGGGCCAAGAAGGTGGAGTGGGTGGGTAGGGGAGCAGGGCTGGGGGAGGGTATACAAGGCTTTGGGGATAGCATTTTAAATGTAAATGAAGAAAATATCTAATAAAAAATTGAAAAAAATTAAAACGCTAAAAAAAGAAATGTAAATAATGAAAATATCTAATTAAAACAATGACTTCATGAAATTGTTAGGTAAATGGATGGAACTAGAAAATATCATCCTGAGTGAGGTAACCTAGTCACATAAGAACACACATGGTATGCACTCATCGATAAATGGATATTAGCCCAAAGCTCAGAATACCTAAGATACAATTCACAGACCACAGGAAGCTCTCAAGAGAAGGAAGAACAAAGTGTGGATGCTTCGGTCCTTATTAGAAGGGGGAACAAAAAGCTCTAGGGAGGAAATATGAAGACCAAGTGTGGAGCAGAGACAGAAGGAAAGGCCATCCAGAGACTGCCCCACCTGGGGATCCGTCCCATACAGTCACCAAACCCAGACACTATTATGGATGCTAACAAGTGCTTGTTGAAAGGAGCCTGATACAGCTTTCTCCTGGGAGGCTTTGCCAGAGCCTGACAAATAGAGAGGTGGATGCTCAAGCCAACAATTGGACAGGGTCTCCAATGGAGGAGCTAGAAAAGGACCAAAGGAGCTGAAGAGGTTTACAGCCCCATAGCAGAAACAACAATATGAACCAACCAGTATCCCCAGAGCTCCCAGGGCCTAAACCATCAACCAAAGAGTACACATGGAGGGACCCATGGCTCCAGCTGCATATGTAGCAGAGGAAGGCCTTGTTGGCACTCAATGGCAGGAGAGGCCCTTGGTCCTGGGAAGGCTCAATGCCCTAGTGTAGGGGAATGCCAGGACAGGGAGGTGGGAGTGGGTGACTGTGCACCCTCACAGAAGCAGAGGGAGGGACGATGGGATAATGGGTTTCCAGAGGGGAATCCACGAAAGGGGATAACATTTGAAATGGAAATAAAATAGCAATTTTTTTTTTTTTAAAGAGAGAAAAAGAAGAGCAGTTCCCTTGAGGACTGTATCACTATTCTATATATGTACAAGTATATATACATACACACATCAATTTCATAAACACCACTGTGCATAAAAATGATACTGACCTCAACACATACTACTATGTCATAAAGACAGACCATCAACAAAGAAGTATTGAAGGTAAAGGACAATTTGTGGGAAAATGACATAACCAACATTTACAAAATTTTCAAACCACTACATTGCAAAACACCTCACAGTAGATCATGAAACTTTTCTCTAAAATAGACTATATCTGAGGAAAAAAAGACACTGAGAAAAGTACTGCATTGCATCTGATCACCAACAATTAAAATTAGAAATACAAGAGAAATGACATAACACATATATAAAAAACTCATTGTGACAGAACATCTTCAAGTGACAAACTGTTCTTTGAGAAATCAGGAGGCCAATAGAAAATGAATAAACATTAACACATAAAATGCCTTAATATATAAGAAACCATGACATACAATAAAAACAGTTTTAAAATGAATATATATAGCTACAAATCCCCAAATGAAAGATTAGCAAAGTATCAACACTTATATAGTGTATTTTAAGATTGTAATAAAAATAAAAATAAGCCAAATTGAAAACAGATAGAAAGAAATGATCAAGGCAAAAGCTGAGGAAAAGTGAAAATAACAATGCAATGAAAGAAAGGGCTGGTTCTTTACGTGATACGCAGGGTAGCAGAAGAGCCAACGAGAGAACAACAGATGTCCAATTAATAAAGGTGAAAGACAAAAGACATTCCAACTGATACTAATGAAAGTAAGAAAATCACATATTCCTTAACACTTGGAAAATCCAAACTCAATAAGCAAATTTATACAAACAAACGTAAACCAAAATTCATGAACAGTTTAAACAGAAGACTGAATTAGTAGTAAAGAAGCCTTCCAAATGAAGAAAGGCTGAAGCTCGGTTAGATGCATTACTGAATAACAGCACACCTTACAATAACTGGCAATGTTCTGCAAATTATTACACAAAACAGGAACGAAAGAAACACTCAAATTATTGTGAATCTCCCAATATTCTTTTGATATCAAAACCAAATCAAGAAAACAAAAAAAGAGAATTATAGGCCAATCACACTGATAAAAACACATGCAAAATTCACCACTAAGTAGTAGAAAGCTGTATACACTCACATATTGAAGGGGTTAGCATCTACTAGTCAGGAGGCTCAAAGATGTTTCACCAAACACAAATGAACTTAGAGTAACTGTGTTCTAGAACAGGAATCACAAGAAAGCAATCTTTCTTTTACAGGTTAATGCCATGCCTGTAAGATTTCAATGACAAAATCCACAGAGGGAAAAAAACAAAAACAAACAAACAAAAAACAATCTTAATACCCATGACAACAAAAATTACTTCAGAGAGACAAATAAATTTCATGCTAAAAGTGCAATGCTATATTTTTCACAATACCTGACTTCCAATAACACCACACAATCAAAGTAACAAAAACAGTGTGGTACTCACAAACAACAAACCGCAGACCAAAGAAATAAGCTAGCTACAGCCACCTGACTGTTAATAAAGATGCATGCGCACACACACACACACACACACACACACACACACACACACACACACACACACACACACACACACACACACACACACACACACACACACACACACACACACACACACACACACCAGAGAAAAGATAGTCTTTCTTCCAGAACAGGAGATGCAATGAGACAACTAAAACTGGGTTAGACATTTTGATGTACGCAGGAAACTGAAATGTCAGGGGAGTAAAAACATGGAGAACATACTTCAAGACCTGAATATGTACAAAAGCTTTCTGAAAATGTCCAATAGCTCAGAAAATAGCACCACCATTTATACCAGGGACTCCATAAAATAGAAATGAATAAACAGCATACAGATTATGGGAAAACCTGTCAGATATTCAAATAATAATATATTCAATACATAAAGGCACAGACTGTTGATCTGCATTTAATCATTACATAATAATAATAATGTATCCAATCACTTTCCTTACATTTTAACTTCCATTTGCCTTCCAGCCACCTTAACTTTTTCTGTTTAATATTTGAAGACTTCTGCTCCAAGTCAACCCTATGTGTTCATCTTTCAAGGCTGACATAGGTAATTAAAAGGCTCATAGCAGAGAAGAAGAGTAGGGTGCCTTTCCCATGCTATGCTGGTATACAGTTAGCCCACCAAGATTTACTAGTGGGGGTTTCTAGTCGAGAGATTAGGACGCCAATACTAAGCCATGTATGCCTGTATGAATTGCAGAATCCCTAGTCAATTAAGCTTCCTCAGATAAGGCATTTATCAGTTCCATGGAAACATTAACAAGAGACCTCAGTGAGCAGACCTTAGCTGAACAGCTTCCTCTACTCTCTCCCAGGACTTTTTCACTGCTAAACCTTGCATACCTACTCCAACCCCCCCAACACACACACACACACACATTTGCATTGTGTGGGGTTCCTCCACTCTCTCACAGGATGTTTTCACTCCTATACCTTGACTAACCACCTAAACCCCAAAATGCAGTTGTATTTTGTATGTCTAACTCAGCTGTATGTCACTGGATGTGCCTTCTTTATCACATGGTATTCACAGGTCAGTAAGAGAGTAAAGGCCGCTGCTCACAGTTCTGTTACCTGTCTTAATTAATGTGACACATGGAAAGTCAACAAATTAGCAAGTCAAAATGTCCTTAACTGAGCAGAATGAAGTTCTTGAGGAGTAAGACACATCTTTTAGACATTCTTGGTAGTGCTACTGAAATTATGAAATGACTCTGAGGGTCTCATGGGCACTTTAGAAACTGGTCATAGGGACTCAAATCACACTTCTCCAGCAATGTTAGCAGGCTGTGGGTAGTGTCTGT
This sequence comes from Mus minutoides, assembly GCA_902729485.2. Lineage (NCBI taxonomy): Eukaryota > Metazoa > Chordata > Mammalia > Rodentia > Muridae > Mus > Mus minutoides. Next base: position 334,172 of record LR750132.1, read on the forward strand.
GGATTGTGTATACAAAATTTTAGGTCTGTTTTTCCCTTTAGCTCTACATGCCTAGTCAAGTTTCATATCAAGTTATATGAGAAACCTTAAAAATGAATCTAAGAGGCTGGAGAGATGGCTCAGTAGTTAAGAGCACTGACTGCTCTTCCAAAGGTCCTGGGTTCAAATCCCAGCAACCACGTGGTGGCTCACAACCATCCATAATGGTATCTGATGCCTTCTTCTGGTGTCTGAAGACAGCTACAGTGTATTCACATTAAATAAATAATCTTAAAAAAAATGAATCTAAAAATGGAGGGAAAGACTACAAGATGCTCTCACAGTCCTCCACCAACAGGATCAAACACAGCCACTATACCCAATGACCACTGGCCCTTAGAGGTCCCTGATTCAAACACGCATCTACAATTTCAATGGAAGTAAAACGTAAAACTCCTGATAAAAGGCCCAAGAAAACTGAGCAATGTGATCAATTCCCTTTCAAATGAAAGATGTAATCCTGACAAACTCACTAAGAGATGCTCGATGGGATCAGTTGCTACAGACTTCACCTTCAGAACATCCTAACTGGGAACTTCTAAGACAGCAACAGCAAAGGCTGGGAAAGTTTCACCTCTGTATTATCTGAAAGACACTTAAGTTTGACTTCATGATGTAGTGGCAGATTTCAAGGATTCCTGCTTCAATTATGGCCTGCCGAAAATGTAGAATAAGGCACTCACCAAAGTCCTGTACAGAGTCTGCCATGGTTCTACCCAGCACTGGGACATATGGGGAAGGCAGCTGAGTGAATGGCCTGCCTACAGAGACAGGCTCTGACAGGAATTCTGGGTCCTGACCTCAGTCTATAAGCTAGCCCTTTGAGCCAGGAAGCTGCCTGTAGCTCTTCACTGGTTTATGGACATTCCTTCTGAAGGGAAATGGAGCAGTAGATGGGGAGGGAGGAGGAAGAGGGAGGAGGGAGGAGGGAGAGGAAGGAGGGCCATGGAGAAGGTGGTGAGGGGGAGAGGGAGAGAGGGAAAACTGTGGTGGGGATGTAATATGTAAGACAATAAATTCATTTACGTAACTAAAAAATGAAGCTCTCTAGTGGGAGGTCAAGCCAGCTAGCTACTTCCACTGCCCTGTGGCTCTGTCAATTCGGGAATCCAGAGGTTGTGCTGCAAGGAAAGAGCAGCACAGTGGAAAACAGCTTTGAAAGCAAGCTGAGCTGCCTGAAGACCCCTGTACTCTCGGCTTAAGCAAGCCGAGCTGCCTGAAGACCCCTGTACTCTCAGCTTTTCTGATTTCCTTACCCATTCATTATCCTTGCTCTTCATCTACCCTAAATTCACTCCCATAAATAAAAGCTTACCAACGCTCTGCTAACCACAAATCGTTCTGAATGTCAGTACTCCTTAATGTTCAGTCTATGGACATTTTCTTTGTGGAGTCTCTCACTCTCTTCAGCTTTTACACTTGTGTAGCGCTGAAGGCATGCATCCCATCTTAAGTTAAAACAGTCTACTGCTAAACACAAGACTTGTTTTCTTATCACCAAGTAGCTTTATATGTAAATATGTGTCCTTTACCATATGCTTCCCAAATATTTTCACTTGGTCTGTGTATTAGAAATTACTTTCAGGGCATCTTTTAAAGAACAGAATGTTTTAACTTTAATAAAGAATAATTTATCCTTTTTCATTTACATATTCTGCTTCTGCTACAACAATTTTCTGTGATTTTTTTAGGAGTGACACTTAAGCTCTCGCACATCGTACCATAAGCCACTGAACACATTGCATAGACTTGACTTTGCTTGGCTGACTCATTATTTGCACTTAGGTATTTCCCAGCATTACCTGGGTGAGCCTGTACTTCTCATGTTTGTTACTTAGCACCTGTGTTCAAAAGTGAACTGAACATGTATTGTGTAGATTGTTCAGTCCCCAGCATTCTGTTGCAGTGATCTAGGTATCAAACCAAAGGCTAATTCCAGACCATTCTAATTACCATAGCTTTATAGTTAGTCAAAATCCAGGTAATATAAGGCCTTTGATTTTCTTTCTTTTCTTTTATGCAATACTCCAAAACCTTAGCCTTTCTATATGAATTTTAAAACCAGCTTCTAGGTTTCTTCTAAAAGCGCCATCCAGGAATACAACTGTCATGCAAAAATGAAAGAAATGTAATACATAAAACTACAGCTTAGTGCCTGAATACATACACTTCCCCGTGTATTAAGTCTCTTTGAATGCACGTGTATAGCATTAAGTGCCTTAAAAGTGTTCTTCCTGTGTCAGCATCCAGGCAAGTCTGCTACTGCACTATTAGATCCAGTCTGGCAATCTCTGCTTCTTCATTAGATGCTCAGCTCGTCTGCATGTAATACAGTAAGTACACTGACATGGCTGAGCTTAAATTTCTCATTATCTGTATGTTACTGCCTTTCTCCCTCTGTTCTTTTCACATCTGCTTCTGTTCCAATGACACAATTAGGTTCCACTTTAACTCTTGGAATTCTACCTAGATCCCTGAGGGTTTTTTTTTTTTTTTTCAGCTGTTTCTCTGAACATTACAACATGTTTTAAAACTAATCCTCATTAATTTAATTGTGATACTGAAACACTTATGACATAGTGCCAAGCCAAGACCAAGTTAGCCTTTATATACTATTACTATAATCTGCAAATATACATATATGCAATAAGTCAGACAATCCATTAATCCAGTGATACTAATTTTGCTTTCCTATATATATTTCAGATCAACTGAGAAATGAAAAATTAATAATCATTCATGTATTAGGATATATTTTTTATTTTCTAGTAATAGTTTAAGCCTACTTCTGTAACATAAATTTTGTTCTTCTACTTATAATGTATATTTTCTAAGGGGGGAGTTTTGTTTTTCTAAAGACTTGTTTATTTATATATTTACGTATTATGTACATGCATGGTTGTCTGCATTTTCATCTGCACACAAGAGGACATCAGATCCCACTGGACGAAAGTTATAGGTGGTTGTGAGTTACAGATGGTTGTGAGCCACCACATGGGTGCTAGGAATTGAACTCTGTAGAGCAGCCAGTGCTACTTAACCACTGAGCCATCTATTCATCCCAGTAATATCTATTCTAACACCAATACTTTGATCAATTCAGGTATTAAATAGTAATCATGTCCTTTTTGAAGGTATTTTATGTTTCATTTCACTCCCGCTAATTCTTAATCTTTCTCACTTACTCCTCGCAGGGATACGGTATCAGGGTATGTGGAGGCCTAAGGACAATTTGTCTTTCAGGAAATGTCAGATTATGTGGAGGTCTGAGGGTAACCTGGAGTTAGCATTCTCACTCTACAGTGTGGGTTCTCAAGCCTGAACTCAGGTGGACTGTCTCAGCAGAAAGATCTTTTACTCACTGCAATACCTTGCTGGACCTTTTATTAGCTAATTTAAAAAAAATAAATAAAGCATGATTTTAGCCATAAACAAAAGCCCAGCTCTGTAAAACATAAAATAAGAACACATTCTCTGAATTGGTCTTAATATCATTCAAACCCATCTTCCACAGCAACTTCCTAACATCAGCTTAATCATGATGCACATGTCTGGAATGCCTTCTTGTGATTCCCACTATGCCTTGGCACTGCTTTTTTTTCCCCTTTGCTCTGAACAATCATGTCTCCCTTCACTGGCCATAAAAAAAAATCAGAATTCTGTCCCCTCTTCATGTCAGGATAAGTACCTGGTCTGTGTATTCCTACAGAGTCCTCCCTGCTGGTCTCTATAACAGCATGTACAACTCAGCACTGTATGTGTGTGGTAACCAGTTTGTACCCCCACAATTGGGTCATTACAGAAAGTTCTGTCTCACTGACATATGACAAGTGTAACAGTCACACAGTGGATATATTCAGGGAGAAACAAATTGAATGAGTATATGCCCAAATCTTTTCAGCCCCAGATTAGTCCAAATTGCTAATTCTTGTTGATTCATTACCATAGATAGATGATAGATAGATAGATAGATAGATAGATAGATAGATAGATAGATAGATAGATAGATAGATAGATATGGTCAAGGTACATTTATTTAATATTTGGAATGTGCCACATACTAGAGTCATTATATATTTTAATAGTGAAAAATAGTAGAAATCATCCACATAGCTTAAGCTGAATGGTAAATTTAATCTATTTTACTTATAAAAATAGTATGATATCTCATTTCGGTGATTTTCACACTGAAGTAATAATCTGGCTCATTCTGTTATTATAAAATCCAACTATACAAGGAACAGAGGTAGCAGGATACTTGATAACATACCAGAGATACCATGGCCCAACCAGTCTTGTTATAGATAAATTCCAAGTTGTTCCTCCTTAGATAAAGCAAGCCACCAACCAGTGACACTAGCAGGGCCAAAGCAATGGTGCCTGAGTAGTTGGGTGGCCGGAAAACTCGAATCTGCAAAAAAAACACAATGATAATTTAAAAAGTGAAAAACGACTATTGATACTTCCCTTTTAATCATGTTCTAGTCATTTCTCTTTAATTAATTTATAATTTTCCCCGAGAACTACATACAATGTATGTATTGGGATCATATTTACTCCCAGCTCCTACTTTTAATGCCTCCCAGATCTGCCTCCAACTTCCTGACCTCTCTGTGTTGTTATCCTTAATGACCTGTTACTCTCTTCTGTGCGTAAATACACTCCTGTGTTGGGACCAGCCACTGAATCACGGTTGGCCTTCAGCTCTCCTATCACTAACACAAAGACTTCAGGGAACCGACAGTCTACTCTTCACATCCAGCTTTGTCACCCAGTCTACTGAGCTCTTAATGAATGACAATACATGCTTTGAATGAACATCTTGGCTATACAGAAAGAGTCTCTTCCTTTTGCTCATTTACTCAAGTCTATGCAACACTACACTTGAAACTCAGTCTAGAGCTGCTCTGGATCGCACAACTAACCAACTCAAGGAGCTAGTCATTGTAAGGTAGGGCAGGGCACGTGTGAATTCTATCAACTGGAGACTGTTTAATAAAGCTACTCAAACATACCCCAGAAGTCAAACTGACCCACTGAAGCATTTGTATGGCAATTCCAGCAGTCACCCTAGTTGGCTTCTGACCTCTCCTTGCACACACAACTACAGCATACATGCACAGGTGTGCTCATATACATGGTTTCAGGTATCTATGCTTTCAATACAAGTTCACAGATAACACAAAAGAAGCTCCATGTTTAACTGAAGAACCGGGTGGCTGTTTTCGAAGTGCCAGTAGCAGTGGACATCCTCCAGGGGTACGGCAATATCCAATTATTTTACTTCCCTGCAAACACCGAGCATTACCATACTGGCTTCAGACATTACTGGGTATAAAGTATTCCTCCATTTTGATTTGGGCTTACGTTTACAAGCAATGGAATCATAAAAACAAAAACAAAAACAAAAACAAATACCTTTTTCTTTGTACTTATTTGGCATATAAATATTTTCTTTAAAGAAATGTTTATATGTATTAATTTTTAATTGAGATTTGACATTTTATTGAGTTTATGAGCCACAGATATACCAAGATATATGTGTAGGTCTTGAGAAAATATGATATGAACATATTTATTCTACTTTCTAGGCTGTCAACTCATATCCACATTATTGTACTTTAACCTATAGAAGTTATTATTTACAAAGAGATACAACTGGAACAAACTCCTGATTTATAAATATCAGCTCTTGGTTCTGGTAACACTTTCTATGGAAAGGAACAAGTATACTCTGATGAAATGGTTAACTGAAATGTTAGGTTAAATACAGAATAAAAGCATGAGCCTAGAGAAAGTTAATGTACCAGAAAAGAAGAGTATACTTTGAAAATAATTATGCAGCCGTGTCTCGGGGACCAAGAGCCTGGGGAAAAAGGGGAGTGGTGCTAAAATCTCAGGCAACTTTAGCACTCAGCCAATTAACAACAGCAATGAATTAGAAACAGGCATGACAGGGGAAGTGTGAGTGGGGGGAAAGGTCATAACAGATTCTAAAGGTGAGAGGCACTCTATGCCTACCCTCTCCAAAAAATCAAAACAAACACACAAAAACAAACAAAAAACACACATGTGTGTGTGGGGGGGGTACGCATGTGTTTACAAGAGCCCGATGAAGTGAGAGAACTTACTAGTGCCATTGATCTTGGAGTTAAAAGTGATTGTTGGCTGCCTAACGTGGGTACTAATAAAAAAGGAATTCTAGACTAAAGACCTGCACACAGACTGGAGAAGACCAGACAAAAGCCTGCCATAATCATCATCAGAGAGACTCCATTCCGCAAAGGATGGGAACTGATGCAGAGATTCACAGCCAAACACTAGCTGGAACTCCATGGATTCTGAGGAAGAGGGGGACAAATGATTATTAGAACCAGACGGGTCACAGGACATCACACAACAACCCCACGAATCAACAAATCTGGACTCCTAGGAGCTCAGGAGACTGATCAGTCAGGGAGCCTGCATAGATCTAATCTCGGCCCTCTGTATATAAGTTACAGTGGTATAGCTTGGTCTCCTTGTGAGATTCCTAATCAAGGAGCAGGAGCTGTTTCTGAGGCTTTTGCCTGCTTCTGGGACCCTTGTCCTCCTAGTGCGTTCCCTTGTTCAGCCTTAGTATGAGGAAGGTGTGCGCAGTCTTACTGCAACTTGACATGCCATGTTTGCTTGGTACCCCTGGGAGGCCTGTCCAGTTCTGGAGGGAAACATGAGGAGTGGATGGAGAGCAGGGGAGGGGAGAAGAAACTGTGGTCAGAAAGGAAAATATGAGAGAACAATTTAAAATAAAAAGAAATGAATGGTAGTCCTCTATAAGAACAGTAAGAGCTCTTATCCTCGAAACCTCCTCTCAGATACAAACCTTGGTAGTTTTGTAATGAATTAATTACCTGGACTGACATTACCTGTTATTGTACTTGTTAAACTGTGAGTTTTGTTGGATAATACTTTAGTATAATCCTTGATATCCCCCCACCAACTAGATCATACATTGTTGGTACATTATATAGTGACATATTTTTAAATGAACAAATTTAGGAAACAATTTATTTTCATCAAAGTATCATTAAATGATACGGTGATAAAATCATGTAGGTGACAGGTATTATTACTGTGAGACAACTATCTTATTTCAGAAAAATGTTTAGATATTTTACTAAAAATCCAGTGTTTATGAATAACTTAAAATAGCTGCTTATAGTTACATATTATATAACTATATGTAGTTATATAAGCTCACATATCTTATAATTTTATAAGGAGCTTTCTATAGCTCATCATAAAAAATATGTAAGTAATTTAAAAAACACCCACAAACCCTCCACAAGAAATTAGTACTTACCATAATTTTGGATAATTTAATTCAGAATAAATGATCTGTCTCAATCTATATACACAATATTTCTTTAAAACAAAAGCCCAGATCATAGTGTCCATATTACTTTTCTAATTGACACTGTACTTGTTAAACTGTGAGCTTATTCAATGTCTCCAATAAAAGTCTGATTTTTAGACATTTGCTTTGCCTCCAACTTTTTTCATTAAAATCAATATTGTTACATTTTTTTCAGGGCTATGAATCTGAATCATACTTAAGTTCAATTCCTAGAAGAAGCACTGTTTAGTTAAATGAAGTGAGAAAGACATAGGACACATGTTGTGTAAATGCTTAGAACAAGTGCCTGTCCCAACAGTGACATACAGCAGCCGGTATTTTTCCACAGCTCCAAATCTTTTCCTATATATATAAAAGACACATGCTTTAAAAAAAAAAATCTTGCTCCTTGGTTAGAATTTCCTTGATCATTAATAATATTAAACCATTTTCATTGTATTTTTCCATTCCATAAATTTATACTCTAACTAATATACATTTAAGTGTTTCTTTAGAATATCAATTGCTCATCATGCAGCAATGCATCTGAGCTCACTAACTACAATGCGAGCTACAGTTACAGCTGCCAAGTCTAGTTTTCTTGGACTACGAATGGAGCTGACTGGTAAAATATTCAGACTACACTAGGTCCTGGGTTCAATCCTCAGCACGGCAAAAGACAAAGTCTTCTCTAATAAAGGAAAAAGAATAAACTCCATAGATAAACTATAAAAAACAAAACCCCTGCCATTTCATTACCGCAGCCAAGCAAACCAAACTAATTAACCTAGACATATGTAAATGTATGCCTCGCACACACAGACACAAACACACACAGACACACAGTATTTACTGTAGTGAATATGAGCATACATGAACATCCGTCCTGTCGGCAATCCATTTTGCTAGCTGTTCAGCTGCAAATCCAATTCGTTGAAGGTCAAAAGTATCAGCTCTCTTGGGTCTGCCTTTCGAAGGAAAATGCATGAATGTGGGAGCGGAATTCATGTTGAGCTGCAAAGCAAGTGATAAAATGCTAATTATAACAGCACCCAACATTCAATATTATTCATCCAACATCTTATACATTTTTGTGTGAATTTCCAAAAGAAAGAGTTTATTAGGAAAATCTGCACAGCTTTCTGAAGCTTAATTTCTATTTTTATTCATTTTGATGCACTATTAAGCGAACAGAATAGCTGAATTTGCTTAAGCTGCCTGAACTGTCACATTTAACACACTATTCACATTCCTGCTTCAGTATTTTGACTAGCTTTTCATTCCTTTTCTCTCTAGACATTTATGATTGAGACGATGCAAAGTGTCCAAGTACAAAGCAGAATGAACTAATGGGCTCTGTCAGCGCGTGGGCTACTCTGCTTCTTCAGCAGTCACTGGAACTCGGCACGTGGGAGCACACGAAAGGATGGACTGCAAACACATTACCTGCAAATCCAATTTCCTACTCAAAATGTAAAGACTATTCTTTTTCGCTGATAGTCAATAAGCAATGGAAACAAATATTTTTGTTCTAAACAACTTGCATATACCAAAAATAAGGTAAGTGTTTGAACATGTTCTGTTCAAATTCTTAATTTAATTGTTTTAAAGTGGCTAAGCACAGAAAAGTTTTCTATTAAAAATACCTATTCAGAAAATATACTAAAATGAACACTGCCATAGCATAATGTTTATTAAATACTTAATAGGATAATTTGACATAGTAACTAACTACAATATCAATATATTAAATAGCTCCTATATGGGGTTTACATTAGAATTAAGCGCAAAGAGATTCACTTAATGAAAATCAAAATCAAGTGCCATGTCAGATGGTGGTTGGCAAGAGGTGAGAGCAAGGAGGACCCCTAAACAAATGCTGGCTGTGGCTGCCTTACTCAGAAAATAGCCCAAGTAACAGCTATAGATCTTCAAACAGCTTAGCACAAGGGAAATCTGAATCTGAAAAGCAGTATATCTCTATCAACTGTTTCTCCTGTGCACTACTGCAAATGTTATCAAACGCTCTTATTTACCACCACATTACCTTAAGTCCTCCAGGTAAAGAGGGAACGGTAGGTCTCAATTTGCCCTGCTTTTTCTGTTTATCCCTGCCACCACCAAAGCCGTCATGTTACGTTTAAATTGCTACTGTTACAGTGGGACCTCCATGAGGTGGCTAAGCTGTAAGAGCTCTTCCTTGAGCTCTGTTTTATAAAAAGGCTTTTCCCTCTTCATTCCCTGCTCTGCCTCCCACAGCTATAGAAGAGGGCGCTCTTCACACTCACATATTAGAGTCTGGCTGCTCTGCAACTGCATGCAGGTACATTGGTAGTTGTATTTCCCTAAATTATAGCTGGAGATTACCTTATTGTGTCTTTTCCTGGTTTTCATTTGTTTAGCCTAACTTTTTCTTCTTTCTATACAATTTACATTTAGTCAAATTCTGCAAAAATACTGTAGTTTGAAGATGCTAATGTTGTTATTAGTTTATATATAATAGCAATTATTTTATAAACATGCATCAGGGATAGAACTAAGTATCTTCACACATTAACATTTCATTCTAGTAATCATAAATGCTCTTTTCCTGTCTGCACACAGAGATAGAGCACAGGATGATTATGAAATCTTCAAGTTGCTCAGCTATGAAGAGGCAAAGCTAGACTGTGACACTGGACTGTCTGACCTCCACCCCACCATTTCAATTATAGCACAATGGTCCAGAACTTTCCTCCTTTGAAAACGACTCCTGAGTAACTGTTTTATAAGTAGCCTTAATAGAAACTTTGAAAAGTTCATTATAAAACTAAATCATAAAACCTGTTCTTATGGTAAGAACCTGACAAATTCTAATATACCATATACAACATATATACCATATCATTAGTATATTGTTTATGTGTCATATATGTATGTGTATACACACACACACACACACACACACACGGCACACATGATATGCATGTATCCTAAGAAATCTTCTCTGAATTGAAGTAATTCCTCCTGGAGAACAAAGAGAGGCTCCTGCAACCTGAACAGTAAACAACATTAAAAGCCTGGAGAGCTAAAACTTAAAGGATTCCCAAAGGCCTTCCAGAAGGTTATAAAAGCAGAAAGCAACTGCTGGCAGAAAAGGCTCTGGCAATAGAGCTGTATGGAGGACACTGTCCAACTTGTAGAGCTGCCTGCAAGTCATGCAAAGAGCTCGACATTTGCAGCTGTCACACATCATCACTTACCCATGTCGTATGAAGTAAGTCACCTGTGCTCCTGTAAGCAAGCCCTATCCATATCCTACAAGTAACTCAATAACCACACTGACGCCCAAGCAGGATTTCTGGTCAGTCATCAGTTCCCTATCTGAAGTAGGGAGTAGATGTTTGCTTTCATATTCACCCAAAAGGCTCATATAATAGGTTGTCACAAAATATGTTGTGTGCTAGAACTGTTATCTTATTCCACAACCAGATGCATTATCACTCTAAACAAGTGATAATCATGGCAATAATCCCATATCCGATAGATTCCTTGAGAGGCAGCCCTAATGAATATGTATGAAGTGCTCAGCAGACACTGTTGGTAACAGAAGCAGCCATGATGCCACACCTAAGAAGGTACTCTCCATGATGAGGAACATCCTCATGCCCAAAGCCAAGTTTCTGTCTACTGAAAAGACTATGCATGTGAGTACCTTACACATCTACAAATGCTGCTGTACAAAGTAGGTAACATAAACAAAAGAAGTTTATTTTCTGATACTTCTGGAGATGCAAGTCCAACGTCAAGATGAACTTGCGGGGCTGGGTTTCTGGGAAGCTCCTCTTCCTAGTTTATGTGAGACTATCTTATTCCTGTTCCTCACAGGAGGAAGACAGTGATCAGCGACTCATCCTGGGAGCCTCTTTGATGCTCTGTCTCACATAGGGGCATAGGGGATTTCTAGCTTCAACACTGGCAGCATCTGTAGCAGAGATCTAGGCCATAAGGAGAGAAAATACTTGTGATATATACAGACTATTTTACAGTGTATGTGTGGCAGGATCACCCAGGCTAAGTGGGAAAGTGTATCCTGTAGAAGCATGCAGTCCTGAGCTCTGAGCCCCTGCACCCAGAAGCAGTGCCTCACAGCTGGAGCCCCAGCACAGAGACTGGGGTGCAGACACCATTGGATTCATGAGCCGGCTGGCCAGCTAACCACACCAAATTTCCAATATCCCGGGTCAGCGAAAAACCCTATCTCAAAAACAAACAAAGCAGGATTGGGAGGTCTCAGAAGAAGTGCTCCCCATACAACCCTGGCAACCTGAGTTCAATGTCCCACTCAAAGGCGTGAAAAGGTGAAAACACAGAACTGCCTCCACAACAGAATCCTCTGACACCAACATGGAAGTCATGGCATATATTAACAAATAAACCAAGCAAGCATGGTCTCACAATACTACACACATATGCATACAAACCCACATTCACACATGTACATATACATGTAAAATAAATGAGCTGCACTTAACAATATATGAAATGCCATAAGCCTGTGTGAAATACTACCTAAGCAATATGTAATATCAAATTAAGATGAATGTTTGATTATGGACACTCTGTGCTAGATAGAAAGCACATTTCCTTTAAATAGAAATCAAAGTGGTTTTTACTATAATAAAAAGACAAAATATATAATGATGGGATTATCAAAGTCTCCACTTTTTAACTCTAATTTAACCAGAACATAATTTTTAATTAGATATTTTCTTTATTTACATTTCAAATGTTATCCCCTTTCCTAGTTTCCCCTCCGAAAATCCCCTACCTCCTCCACCTCCCCCTGGTCACCAACCCATCCACTCCTGCTTCCTGGCCCTGGCATTCCCCTATACTGGGACATAGAACTTTCACAGGACCAAGGGCCCTTTCTCCAATTGATGACAGACTAGGCCATCCTCGGCTACATATGCAGCTAGAGCCATGAGTCCCACCATGTGTTTTCTTTGATTGGTGGTTTAGTCCCAAGGAGTTCTGGGGGTACTAATTAGATCCTATTGTAGTTCCTCCTATGGAACTGCAAACCCCTTCAGCTCCTTGGGTACTTAATCTAGTTCCTTCTTTGGGGACCCTGTGCTTCGTCCAAAGGAGAGCTGTGAGCATTGACTTCTGAACCACAACATAATTTTATCAAAAATAACTCAGTTATGAATTTCAAAATAATATACAGAGTTTTTACCTGTTGAAAAACATCTGTCCCTTCATCATAGTCCACCATTCCAAAAAACAGTTTGTTGCAAAAAGCAGATGAATAACGCCAGGAATTAGCCAGGATTTGATATTCTTCGTTAGCCTGCCTGGAACAAATAATGGAGCAGAACAAAAACATTTTAGTATGCAATGACCAGAGCCATTGCTACAACAGGCAACTCTGGGGCAGAGTCAACCAACGATGGGATAGACCATCATCTCACTAGGACTTGGGTGAACTGCAAACAACACTGCCATACACATAAGAAGATCAGCAAACACTTTCTAAAACAAGTGTGACAAACTACAAGTGAACTAGCCGTAAACAGTGTAACTGCTGTACAGAGACACTCATATGCACACTAAATTCCTTCTATTGTTTTAAATCAATCTGTATAGATTAAGTGTTTAGAATATAGGTAATAAATGTTTCTAAATATGGCAATGTAACACTAAAGAGGGATTGATTATGTCAGAGCAGAAGAATTGGCGTGCTTACTAATTTTTGTATCATAAACCAGATAATCCAGAAACATCTGTATTTAAGGCATAGAAAACACAATGATTTTATCTGTATTGTTAAGTGTTCAATACCTTTCACAGCAAGAAGCATAACATCAATTTACTATATGAACACTGCAACAGCTAGACACACAGGTCCATCAAATTCTAAACACTATGTAGGCGAGCAATAATACCAAGCTCGGCCATTTGTCTGTAAATCATGGATGTTGGAACATAACAGCTTATAATGAAATGGCCTAAAACGAGGATGTTGTATTTCCTTATCTCATATTACAAGTTAATCCAGCCTATCAGAGTCTATCAAATATACATATGTAATAATCAATTCAATCCACAAATTCATGATTTACAAAACAATGTGCAAATGACAAATTCAAAATCCCTGACTTCAAGAAGCATTCCTTAAAGAGAGAAAGATCTTACACAAACACAAACTATCAGGTAAGTTCAAGTTCTCTGAAGCTTTTTAAAAGACTGTTAAAAACCAATGGATCAAAGGTGAGCTCCTTCTGTCCTGACATTGATACTCCACCCTCATTTTACCCTTCTGATTTCCTAGTCGCCACTTGTAATTTCATGACAAAGTTTTATGCAAAAGCACAAGAACCGCCACACTAGAGCCATGCCCATACCATGTTTGGTTTACGTCATGAAAACGCCATGGCCACTCCTACAACATATTCTAAATATTTTGTTCAGAATGCCATCTTTCTTCAAAAGTCAGTACAAAACCTGCCACTTCTGTTGAATGACACCCCAACTCTACACTTGTAATACTTGCTGGTGCCACTGACTGCAAAGGAAACCCTGGGCTAAAGTGCAGAAGGACTTATTAGATGTACACTAGCTGTTCTATTTGGAAGTATTGATTGCCCACTGGCTAGAACCTGGAAGTTCCACCAAGTTTTGCTGTTAGTGATAATGAATAATACACTTTCCTACCTCACCAGTAAATCATAAATACTTTTTTTTTAAGATTTATTTATTCTATGTATGTGTGTATATATGGTTCTCCTCAGACACCCCAGAAGAGGGCGTCAGATCCCATTACAGACAGTTGTGAGCCACCATGTGGTTGTGGAAATTGAACTCAGGACCTTCAGAAGAAGAGCCAGTGCTCTTAATCACTGAGCCATCTCTCCAGCCCCATAAATACTTTTTAAGATGTATTTTCCACATTAGAGACTTTCAATTCTGTCATGTCACTTAGACAACTTAGATTTATTTCACTTGATTTAGGGCCTTGGAGGAACAACACTGACCTTCTAATCTACCATACTATAAAAATAATATAATTTTTCTCATTTATGTTGGTTTCAATGGAATAATAACTTGATTCACTTTATTACTATAAAACACAACTACACCATACAATGAGTGAAAGGAAATGTGATAACATAGCAGAGACACCACGACCCACCCAGTCTTATTACAGATCTATTCCAAGCTGTACTCTCTTAAATAGAGCAAACCATCAACAAGAGGAATTAACAGCGCTAAAGCAATCTATGCTACTTGGCAAATGAATAGTATTTATGGCTCTAAGCATTATAATGAAAAAATGATTGAGAGACGTGTTAATGTCAGTCAAATGTGGATTTGAGAACATAAAGATATTTTTACTTGGTATTTTAAGTAGATGCTGCAGTAACAAAGAAATATGGCTAACACTGTCTACCAGAAGAAACAATGGGAAGAAACAGACATTCATGCAATGCCAGCACAAAAATATGAACCAAAGCCTTATACTTGCACACATAAAATGGGAGAAATTGGACTGGAACCATGAGTGGCTAGAAAGCTGCAGGAAAAAAAAAACAGGCCTGTCTAAATACTCAATTTATGAGCAAATCTGTCAGGGAAAGACAGGAACATAGACAAGCTACTCTCAAATGTTCCTGTGTTCAAGAGAATCTAGGCTTCATATTAGACAATAAGGAAAAAAAAAAGACAAGAGATAAACAGGATTGTGGCTTTATTCTATAAACAGCAGCCAGCTTCAGGGTTTTTTGTTTTGTTTTGTTTTGTTTTGTTTTTTAAGTACATTTTAAAAAGCAGAATTTGAACTGTGTCTGACAACCCCATGTGTGAGGGAGAGTGAGATTATGATAAATGTCTGGAGCCCATTTGAGATGGTCAAGTTGGGGGGGGGGAGTTTGCTAATATATAATCATGTGACCTATTTTGAATACACACTTCTTTGGAATCTAGAAAGCCAGGGCATCCAACTAAAGTTTCTGTGCAACCTTAGATCTTTAGTTTTGATTGTAGACTTCATACAAAGTAGAATCAGCTAGGAAGACAATCTCACTAAGTAATTACCTAGATAAGTATGGTCTGTAGGCATGCCTGCGAGGGGTTTTCATAACTAGGCTAATGAAGATAGGCAGACTCACCCTCAATGTGAGCAGTGCCATTTTCTGGACTGGGCCCTGGACTGATGGAAAGGGAAGTGTCCTAGTCACTGTTTCATTGCTGTGAAGAGACTCCATGACCAAGCAAGGTATAGAAAGCATTTAATTGGAGGCTTGTTTAGTTTCAAGGCAGGAAGCAAAACAGCATGGCTGGAGCTGAGAACATTATAGTCAGACTCACAAGCAATGGGAATGGGGCGGGGTGGTGGAGAGAGAGAGAGCAACTGGGCACAGTAGCACGGAGTTTTGAAGACTCAAAGCCCACTTCTAGTGACACACCTCCTCCAAGCCACAGGTCCTCATCCTTCCCAAACACTTACTATCTAAGGACTCAGCATGCAAACACATGAGCCCATGGAGGCCATTCTTATTCAAACCACAACAGAGTGAGTTCCACATGGCACGCAGGCTATTCATTCAGTGCTTTCTGCTTTTGACTTTTACACAGTGTAGGAAGCTGCTTCCAGAACATGCTGCCTTGTATTCCCCGCAGTGGTGGAGAAGAGCCTCAAATTGTAAACTGAACCCTTTCTGGCTTGCTTTGCCATCAGGGTATTTTATCACAGCAACAGGAAAACAAATACTAAGACAAAGCTTTAGAAATATTTCTACTGTGAATAAAAGATTCAATGAAAGTCAAAGCAAATTACAATTGCTGAGCTCAAATACAAAACTGAGCGATGTTCATATTGGCAAAACAAATGGACACTTTCTCCTGTTTGGGTATACTGGGCAAAAATAGGGCCAATGAACAAATCTATCTCCAAGACAAAACTAAATTAAACATGCTTAAGAAATATGTATTATTAATGCTATCCTTCAAAATACAAGTAATGCATCAGAAATAAATGTGTCCAAGGATGTAAAATCCATTATCTCCTATATCCACCAATACTCTAACTTAACAAAAAAAAAAAAAAAAAAAAAAAAAAAAAAAAAAAAAAAAAAAAAAAAAAAAAAAAAAAAAAAAAAAAAAAAAAAAAAAAAAAAAAAAAAAAAAAAAAAAAAAAAAAAAAAAAAAAGAGGAAAGAAAAGAAAAGGTAAACGATAAGAAAGAAATCCAGTGGAATCTAGCATGTTTGTCAGCTGTACTAAAAGCACACACAAATATTGTTACTGGTGATTAGCACACTTGAGGCCTGTCATTCAAAATTCAAAGCAAATACCACAAACAGCAGGTGAACACAAATAAGTAACTACATTACTAAACATGTCTTCTTTCCTGGGTAGGGGGAACAGCAAAAATGAATGTTCCAAGCATAGGGGTGGAAGGAACATATGAAGTGTTCTAATATGTACATACAGAGCCTGAAGATGGCACTCAAGCTACATGAGAAGGATCTAGTAGTGTTAAGAAATAACCACAGGGCACTGTTCTGTTAAATCTCTTGTATTAAATTTTCTTCATTTTTTTTATTAGAGAACAAGAAAAAAAATCACTTAATTCAAATGCTATAATTTTTTTACATTATACTCGTTCTTAAAGGTTATGTAGAACTAAAAAGGATTATTAACTCATCTATATATTTAATGTATTTCCCAAGATGAACATAATTTTTATCTTTAAAGCATTTTAAGGAATGTTTTAAAAAGTAGCCTCTCTTTATAACATTAGATTCATATTAAAGTATGTCTTTATAGTTATGCATTTATGAATGAAATATACATAAACATATATTATCTAGTTATTTCAGAGTATGTCTTCATAGAACCTCAAATGATTTCAACAGATTTGCACATATTTGAAGCCAACTTGCCTATTGAAGAAGCTTCTGGTATTCTGGTAAAAACACTGAACAGCATCTTTTAAAGCTTCTAACTTTTCTGGCTGTGCTAAGCTGGTTAGGCTAGGCCTCACTAATATAGCCATGCTAAAGGGATTATTTACTCTCCGGAGCCAGCTCCAGGGTTTTACTCCATCACAGGCTGACTATACACATTACTTTGGGCCTGAGGACAGAAAGAGTAAAATAATGGCAGGAACATGTGAAGAGGTTCTTCTCCTCAAAGTGTGCAGAAGCAGAGTCCAGAACATGGAAGGAGCAAGTCAAGACATACTTTGAAGGCCAAACTCTTAGCGATGTATTTTCTTCAATTAGGCCTACCTGCTATAATCTCACCAACTACTATACAAATTTTGAATCCAGCAATGGATTAATCTATCCATGAAATCTCAGTTGTTATAATCCAGTCACTTCTTCCCCCAAGCCAGGCTCTAAATCCTGCTTGCATGGGATACTACACAAGGTCTTTTATAACAAGCGTGTCAAACCATAAAGGTTTGCATGTCAGTGACTATGTCAATGCCAACTCTGCATTTCTTGTATATCTGTGTTGTCTTCCTAAATCGAAATAAACAGTGAAAATAACAGTAAAAATTTTGATTCAAATATGTATATACCCTAAATCAGAAATGTATAAAAATATAATGCAAACATAACTATGAGTAGTACAGTTGAGTAATGCAAAATTTCTTACATGTGGATGCTAGGATGAGTAACATACAGGTAGCAAAGAAACAAACTGATATTCCACTCACTCACTGAGCAATCTTTTTAAAGTCCATACCCTTAATTCAGAGAAAGATTGTATTACATATAAAGTAAAAGTAGCAATGACGATTGCAAAATGACTAAAGCAACAGATGAATTATTTTGATGTCTCAAAGAAGAAAGAAATGGTTACTTGCCTCTAGATACTTCTACCCATAATTTAAATACTGTGTGTCTACAAGGTATCAAACAATCAGTGAACAAGTCAAAACTAATACAAGATTTAATGATAACATACCCACTGTGATTGTTGATCTTATTAACTTCAGTACATGGAAAGATGCTTAAATAACTAGTAAACGCACTTCAAGATGAATTTATAATGGTATTCCCATAAAGTATGCTTAGAGAAAAGATCCAAGCAGACATGAGGGCACACCCTGTAAATGCCAGCACTCTGGAAGCAGAGCTAGGTGGTTCACAGGAACTTCAGGGCAGCCTGCCCTACTTAATGAGTTGTAGGAAAGCTAAGTCTACATAGTGAGATCCTGCCTCAAGAAACAAACAAACTAAAAGGGGAAGACATGCCCTGAATATGGCTTGTGCTATCCCACAGACAGGACCAGAACAGAACAAAAGGGAAGAAGCAGGAAGCTCATGTGCAGTGCCCCCTGCCCTCTGGATCCCCTGCCACCATGAGATGAGCTGGGTGCTCTGCCACACTCTTTCTGCCATCAGCCAAAACATAGTTTTCCTCCCTTAAGTGGCTTCTCTCAGAAATCTGTCACATAAACACACTGGCTAACTAACACAGAGAAATAATACTTGAGGAGCAAATGTAACTGTGGCATGGTTACTGCTGAGTACTTTAAGCCAAGTTTACAGTGAGAATTTTCAAATACATCTACCAAAGATGTCTTGTGTCTAATATATATAATATATATCTGGTTTTGCTTTGGCATAAGGCTTTGATACCCATACTGATTTTACCCTTGTTCAAAGGAGAAATGTGAACAGCAGAAATTAAACAACTTGCCTCTGTCTCACAGTAAGAAATAACTGCAACAAGAACTCAACCTCAATTGGGGAAAGGTTGGAACTACATCTTTGGTTATAAGTATAAAAATATGTTTTCAATTCTCAGAGCTACCCTCAGCACATGTCAGAAATCAGCGTTTTTTTTTTTTTTAAATATAATTCCATTAAGCCTGTGTCATGTTGTCAGCCAAGAATTTTGTATAAGCAGTTTTGCAATACATGTGTGTGTAGTATGTATTTTTTTCCAATTTTCCAATTATTTATACTCAGAAAAGTATCAAGAATGTAGCATGAAGGAATGCTTAGGAAAAGAGAGGTTATTTACATGAGCCAGTGTGGATTGTAGCCTCAGAGGTCAAACGGTATACTCTATGTTCAAAACAAAGACACTGTACAGAAGTATAAGTCCCCATAAATGAGCACTAAACTGTAAAACTAACACCTACCAAGCGCTGGGAGAGCAGCCACACGCTGAAGACAGCATTCAATCTCACGATCTGGTCTTCAGTATAAGCTTTAAAGTTCATGATGTACAAACCTAGATAAAATGTTACACACACACACACACACACACACACACACACACACACACACACACTGCATGACAATGAGTACTCACTCCCCCTGGGGTTGCTAAGAGGTGAAAGGATGATGAGGCATGTCACATGCCTAGGTACATGACAAAGGGCTCGATAAAGCTCGGTCTGCCAACAACTCGCTTTAAAACTCATGTTTCACGTTTCCAGGGGAATTCCTTCTCTTCTCACGCTCTGCACTGCATCCCAAGGTCTTCAGTTCCCCTCCATAAGTTGACTTTATGAGTGACAGGGGTATCTAAATGTGTTCTTTTGTCCATCTCCTAAACTTTCTATACCTAGAGAGCACACATTACACAACACACACTAGGAACATATCAAATAACCAATCCAATACATGAGCATATAAGCATGGCATATTAATTTCCAGACATTCTATGAATCTTAGTAACTACTCAATCCCCCCTTTCCAATATATGGTTTCTGGTTATTTAAATTAATAACTAAAATAAAATAATAATAAATAATAATGAGAAAGGTTTTCTCATCAATCTCTCTGCTTTCCTTCATGATACTTAAGAGTTTAGGTAAATATCACTTTAAAAAAATGTGTACCTATCAAGTCTGCAGAATTTCAAGTCTGTTCTGAGATGAAAAACTATAGTCAGATGTGTCTGATCATAGTTCCTTCCAATATCCAGCTAAAAACTTGACATCCAACTATCAGTAACCATAAATACTGGTTAAAAGACAAATTATCATCTCAGAAAATGAATTTTGAACTACCACAGTTAATACCAAACCCCATAGTGAACACTACAAAGTTTAGAAATACAATTTTATTCTCTCGTTTCTACTCAATCTTCTTAGGTCGGAAAATAAAACTGTTTTATTAAAAACAAATAAAAATTACAGTGACTATTAAAACATATAAGCCAGCATAGTGGTGCACACTGTTAATCCCAACACTCAACTAAGGAGGCAGAGGCGTGAATATATCTGTGAGTTTGAGGCCTGAGTAGTCTACACTGAAGCAGGTAGAAGCAACAGACGTATCTCTATGAGTTCAAGGTCACCCTGGTCCACATAAAGGGTTCCTTGAGTATACAGTGAGACCCTGTTTCAAATCAAACAAAACAACCAAACAACAAAGGCAAAACCAAAAGAAACCAAAATGTAACTTATTGTCAAAAATACTGATAAACAGTTCAAAATTACTGAAGGTTTCTGCCCTGGGAGTCACCAAAGCAGCTACACATGATTTGCTAAAAATGCTTTCACAGATCCAGGAGACAGCCTGAGCTAGGGGACAATGCTAAATGGTTTCACAGATCCAGGAGACAGCCTGAGCTAGGGGACAATGCTAAATGGTTTCACAGATCCAGGAGACAGCCTGAGCTAGGGGAAAATGTACTTGTTTATTCATTTCAGCAAATATGATACAGAAAACAAGTGACAAAGAAGAAAGGGGTGCCTGAAGCAAAGTTTGAAATAAGCAAAATGTCCGTTTCCTAGAACGCCCCCTTGTAATATGAGAGGACTTCCTTTACTGTAGAGCACCAGGTTAATGATAAGAGTGAGAACATTACAGATTCACTGCTGAGAGAAAGTCAGTGAGACACACAGTCCACTATTACAAATCAAATCAAAACAAAACAAAATCCCAAGTCCCAGAAGGACTTCAAGCAGTCAGCATTAGCCACCTTGTTTTTACAACCTAGGAACAGTGAGCCTTCCTTAGCACTTATGGAATGGATTATGATATAACCAAACAGCAAACTCTGTGAGCTGGTCTTATCTAAAGAAAGCAATTTCTGTTCTGTCTACCTTTGTTATGATTCTAATAGATAAAAGCGGTAACTCAACATTTTCACCATATGTTTCCAATAGAGACAACAATCTATCAAAAAAGTACTGGACAATATAAGTAATCCCTAGAGACTCAAGATTCTTATAAATTTAAATTAACTTACTTACATAGTAAGGCCAAGAAAATAGGATATTTCTAAGTGCTAATTAATATAACTTAAACTTATAGAGGTCAAAGACAGATACTCAAGTATGATGTATTACTATCAATCTCTATAGTTTTAGAGATAAAAATGTAGAACCTGGAACACCAGGGCCAAGAAGTGGGAGTGGGTGGGTAGGGGAGCAGGGCGGGGGAGAGGGTATAGGGGACTTTTGGGATAGCATTTGAAATGTAAATGAAGAAAATACCTAATAAAAAATTGGAAAAATTAAAAAAAAAAGTAGAACCTTCAGTCTTTATTTTGACTTTATTATTTAATGCTCAACAGAAGCTACTATGACTTTACTTTTGACAGAAATCACATCACTTCAGTTATAACCTCATAAGCAGCAAAAAGAAGTAATAAATCACTCTTCTAGTCTATTTATTTCTATAATGGTTACAGAAAATTTTTCAACATTGAAATTTATTTTGTTTTTCACCAATATACTCCCTAATTCATTTAATAAAATTCTTCTAAGCACAAAAGTGCACAAAGTCTTAAGTTCCAGCCCAACATTCCCATGCTCACCATCACCACCACCACTGTTACTATAGTGCCTCCCATTTCTCCCAACCCCAAGGACAGAAAAGCACTCTGAGAATACACTGTGCATTGTGCTCTACTGATGAGCTACATTCTGAGCCCCCTAAAAGCCACCACTTTTTGCTTTGCATGCAGCTCATCTCATCAGCAAAAAGTTTAACTGAAAACGTTAGTAATGTTTTGATACTGGTAAAAGTAAAAAATAAAAATAAATATCCAAGACTATGATGCAGGAAAGCATGGCCAGACATTTGTAAACCCATTCTGGATTCTTGAACACACAGCAAAAACAGAGAGAAAACCAAAAGTCTGTGGACAGTGTACTTATGAGGGGCTTCAGCATAGTTGCTCCTATACACTTTCTAGATACGAGGCATAAGCATGGAGGGTGTGTTCATTCTATGGTCTACAAGGGCCTGAACCACTAGAAGTATCCTACTTTTGTACAATATGCAGAGACAGGAGGAAACACTAGCTCTCTTACAAAAGCAAAAAAAAAAAAAAAAAAAAAAAAAAAAAAAAAAAAAAAAAAAAAAAAAAAGGAATAACACAGAAGATTTCTCAGGAGAAACTCTAAAGGCCAGTAAAGGACTTCAAGACTTGGAGGGTAGAGGGCAGCAATATTACTTACCAGATCTATTAAAATCATCATTGAAAATTAAGGCAGGAAGAAAGACCTTATAAAGTATGCATAAGGAATTCATGACTACTACATCAAAAGTGCTTTCAAAAATAGAAGACATATACTATAAAGAACACAGAAAGAAATAATAAACCCCACTGCAACAACAGATATGCAAATGAGAAAAATAAAACACCACAAATCAAAAAAAAAATGACAAGAATAAATTCAAAGCTTTCATTGTAACCTTGAACTGAAAAGATAGTAACTGACCAATTCAAGGACATAGATTGACATAAGGGTTTCAAAATCAAGATGCAATGTTTTCTTTTTGTCCCCTGTCTAGAATATATCTCACTAATAAACACATATAAAGAATTGAAAAAAAAAAAAAAGAATCAAAACAAGATAGAAAATAGTATTTAAGCAAATAGAACCCAAGAACAATCAAGAGCTATATGATATGTGAGAGCAGGTTTAGAGCCAAAATTAGCAAAAACAAACAAACAAATAAACAAACAAATAACTACATACTGGTTACTGAAATGCATATGCACTGAACATTGCTATATCCAACTGCATAAAACAAACACTACTGGACATAACTGGGCATATAGGCCCCAATACAGTAATAGGTGGTCTTGATAACTCAAGGTCATCAAAATGTAGCACATGGAGCTGAAAAAAAAAAATCACCAAACTGTAATCTTAAACTATACTACAAATGACATGGAAGACGTATACAGACTACTCCATCCATCCACTACAGAATACATGATTTTCATAAGTTCACAGAACTGGAACTGTCTCTAAAATAAATCATATTTGAGATCACATATTTGAGATCACAAAAGAAGTCTTACTATATATAAAAAAAGATGAAGAACTAATGTCCTATATTTTACCAGGTTGTAACAAAATATAATAAGAAATCAACAGTGAGAGAAACTACAGAAACAATACAAACATGTGAAAATTGAACCATACGTGTTTGATTACTAAGTGAATTCTTATATGAATCAATGAGAAGGAAAATTTTTATAGAAGGAATGGAAATGGAAACACAGGATATTATAATCTGTAGGATACAGCAAAAGCCCTTATACAATGATAGTCAAAGGAATCAGTCAAACCTAAAAGCAATAGAAAGATATTGAAGATCAGGGTTGAAATTAATGAAATAAAACTCAAAAGGATATAAGAGATAGGTAAAAGTTTACAACAATAAACAAAAGACAATAGCCAAGTATCTTCCCTCCAAATCCAATTACCTCTCCCAGATATGGATTGCAATGGAGAAAAAGAAAAATTACTGGACAAATCACAGATTGGAAGAGATTCACCTATATTCAACCTCAACACTGGAGTCTCAACAACCTACCATTATATGCCTCTCAATATGACATGAGAATACATGAATGACCTTTATGTCACTCCTATAACTAAAAAATCTAATTGCAGAAAAATAACACATGGGAAATTATATGCAACAAGACCTTGGATTTCCTTTTTTTTTTTTTTCTTGTTTAAATGTCAATGTCATTAAAACAAAAAAAAATCATTTAATTTAACATGTGAGGAAGACAAAGTAAAAGAAAGTAACAGGTAGAACAATCAAACAGATCAACACTGACTAGGTCAAGAGACACTAGAAAGACTCCGTATTCATGGATTCATCTTAAAAGCCTTCTTCCAAGTTGGCCCTGACAGTGGACTGCCTTTCCCTCAGTCTCTTCTCCAATTTTGCTCCTGCAGTTCTGTTGGACAGGAACAATTCTGGGTCAGAGGTATTGACTGTGGGATGGCAACCCCATCCCTCCACTTGATGCCCTGTCTTTCTACTGGAGTTATTAGACTCTACAAGTTCTCTCTCCCCACTGTTGGACATTTCATCTAAGGTCCTTCCTTCCCTTTGAGTCCTGAGAGTCTCTCACCTCCCTGGTCTCTGGTACTTTCTAGAGGGTCCCTCCACCTCTCACCCCTTCTGAGGTTGCATATTTCCATTCATTCTACTGGCCCTCAGAGCTTCTCCTGTCTTAGCCCCCTCCCCCATACTTGATTATATTCTCCTTCTCCCTTCCCCCTCCCCTCTCCCACCCAGATTCAACTTAGGATCCATCTCAAGAGGAGATGCCAAGGCCTGATACTATTACTGATGCTCTGGTGTGCTTACAGACAGGAGCCTAGCATGGCTGCCCTCTGAGAGGCCCAACAAGCAGATGACTGAGACAAATGCAAATACTAACATCCAACCATTAGAATGAAGTTGGGGTCCCCTGTGGTTGAATTAAGGAAAGGTTAGAGGAAGAAGCTGAGGAGGAGGGTGACCCCATAGGAAGACCATTGTTCTCAACTATCCCAGACCCCTGAGATCTCTCAGACCCTGAACTACCAACCAGGTAGCATACACTAGGTGGTACAAGGCCCCAACAATATACAGCAGAGGAATGCCTGGTCTGGCTTCAGGAAAAGAAGACATGCCTAACCCTTGAGAGACTTTGAAGCCTAAGCAAGTGTGGAGGACTGGCGGGGAGCGGGGGTAAGCAATTCTCTTGAAGATAGGGGAGTACTGGGGTTGGGGAGAATGGGATGAGGAACTGTGGGAGGGCAGACCTGGAGGGGGGCAATGACTGTACTGTGAGAAAATAGTAATTATACAGATAAATGAATGGAACTAGAATTGAAATAAAATGTCAACAGTGGTCCTTTTATGTGGCAGAATTGTTGATTTTTCCCGTATTTTTTTTTCTAAGTAGAAGATGTGTTGCTATAAGAATAAAAGCTGGCAAAAGTAAGTGGGGAAAAGAAAAAGTGAGCCCTTTCCTGAGTTTAGGCATGGAGGCATGGCACTGACTGAGCACTGCAGTGCAAACGCCTCTGCTGACGTCTCACTGAGGCTTTTCCACCTTTACTTAAAAAAGGACAAAATCAAAGGTGGTAAATTGTAAAATCTTTTGTAAAGATTTTGTAAAACCTTTGTAATGAGTAACTCTGATGTCAAATATTATACTGTCCCAATTTCCTGTATGCTTGAAATTACAGTTGGGGTAGATTTCAGAGATTAAAGCAAGATCTTAAATGCAGAATTCAGAAAACAGAAAAGAGATCAGGAAAATGCTACAATATCACATCTATCAGTAATAATGGACATGGCAAACAGTAAAGACCTGGGAATAGACAATCTGACAAAGAAACTCAGGGAAACCAACTGACTGACTTACACTGTGTACCTTCAACATCAACAGAGACCACCCACAGACTGACTTACACTGTGTGCCTTCAACATCAACAGAGACCACCCACAGACTGACCTACACTGTGTGCCTTCAACATCAACAGAGACCACCCACAGACTGACCTACACTGTGTGCCTTCAACATCAACAGAGACCACCCACAGACTGACTTATACTGTGTGCCTTCAACATCAACAGAGACTACCAACAGACTGACCTACACTGTGTGCCTTCAACATCAACAGAGACCACCAACAGACTGACCTACACTGTGTGCCTTCAACATCAACAGAGACCACCAACTGACTGACTTACACTGTGTGCCTTCAACATCAACAGAGACCACCAACAGACTGACTTACACTGTGTGCCTTCAACATCAACTGCTGAAGTAATAACTGTAGCGTT
This sequence comes from Mus minutoides, assembly GCA_902729485.2. NCBI lineage: Eukaryota > Metazoa > Chordata > Mammalia > Rodentia > Muridae > Mus > Mus minutoides. Next base: position 360,646 of record LR750132.1, read on the forward strand.
GTTTCTATTTTGAAATTAGTTAACATTTTCCCTAAAGTCTAAAATATTTCTAATGTATCAACTAAATCACGAGACAGAGAAAAGCTGAACCAAAGAGGACTTTCTAGTATGTGACAAAGTGAAATGCCTTGTTTGAGTAGGTGAGCAAATGAGTGAAAGTTCAGAGCTAAAGTTCAGGAACTGAAGTCTCCAAACCAGTTATGATGGGTTTAGTCAACATGCAAGCAAAATGTAATTCACACACAGTCAGCATCTGATCTGCTAATTGAGAACCTAATCCTACAAGTGACTTGACTAGAGTCAAAGAAATCCAGTGAGTTCTGCCCCACATGGCTTTGGCTCAGAACACTAAACACTGGACCTTCAGAGCTGCTGCCTTAAGACAAAGCTTCCAAGACCATCAGGGTAGGAAGTGCTGGCTGATGCATCTTAGTTAGACATGCAAAAGCAAGACACACAGATTACAATCCATAGATCAAGGACAAGAACGAGGACGAAAGCGTGCTCCTGAGGAAAGCTTTATGCTCTCAGAGCTCTCCAGTCACAGACCCTCACCCTGGCTCCATGACGTCAGACAGATGAACTAATCTCTCAGCTATAATGTCTTCCAAAAAATAGATTTTATCAGATATACCTTTCAGAAGAAAGAATCACAAGTGTGTACATATATGCACATAAACACATAAATGTTTGTATGCACTTATGTGTACATATATACATATATGTATATACACATATACATATAGCTAGTTAACTTGTCAAAATCTATTTGTAATTTATTATGTTTCAGTTGAAGTATAATAATGCTACACATGTCATCATGATTGTATTTATATATAAACTTTGCTTTATTCAGAAATGAAAAGTTTTTACTTTTCTTTAATTTGATTTTTTAAAAATCTACTGATCCTGAGTAACACCTTTAAAAGGAGCACTGTGGTCCTAGAAGAGTCAGTCCTGGAGATGAACAGATGTGTGCAAGAACATGTCTGAGCAATTATGAGAATATTCTCTACACTATGATTTAGCAAAGGAAGTTTGGAGCTAACAATTAAGGGAGCTGAGAATTGTACTGAATACTCATAATTAACAATTATATTTGGCCAAAGTCTTTGACGGTGACCAGGAGGGAGGTGAGAATTGAATTCTGAAAACTGAGAGTAAAGGGACTGTGAAGGAAGAAAAGGATGACTTGTGGAGGACTCAAGGAACCCGGAAGCTCAGTGCCCAGCCTCTCTGCAGGTGACCCCAAGTGGAACCAGGAATCACTGCCACCAGAAACCTCATCTTCCTTAAACAGAAGCAAAAGGCAGCAATGTCTCAAAATGGAGAGCACAGATTTTTGAAAAGGTACTAGAAACTTTTTAAAGACTACCAGAATTGTAAAATATTAAAATAGCAGTGCAGAAATCATCCAACATTACACCGAAAAGAGAAAAACTCAAGTGGGGAAAAGGGAAGTCACTGATGAAAGGGTGGCATCTCAGAGTGTCTCCAACACTCTGTGAGGCTCGTTTCATAATGCATGGATATACAATAAGCCATGGAGACACACACCTGTAATCTTGACACTGTAGACTGCAAATTTAAGACCAGCCAGGGCCACACAGCTAGGCTCAGGTTAGCCTGAACTACATATATACACAGTGAGCTACATACATATAAAACAAACACATAAAAATGATGGTATACAGCTCAGAGGGAACAATCAATTATCTATAGACAAGAGATATGGACTATTTCATTGAAGGTAACAAGATGACAAAAAAATAAGATGTTCAAGATTAAAATGGCATTAATCATCACTAGCCATTATGAAAATGTTCAGTTGTTTTATTTGAACAAGCTAAACATGCTGAATCAACAATGTTTGTGATAGGAAATGCGTTGGGCTTAGGGTTAAATCAGCCTTTTTAAAAATATGTACATATAAAAACTTGGAAAGGGTGATCAATTCCCATTTGAGATTCATTCGTTTCAAAGTAATTTCCATGCACCTACAAGTAAATTTGCAAAACAGTGTGCCCATGGCCTAGCATAGACACACTGATAAATAAACTGCATAACATCTGCACTATGAAATCATTACTCAGTAATAAAAAGAACAAGCTGTTGATAAATGCAACAACTTGGATGGTGTTTGAAGGAATTATGCTAACTCAAAAAGAAGGGCAATTCCAAAAGGTTCTACAATGATTAAATTTACATAACATATTGAAATAACAAAATTATACAAATGGGAAATCAATTAGCTAGCTGCCAAATTCAAGGCACAGAATGAAATATGGAGTAGTAGATAAGGCTGAAAAAAAAGTATCTTGACCGATCAATGCCAAATATTTGTTTACAATGCGGTATTGTAGTTTTGCAAGGTATGACTGCTAGAAGGTGCTAGAGAAGTCATATATAGGAAACTATAGTTTGAATATGTGTCCCCTAGATTCCTGTATTGACAGCAGCTGCTGGCACTATTGAGAAGTTACTGGATCATGAATGCACATAACTTCACATGTGTGGACACATGTATACACACACATACACATATACACACATACACATTACTGATTCAAACTCCTGATAAATCCAGAGCTGTGGTTTCTCTACTCAGCTGTGGGTCCTTGATTTGCTTTGGATTGCCTTCCTTCTACCACTACAGGCCCCAAAACACAGAACCAATTGAAAATAAACTATAATCTCTGAAAGCCTGACTCCAAATGAATCTTTCCCTGCTTTCTGTTGCTTGTTCTCAGATATCCTGCCACAGAGATACTAAGTAAGAGAGAATCTCTGTATTACTTCTTACATGTCCTACCTGGGGCTCTACCATTACCTTAGTATGTACTGCACATGACTGTATTTGTTCTTGATAAAATTTCCACCCAAAGACTTAATTCCTTTCAAATTGTTTGCCTCTGTCATCTAGTTAAAAGTTTTCAAGAAGTTCCAAAAAATAAGTGAACTTCCCTAGAAAAATAAGAATCTCCCTTTATAAAATATTTTAAACACAGCATAGGAGAGAACTACTTCATAGACCACAGCTATTGCCTCCTGACCTATTAAGTTAAAAAGTTACACAAAATGATGAGAAGTCAGTTTTAACAAATACTTGTGACACTGGTCAACAACCCGATTGACAGCCTACCTTTCAATTCATCTTACACTAAAACTTGCTGATTTTCTTATACATGTCTATCCCACTCTAGTCTAAGCTAGGCTACTACATGTCTATCTCACTCTAGTCTAAGCTAGGCTACTGCTTTTCTCAAGGTTTCTTGTCTACAGATTACCTGCACACAGAACACTGCCGCTGAGGCTGCAGAGCAGTGAACATGACGATCATGGAGTAGTTCCGAGGTGGGGCTTTTACAAACTTCCGGAACTTGTCACCATTCATTCTGAAGATCGAGCGCCTGGAACTCCATTCCATCAGCTGCTCCACTTTTTCAGCCAAAAGGTTCTGTAATTAAACAGCATATTTAAAAGTTACAAAGGTGTTCCTCCCCTGGATTCACTCCCGTCCCACTCTTTTCTCTTTTCTTAATAAGTCTATATTTGTTGTGCTACATAAATAATTCTTGAGAAGCTAAAACTTTTCTGATTAGATTTCATGTAAATACAATTATATGAAGGCTATATTCTTAATCTAAATTAATCTTTGTTAATGGCCTTTATTTCTGTAAATATATTAATTCCTCATTGACCTTACTTGCACAAAGTATTTCATTTTTGCAAATAACATTAAGTACTATAAAAAGGTATTATAGAAACTCAAATTCCAGCTCTTAGTGAATGGAATACATTTACCCAATATTTACTCTAAATACAGCTAAAAATTCTGTTCATTCTGTTTTAAAAAGCCAGCCAATTCCAGAAGGCTTTAACAAGTAGAAGGCAAACAGGCTGGCTAGACACTTGAAGAGTGGCAGAGCAGCTGCAGGTCTGATGTGGTATCTCCTGAAGGAGCCAGCAACACACAACGCCACAGTGAAGATAAAACAGACTTAAGGAAACTTGTTCTGCTACTCAAAGGCAAGGAAAGGACAAGTCAGAAAGATCAGGCAGCAGCTCTACCCAAGATGATTATCTCACACACACACACACACACACACACACACACACACACACACACACAGAGAGAGAGAGAGAGAGAGAGAGAGAGAGAGAGAGAGAGAGAGAGAGAGAGAGAAGACTGTGGAGCGGGAGGTTCTCTGTCAGGAAATTTCCCTTTAAGCATTTAACATACTTGGACAGAGAAATCTTTCAAGTACAAAACTGCATAAAAAGAGTGTTGTATAATTTTGTTTATAAAGGTCAAAGCCAAGAGAAATGAGTGTGCAGTGACGGAAGTAAGGAAGGTGATGAATGTGGACCAGGCAGAGACTGAACGATAATGCACACACATGAGGCGAAAGTTCCACTGGTATTCTGGTCCAGAGAGGGCACGGGGAAGAGAGGGCACCGAGCTTCCAGGCAGAAGGCTAATCCTCAGACTGTACCTGACAAACCCTGAAAAGGAAATCTTCCGTTGGGATATATTTCTGTAAGAAAAAAGACTGTCCTTGCCCTCGCAAGCCACAGGTGCCAGTGCTAAGAGACAGGCTTGAATTGTATCTAAGCCAGATCTATATACATATATGATTTAGGGAGGAACACAATCTCCTTCTCTCCCTCTCAAGAACACTCAGAGTGGGTCCCTACAATCTGCAGAGAAGTGGCTATGTACATAAGCGAGAAGATGGGCATCTTATCTCGCTTCAAAAAGTGGGGGGTGGGGGGGGGGAACAAACAAAGCCCTGAGTGAAGTCTTCTGTACCTACCAGAGCAAAGGGAAAAAAGCTGAATCAAAAGCACCAGAAGGGACAGGAGGAGGGAGAGCGCACTGGCTGAGGAGCACTCAGGAAGGGACAGGAAGAGGGAGAGCACACTGGCTGAGGAGCACTCAGGAAGGGACAGGAGGAGGGAGAGCACACTGGCTGAGGAGCACTCAGGAAGGGACAGGAGGAGGGAGAGCGCACAATGGCTGAGGAGCACTCAGGAAGGGACAGGAGGAGGGAGAGCGCACTGGCTGAGGAGCAGGCACAGCACTCAGGTCAGCAGACAATGGCCTGCTAACTGAAGGGAAGGAATGATGGCTATTAGGTTCCCTGTTAGGCTTTTTAATGAGATAATTTTGCTATAACAAAAAGAAACTAGAGGCCATCTTTCCTCTGAGCCCAGCGGACACAGCTAGGGACATCCCAGGACTTTAAGATCGCATCGGGGTTACGCGTGAGTGCAGTACAGTGGTGGTGTTGGGAGCAGAGGGTCAGCGGTTGCCCCCAGGGGCAGGATCCCAGAACTCCGCCCCACCGGAGGCTGGGCCTCTCCCAGCCAGAGCACCTGCCACCGCCACCCTGCCATCTTTCCTCTGAGCCCAGTGGACACAGCTAGGGATACCCCAGGACTTTAAGATCGCATCGGGGTTACGTGTGAGTGCAGTTCAGAGGTGGTGTGGGGAGCAGTGGGTCAGCAGGTGCCCCCAGGGGCAGGATCCGAGAACTCCGCCCCACCAGAGGCTGGGCCTCTCCCAGCCAGAGCACTCGCCACCCCGCCATCTTTCCTCTGAGCCCAGCAACTCCAGGACTTTAAGACCACATCAGGAGCTCAGGGCCCGGGCCTCAGGCTCTGTGCACTCTCTTAGGCTCTTTCGGGACTCGCCAAGCTATCTCTGGAAGTGAGGTGAGCAGGGGAACACAGCCTCTGTTCTGGCCCAATCTCGTGGAACTTGAGACATCAGCCAGGAGATTGATAAGGGCCCAGGGCAAAACAGCGGGTCCTTTCTGGTCTGCACCAACGCCAGACCTCCTCGGGCAGAGATGGCAGGAGGAAAGCGCAAGAACAGAAGCAACAGAATCCAAGGGTACTTGGCATCACCAGACCCAAACTCACCCACCACATTAAGTCCTAGATACAACAGCACACCAGAAAAGCAGGGCATGGATATAAAATCACTGGTCATGATGATGATGGAGGACTATAAGAAGGAAATACAGGAAAACAAAGATAAACAACTAGAAGCATATAAAGAGGAAAAACTTAGAGAGATACAGGAAAACACAGATAAACAACTAAAAGCATTTAAAGAGGAAATACTGAGAGAGTTACAGGAAAAGAATACCAAACAGGTGATGGAATGGAACAAAACCATCCAGGACCTAAAAATGGAAGTAGAAACAATTAAGAAAAACCAAAAGGAGTTAACCCTGGAGATAGAAACCAT
>LR750132.1:369039-593452 GCA_902729485.2 Mus minutoides
CATCAGTGGGAAGAGAGGCCCCTTGGTTATGCAGACTTTATATGCCCCAATACAGGGGAACGCCGGGGCCAAGGGGTGGGAGCGGGTGGGTAGGGGAGCAGGGCCGGGAGGGGGGAGGATACAGGGAACTTTCTGGATAACACTTGAAATGTAAATGAAGAAAATATCTAATAAAAGTTGAAAAAAAAAAAAAAAGAAACTACCTTGAAACCAATCGTACATATATGCAGACAAGTTTAACTGAAAATATGAGTCCATTTTTATAAGGAGATTAATAATATTATTAAGTTGAAAAAAACAAATAAAAATTCATTGGGAAGATTGTTCTAATTCATAAGCATACCCCCATACAGACAGGGTTAGTTCTGAGACTTAATTCTTAGAAGCAGTATGGGAGCATACACTCAGCTCAAGGACTAGTATGCCTTACAGAAAGCTGGTAAGAGATATGGAAGACTTATATAAAAGGTTCCAACTCTTCAGTCTGAAGCTCAATGATCAATGTTACCTAAAGGTCCTTTTAAGCTTTTGAAATTAAACTAGTAGATACATTATAAATATAAAACATCTTAAACATTTACAAATCACGATTATTAAGCAAAACCAGAATCTCCAAAGCAGAAAGCAAGCAGATGCGTGTCACTGAACAGGGCAGTGGGAACTGGTCTGAGTGCCTAGGGCACTTTCATACTGTCTTCTAATTAAACACAAATATACACTGTGAATGTCTTCAAATTATGGGGGGGGGGGTGTTAAATACACAATTATACCACTATTGGTTAAAACTGTTGAAATACAAGTTAAGTGTTTGAATCTAGTTATAAACTATCATAATTCTAGAGACTAGAAGGAATTCTTAGAGAAATCCTCAGGGTGGACTTCACGCTGCCTTTAGCACCCCAGAAGGAGCCAAGTGATCCCAAGTGGGTTCATGTGACAGTGGACACCATGTAAGCAGTGACTGGGTCAGGAGACAGCTCAAGAATCCAATGCTTAAGAAACAGCAGTCTTTGGTTTTACATGTGTGATTGTGTACGTGGCACATATTCATGTTCATATCTGTATGTGCAGTCATGGGTGTGAATGTGTGTCCTTAAGGGGTTATGTGGGAACTAAAGATGGATGTTGGATTCTTATTTTTTAGTTGGGGTCTCTCACTAAATCTGGAGCTCATAATTCAGCTATGCTGGCTGGAACTTCAGAGACTGTACCATTTCCCAGCCACCACACTGGAATACATATGTTACAGGGGCTGGAGAGTGAGACTCCAATCCTTATACTCCAGCACCAGCTTTACTGTCGGAGCCAGCAGCTCTACTGTAGAAACACCAGTCTTTTAAAGGAACTGCTAGTGAATCTTCTCAACCTTTACCCTGGAGAGAAAAATATGTTTCTACTTTTATAGACAAGAAGTAAATCTGCCCTCTGGCCAGGAGGGAGATGCTATCCCAATCTTCAGAGCATTTTATATAGCAATGTCCTTGAAAAGACAGCACAATATGAAGCCTGTTGGTGCTTGTACTGAGATATGTAGAAACATGAAACACGAGTGCTCCATGGAGACATGCCTGCCTGCACATAATACCGAGCAGCTTTCTCTTTAAAACAGGAAACTTAGAGGCATGATCCAAACAGCTGAACATCCAACACAACACACAGGTTGCTTACCTACCATTTAGACATTAAATTCTACTTCTGATACTTATGTTTAAAGGGGAATGTAGAATATAACTACCCTCTGAATGGAATGGGTGGGTAGCTGACCCTCTGTATCTGCCCCTCCCACTCTCCAATCTGGGTTCCAAGACAACTCTGTATTTAACTTCCTTATATATCTTATATATCTCTGTATTTAACTTCCTTATATATCTTACAACATCCCTGGCATCACTAGCTAGTTTTTAGACTGTTTTAAGGTTTCAAAGCTTCAGAGGAAAGATCCACTAAGTACTTAACACAAAAATATTTCCCTCTTTTAAGAAATACTCCACGGGAACCTGTGCTGAAGACAAGCAAGATGGAATCTCAGTTTTCCCAGAGCTAGTCACCAGATGGAAGAGCACACTCACTAACTGGCCTAATCACCAACAGAAGGTCCTCAGTAAGGGAATCATTTCTATGAAGGACAAAAAAAAAAAAAACTGAAGAAGTTATATTTGCTTTTAAAATGACAAAACACACACACACACACACACACACACACACACACAATAGTGCTTTCCTAGAATAGTCAAAGCTTATCAAATCCCTTTCGATGGTATACCTTTAACACAGCTCCTCACTATGAAATTCTGATAAGCCCTCCGAACTGTAGAAATGAAAGGCCTGTTGCTTATTATTCATATTCTACAAGTTGACAAACACTATAGTTCAAATGCTAGGCTGAAAGTCATGTTAACCACTGAAAAAAGAAAAAGAAAGGGAGGGAAGGAGGGAAGGAAAAGACTTTTGTGTATTTATGCCTTGAAAAAAGTAGAACTGCGCTGGCGAGATGGCTCAGTGGTTAAGAGCACCGACTGCTCTTCTGAAGGTCCAGAGTTCAAATACCAGCAACCACATGGTGGCTCATAACCATCCGTAATGAAATCTGAGGTCCTCTTCTGGAGTATCTGAGGACAGCTACAGTGTACTTACATATAATGAATAAATCTTAAAAAAAAAAGAAAGAAAGTAGAACTGCAATCATATATAGTTTTGTCATTACAAAATATGGCATTTTTTAAAGAAACACTCATCAGTCTGTCATCTGGCAGATGAATTCTTTATGTTTCTGTTTCCAATGACAATACTGCCTCAAAGCTCTCTACAATTTACTGGTGTGTTAGAATGTGAGATTCACTACTCTCTGGCCAGATGGTGGTATCAATTCTCATTTTCTCTTACACACATGCATGTGTGTACACCTCTGAAATAGTGAAAAATGTCACATTATTTTTAATTTGCATTAGTATTTTAGGGCAAAGTATTTCTCACAATTGTGTTCTCTCACTTACTAATTATATCATATCCTTAATTCTTTGATCTAATAACAAATACATTTTAAAGTTTTGCATTAGCATATTTTTATTATACAAAGTGATGGCTTTCAAGTGATACTGTGTTCAAATCTATCATGTACTTTGATCATAGCCAGCCTGCTATGCTATCTCCTGCCCTAGCTCCGGACAGTCTTTTTCCTATTCCATGATGTTGCATATAGTATACTGAAACTCTACTTCGAAAACCAAGCCTCTCACTTCAGTCCCCTAATGCACTAAGACCCAATGCTACAACTCTCTTATCCTCAGGAACTGAAGTCTCTTTTCCTCCCACTGTAAAGCTGTAAAGCTTTAACTCCACTAATAAAGCATCTCTGAGGTATAATTCATGCCAGTGTCCTTTCTACATGCCTATATAGTCTTTAAATTACAACAACATGTCATCAACGAACGTCTAGGACTAAATATAAGTGTGTGTGCTTATTCATAGGTGTGTGTACATATCACTAACTATAAACTTCTAAAGCAGAACACTTAGACACCACAGAAAGGACAAGACCTCTACTCTTTTCCTCTATTCGCAGTATCTATCTCTGAATGAACTACTATATTTCAGTTAGATAATGACTTTGTTCTATCTTCCACAGAAAAGGAGCAGAGTAGTCTCTTTCTAAGGTCTTGTCTCAAGCATCTTCACCTTCTCTTAAAGTCAGCAGTAACTTATTCCAGGGCACCTGTGGCTTACCATAACTGATTCATGTCATTGAGATCTACTAGAAAAGCCCAAGGAAACAATACAAAGCAAGCAATACTACCCAAACCAAATTAAAATGCATCTTACCTTATTAACATAAATGTGTGAGATTGTCATTACCAAGTATCAATGACAACTTACTACCTGCGCAACAGAAATTGTAACTTATTTTTAATGTGCACCATTATCTGCCTCAATAATAAGAAACTAAAAGCCAACAGAAATAAGTAAAAGCTTTCTAACTAATTTGAAAAGCTCAAGAGAGGAGCCAAGACAAGCCCTTTTTCCAGCACCTTGGGTATCACCCAATAGCCATAAACTACAGAAACAGATACTTCATTCCTTATACCAGATCAAGAAGCAGATAAATGTACTACTCAGCTTTTCTCTATCGAATATAGATATTTGTGTTGCATGTATCAAGTGAGTTTTAAAATGGGGAATCTTTAAGTAAAAGTAAACTTTTTATAGTAAGATGGTCTCTTACCTCGGGAGATAGGAGGTTGGGAGCACCCTCCATCCAGAATGCACCAGAGACCTGAGAGGTAAGAGACTCTCAGGACTCAAAGGGAGGGACCTTAGATGAAATGCCCTACAGTAGGGAGAGGGAACTTGTAGATCCACCTCCAGCAGGAAGACAAGACATCAAGGGATGGAGAGGGGGGCCATCCCACAGTCACAACTCTGACCCATAATTATCTGTCTGAAAGAATTACAGGGATAGAAATGGAGAGGAGCCTGAGGAAAAGAAAGTCCAGCAACAGGCCCAAAGAGAGCTCCAGCTCAAGGGGAAGTCCCAGGGCCTGACACTATTACTGAGGCTATGGAGAGCTCACAAAAAGAGACCTACCATGGCCACACTCAGGAAGACCCAACAAGCAGCTAAAAGAGTCAGATGCAGCAGATATCTGCACCCCACCAATGGGCAGAAGCAGCTGACCCCTGTTGTTATATTAGGGAAGGCTGAAAGAAGCTGAGAAGGGTGATCCTATAGGAAGACCAGCAGTCTCAATTAACCTCCGAGATCTTTCAAACACTGGACCATCAAACAGGCAGCATACACCAGCTGATATGAGGACCCCAACACACATACAGTAGAGGACTTCCAGGTCTGTGTTCATTCAGAGAAGTTGCACCTAACCTTCAAGAGACTAGAGGCCCCATGGAGTTTAGAGGTCAAGTGGGGTAGGGGGTAGGGACATCCATGTGGAGACAGAGGGTATGGGGAGGAGGTATGGGATATGGAACAGTTGGAGCATGGACGAGGGGTGGGGATAAAATATGGAGGGCAAAAAAATAATTTAAAAAAGGGATCACTATAATTTACTCCCAGAAATGGCTTAGAAATTATTTATCAATTTACAACATGTATGATATACCTAGGTCAGATTTGTCTTGCATACAAGATGTGCAGGGGATAATGATGGAGCAGGACTGACAAAACAGCCAGCTACCGTCTGCCCCACCTTGAGCCCTATCTAATGGGAGAGAGGCAACCCCTGACACTATTAACGACACTCTGCAATGCCTGCAGACAGGAACCTAGCATAACTGTCTCAACTGAGGCTTCATCAAGCAGATACAGAGACCAGCAGTCAATCATCCGGTGAGCCTGGGGAACATTGTGGAACAGTGGGGGATAGAAGCAAGGAAGTTAGAGGGGTCAATGATACAACAAAAGACCCACTGTCAACTAATCTGTGACCCTGGGAACTCAAAGAGCCTCAGGCACAAACTAGGCATCATGCGGGCGCTAGATCTAGACCCTCTATACATTTGTAGCAAATGTGCAGCTTGTTTTTCAGTAGTGGAGTGGGGACTGTCTGGGTCTCTGTTTCCTGCCATTGGATCTACTGCCCCCTACCTGGACTTCCCTCTACCTATTCCTCCGTGGGATAGGATCTGTCTAGTCATGTCCAAGGGTGGCATGGCACCCAAGGGGAGGGGGTAATGGGGGGAGGTATTTGTATGAGCAGGACTGAGAATAGAGGAAGGAGGGGGCTGTAATCAAAATGTAAAGTTAATTAAAAAATTAATTAAAAAACAAAATCAATACAACATCCCCCACCCCACCCCAAAAATATTGTTGTAGAGATAGGAATGTTTAAGAGGAAATTTCAGAAAAGGTAAAAATGACCAGGTGTATCTATCACTTTAACACAAAGGAAAATAAACTTAATATTAGTTCTAGCTCAAAGGTTTCATGTATGAGCTGTTAGGTATCACAGATCATCAATATAGAAGAATATTTCTTCAAATTATTATGACTTCCAAAGCAATGTATAAATTTGTAAGAGCATGATTTGTGTGTTTATGTGTCAAAAAACATAAATACTTAGAAGTTGCTTAATGAATAATCAAAATCTAGCATATCCATATAATAGAATACTGCTGGAGAAAAACCAGCAAAATTCACATTAATGTTATAATATGGGTAATCCTCAAAACTGCTGACTGAAAGCAGATATCAGAGAACATATGTATGATTCCACTCAGGAAACGAGTCCAGAAAACTATCTATAGAGACAATAACAAAGAAACCATTGGCTAGGTCTGGGGAAAGGAATCGGGGAACAATAAGTGTGGGTGAGTCTCTTACAGGAAATATAACAACTTATTTCTAGGATGAATGTACCACTCCTGAAAGTTACTAAATCACTGAATTACATACTTGATTGAGTAACTTTATGAAATGTAACACACATCTAAAAAAAAAAAAAAAAAAGAAAGAAAGAAAAGAATAAAACTGCTTGCTCTCTCAGAGCAGGAAGGCTCTAGTCATGCATAAGAGAGCTGTGCGCAATGCCGACTACTCAGATAGTAATCTACCTACTTGTTCTGTGCTTGTCCTTACACGGTGCTTCCACAAGGTAATAAAGATGACAAACTATAATGAAAATGTGTTAGGAGGTAATAAACAGAAAAGGCTAGCTCCCCTGAGAACAATTACTCTGCTGTTATATAATCTGAGGATCTCAGTCTTGCAGAGGAGAAAACATCATTTTCTCCATTATTCAGTTTTTCTTGGGCCTGCCTGTAATATATAGCTAGATAAGCAACAGAAATGCAAACAGAAGTTTAATAACATGCATACATTCTAGGTAACTGAGACAACACAGAAATGGTCTCTAAAAGCATATTCTATAGACTTAAAATTCTCCTGGATCCCTCCTGGTCTCTTAAGAGAGAATAAAGATCATGAAACTCCACCCTACTTCAACAGAGGAATCCATCAGGTAAATATACTTTATACCTGTGGAACTTGCCATAGTAAAAGAAGCAAAGAACCTCTGTGACATACAATATACCACATCCTGTAGCAAATGGAATTGAGGGGATGGAGGGACACTTGGAGGTTGAGAGCACCGATCGCTCTTGCACAGCACCAGGTTTGGTTCCCAGCACTCACATGGTGGTACAGTCACCCAGAACTCCCGTTCTAGGTGATCCCACATCCTCTGGAACCTCTAGGCACAAGACTTGCAAGTGGTACACACACGCACACAAACACAAACAAAATGCTCATACACATGCAATAAATCTTAAGAGAATTTATATATTAATCTTAAAAATGGACAAAGTATTTAATAAGTTCAAAATATGACTGACCTTATATACAGTGTAATTTATCCAAACTATTTCTCTCCATCTTTTTTCAAGTACAAAATCTCATAAAGATGTTAGCAAGGTTAAAGTAATGCTAAGAACATCAAATTGTGTTCCCATCTCTTCAGGTTCAACAATATTGATAAGCACATAAGAGAATATTTATATTTGAAACTTAAAAAAACTAGTTATTACGTTTTTATAGTCTGATAGTTATTATCAGACTTTTCCAATGTTTTGAGAGCTTAGACTACATGAAAAACATGCTAAATTCAAAGTGCTGACACTGTTAATAGCTAGTTTGAAAATGGTAATCATTTGATGTTTTTAAATACTAATTCCTAAAGATAGTAAGACAATCATTATATCAAATATAATCTAGCAGTAAAATTATGCAGTGTGATGTGTGGTATTTGGGGTTATGGCCCTTAAGAAAATGGCTGTATGCGAGTACCTAGAAAAAGATAATAAAAATGACTTTCTTCCTATGAATATTAATTTATAGTGCCTAGTTTTAATTCACAACAGATTATTCTAACCCAAATCTGTGCCATTCATAATGGTACATGTACCATATGTTTGTCATGAGACAGAATTAAGTCTATAACTTAGACTCTTCTAGTAGGAAACCCTACGGGGTGCTCTGTTCTCTGGTCCAAAGCATAAAAGCTAATGTTCTCAGGCTGAAGCCTCTGTGCATGGAGCCAGTCACCATGCCTTCCCAGTCACCATGCCTTCCCAGTCACCTGCCTTCCCAGACACAGCACTGGACATTAAAGCACGGGTCAAAATAAATGTCCCTCCCCCAAGTTCACTCTGTGAGTTAGTTAGCACAGCCAAAAGAAAGCTCATATAGAGGTATATGTGTATTTCTACTTCATAAGAGTCAATATATTGATATTCTACCTTATCATCTTAGAAATAACTGAATGGGGATGGTGAGGGTGTCTTAATGTTGTATTGCTGTGAAGAACACCATAATCAAGACAACTCTTATAATAAAAAGTATTTAATTGGGGGCTTGCTTATAGTTTCAGAGGGTTAGTCCACTATCATCATGGTGAGGTACGTGGCTGCACGTAGGAAGGCATGATGCAGGAGAAGTAGCTAAGAAGTTTACATCCTGACCCACAGGCAGAGAGACCCAAGCCCTGAAATATAAAAGCCCACCCCTAGAGGTACATGTCCTCCAATAAGGAAACACCTCCTAATCCTTCCAAACAGTCCATCAACAGCTTGCTGGCCATCCACTCTAGCTGAATTTGTAAGCCCCAAGCTCAGTGAGAGAGATCTTTGTCTTGGAAACAAAGTGGAGGAATGCCTGAGGTCAACTAGCTTCTAACACACATGCACACAAACATGTATGCATACAAAGACAAAAAAACAAAAAAAACAACATACACAGAGCAAAACAGTAAGTGTTGATTTAAAAGGGACAGTAAGCTATGTCCAAGAAAGAATAGATGAAAGCTGAGAACTACTCATTCCCTCCCTTACAGAACAAAGCAGGCGCAGGCCGGCCAGCAGTCCCTGCAGGCTTGATGCCACTCCTACGCTCCTATGCTCTTTTGCACAGAACTGCCTGACTCCACGCTTGCAAGCTGTGTTTATTTCACTATAATGGAATTCTTGTAATAAGCATTGCTACAATCATTAGTACTGCTCATAAGTGAGACCGACTAGAAAGGCCCTTAAGCTTGGTCTACAGTTACTGAGGATGTAATTCAGGAGTAGTGAGCTTAGGAAGTACTCAAGGGTTCCCCTTCACTTCCAAAACAAACATTTGACATCTCCATTTTAGTAGGGGCACAAAAATGGAGTATGAATAGTAGTCTCTGTGTCTTTATAACCAGTAGAAATTACAGGTGTTTCCTATTCTGTTCCTGTTGATTCTGAGAGCTCAAGGTATTGTTTACACTCAACACGAATTCTTGCTAGAGAATGGCATAAAAATCACATTATATTCTGAGAAATACATTTCAATGTGCTTATCTCCTATACTCTATCATTTTATGCCTTTAAAATTTAGTATGCAAGGTGGTAGGTGGTAGAAAGCAGAGGCAGGTGGATCTCTGAGTTTGAGCCTGGCCTGGTCTACTGAGCAAGTTGCCGGACAACCAGGGCTACACAGAGAAACCCAGTCTCAAAAGACAAATAGAAAATTAATAAGCAAAGAACCCAGGCCCATATCATCCACAAGCTTATCACAACTTCCTCAAGAATTAATAACCAATTACAAGATCCTGCCAAATGGCTTTCCACGATAATTAGCAAGGACTTCCTCAATATCTGCAGATCTTTCACAGATGAAACCGATGGATGCTCATTATCCTCATATAAAATGGTACAGTATTTATATAATTTGTGTGTATTTTCAATAAATTCTTTCTACAATTTTAATATTTCATATTATATAAATACTAGGTAAACAGTCATTTAAAATATAACACTGAGAAAAATCTGCACAGTCTTAGAATAAATGCTGTCTCCTGTTCTTCACCTAGAATAGGCTGAATCTGCTAGTATGAAAACAACAGATAGGAGGCTGACTGTAAAACAGTGTACAAAGCTGCACTCTCATCAATAACGTATAATCTCCTCAACAGCGGTTCACTCTCCCATTGTCAGATAGCTTCATGTTTTAAAAGAAATGTATTATAATTTTCATATCTATAATGAAATCATCATATATATTTATTAACCTCTCTGTTTATACTATACACAGCCTATTCAGAATATATATTTTAACTGGATAGATTTCTATTGGAAATATATGGTTGTTTTACTGATAACTGATAACATATTAGCAATTAGCATTAATACCCATTTATTAATTAGGTCTATTTATGATGTGAAACACAAATTTACTTACAATTTCCTTTTCAAAGACTTTTTTTTTTCTTGTCAGTTTTTTAAAGGGGTGTGTGTGTTCATGTATATGGGGGTGCCCAAGCCAATGTATATGGAGGCCAGAAGTTAGCATAGCGTCTTCTGTAGTCATGTCTCATTTCATTTTGTTTATTTTGTGTGTGCACAGGCACGCATGTCATAGCAGGACTATAGAGATCAGAGAACAACCAAGTTGTGGAATTAGTCCTTTCTTGTAGATTTCAGAATGCATTTACCTTCTGAGTCTCACGGAGCCCTACCCTACCTTTTTTCTTTATACAAAACTAATATAATTTATAGTGATATTAAAACCTAATATAGGTTAAATAAACTCCTATTCAATACATTTATCTATTTATACATATAGTATACATGTGTGCACCTACACAGCACAATACATGTATAAAAACTGGGCCTTTCTAATAACCCAGAAACAGAATAAGTACTACAACTCCATTCATAAAGATTAGCTGATAGTCACAAAGATGAACCCTGAGATGCTGTCCGCCTAGAAATTCCATACTTTTTACCTAAGATTACTGCTTTGCTTCCTTCTACCACTGGGACAAATCCCCCCCTAAATAAATTCAGAAGGTGCATTCCACAAGTAGATGTGCAATGAAAGGCGTGAATTCAGAAGTACATTCCACAAGTAGATGTGCAATGAAAGACGTGAATTCAGAAGTACATTTCACAGGTAGATGTGCAATGAAAGACGTGAAAGACACAGCCCACTTGGGTCATACCAAATAAAACCTAGGAAGGGTTTTCACTTTGTGTGTATTAAAATTCATTAATGTAAGTTAAATGAAAAAAAAAGTATATTTCAAAATCCAAAAGGTATAAATAGCTGAGAGAACAGCAAGGAATAAAAGAGTAATTTATAGTAATTCAATGCCCATATGATATAAACCAGGACATAAAATTAAATACTGGTTCTGAATTGCAGTTAATTCTAAAAAATCAAGAAGGGCAGACTATAATTAAACAAAACAATCATAGGAGACATAAGAATAGATTCCTCAGTGGTTTACGTAGACAAGTATTATCTGTAAAAAGTGACACAAAGCAAGCCTCAGTGTCCAGTAAATGATATTAAGGTCTAAGCATTTTATACCTAAGACTCTAAGTGTTCTTGGTAGATGTGGAAAATAGAGAGAGAGATCAGAGAACAGCCAACTGTGGAATAACCCCTCCCTATAGTTTTCAGAAACTCAAATCTAGGTAGCCAGGCTTGGCAGCACATGCATTCACCTGCTGAGCTGTCTTACTGTAGCTTATAGAGATGGGAAAAAGACTGCTAAATGCACAGAGCAATACAATCACCTGAAGAAAAGTCTAGCCCAGCCACAAATGTAGCACAAACAAATGTTTCAGTGAGCATGGGTTGCAGCTGATGAAGAGAAATTCATTCTGTCTGAAATTCCCTCTAGAGCAGTGCTTTTCATCCTTCCCAATGCTGCAACCCTTTAATACAGTTCCTCATGTTGTGGTGACCCCGGACCATAAAATCATTCCATTGCTACTTCATAACTGTAATTTTGCTACCTTTACCAACTTCGATATAAATATCTGACGTGTAGGATATCTGATATGATATGTCAATAACCACTGGTTGAGAACCACTGCTCTAGTGACTAGCATTACTACTATCTACTAGCAGAAACATAAAACATCTTAAATACTCAGAAAAAAAATTAGCATCCTCAAGTCCTCAAATCCTTCACTATTTAGACATTTAGGTAATCGCTTATAAAACAGTAACATTCTCTACATTAAAACCATCATCGTCTTCAAAATGCAAAGGTATACATTTTATTCCCCTTATAAGCTATCTATGACTTAGGTAGACTCCAATATGGACGTGTTGTCCCTTCTGCTACAGAACTACTGATTTTATAAATAGTAATTTTAAAAAATCAAATATGAATTATCCAACTTAAACTCCTATCATTATGAAATTAATCCAGGTACTACCTTTATCAGCTATGAGCTATGAATTTTGAATTTTCAACAGCAAACACATCCGAGTGACGCCTGCTTTGCTGTAATCTGCTGAGCTGCCAGACTCTGCCACTGGGTGGAAGCACTACCATGAAGGTGTTGTGCAGTGGGCTCAGGAATCCAGGCAAACAGTACTTAAACCACTGGCTTTATGCATGTCAGCCCTTCCCTGCCTTAAGAGAGTGCATAATGGTGACAGAAGTTTAGAGAAAGCATTTACAAGGAAAGGGAACGAGAATACTATACAAAGAAGACAGCCAAGAACTGAGTGCAAACAGTGTGTATTAAACCATCGGGTAAAGGAACCAGCTTAGGCTAGCTACCCATTAAAACAGATAGACCCAGCATGCACAGACTGAACGGATACTCTGAGGTCAACAGTGTATTTTAGATTTGCACTTCTAATTTGTTTATCTTGATTTCAGCGAACAGGGGTATTACCTACTATTTCCACCAAACATAAACTATTCTATCATCTAGCTGCACATAGTAGTTCAGATACCCACCAGCACTGAGTAAGCAGATTAGCCATTTCTAGTTTATTTTAAGGAAACAACTGGGAACAAAGGTCCCAAAAAAGTCTGACCAACAGTGCTAATAAAATAAACACACAAAAGGTCAGATCGTAGGACATGAGTGGCTCGTGGATCACACCAAAGGTCAGCTCGTAGGACATGAGTGGCTCGTGGATTCCACACCTGAATAGCAGATCTGCTGCCTCACATTCCACATCTACACTTAGTCTGCTCCTTAGATGGTCACGCTCATCTAGGACTCTTCCCCATGTCACACCCTGTTCAATTTAAGGGATAACCCATTAAGAAGAAGTAATCAATTAAACAGTATTTCCTATGTGCCTAGCTGGCAGTTCCTTTACCCTAATAAATTTATGCCTATGGGAAAAAAAAAATCAAACACAAAACAATAAAGAAAAACATAAACACCAAAACAAGCAAAAGCAAAAGGGATTAAAGAATTTACAACAACTATAATCAAGATGCTAACACCTCAAAGAAGCAAAGAACATGCAAGATAAACACAGAGGCAAAGACATGGAAACCATAAGAAGCAAACAACAGAGATGATCACTGACTATTTAGGAGACTCAGAGATGGCATGGGGTGGCTATGAATAGACTTCGGATGAGCTTATGAGGAGACTGGACATGGCTGAGGAGGGACTCCGATCAGGAGTCTGTGTAAATAGAAACCTGAAACACTGAGGAACAAACAAGAAAGACTAAAAACAATCCAAGCGCTGTGAGAAAGGTATGAAACATCAACAGAATCACAGTGGGATACAACATGAAAGGGAATCAAGCAGAAGAAACATGGGAACCAATAATGGCCAGGAATGTCTCCAAATAAACTTCAAACATAAGCCTACAATTCCAAAAAGCTCAGAAAACTAGCAAGTAGAATAAGTATACACCCATACACAACACACATACTCACCATCTGAAAGAAGAGAAAAATCAAAGCCAAAGCACTACAGGAAGAGATTGAGCATTACCTAAAGACTAAAGGTAAGGTTTATGTCTTAGTCAGGGTTCTATTTCTGAACAAACATCATGACCAAGAAGCAAGTTGGGAGGAAAGGATGTATTTAGCTTACACTTCCACACTGCTGGTTATCACCTAAGGAAGTCAGGACTGGAACTTAAGCAGGTCAGGAAGCAGGAGCTGATGCAGAGGCCATGGAGGGTTGTTACTGGCTTGCTTCCCCTGGCTTGCTCAGCTTGCTTTCTTATAGAACCCAGGACTACCAGCCCAGGGATGGCACCACCCATAATGGGCCCTCTCCCCCTTGATCACTAATTGAGAAAATGCCTCCTTACAGCTGGATCTCCTGGAGGTATTCCCTCAAGGGAGACTCCTTTCTCTGTGATTACTCCAGCTTGTGTCAGGTTGACACACAAAACCAGCCAGGACAGTTTACATCTGACTTTTCAGAAACTATGCAAGACCTAGACTTAAATATTTCAACTATAAGGGAAAAAAAACCTAGAACTCTGCGACAAAGATATCCTTCAACACTGAAAGTGAATAAAGACTATCTCCACAAATATAAATTGAGAAAATAGGTTACCAGCAGACCTGCCTTGCAAGACATATTACAGAACACAGTAAGCCAGTGGAATGGTGGTCAGCATAAGCTACCTTCCAAGAAATGCAGCAAAATGTTCTTTAGAGGGGCTGAAGAGATGACTCAGAGGTTAAGAGCACTGACTGTTCTTCCAGAGGTCTTAAGTTCAATTCCCAGCAACCACATGGTGGCTCACAACTATCTGTAATGAGATCTGATGCCCTCTTCTGGTGTGTTTGAAGAGAGCAATGGTGTCCTCATATACATAAAATAAATAAATCTTTAAAAAAATGTTCTTTAGAAAAAACATAAGTAATAAATGTTCTAGCCTCAATTTCCACAAAGAAAAGATTACCAAAGAAGGAATTTTAATCAAGCAACATAACTGTTCTAACAAGGGATCACAACCAAAACTATGATCTGCCTGGAATGCAGATTTATTATATGTAAATACACTGTAGCTGTCTCCAGAAGAGGGCGTCAGATCTCGTTACGGATGGTTGTGAGCCACCATGTGGATGCTGGGATCTGAACTTATCACCTTCGGAAGAGCAGTCGGGTGCTCTTACCCGCTGAGCCATCTCACCAGCCCCTAATATACACCTTTAATCCCTAACAAAGGTAAGGTTAGTTTATAGAGGGAAACAGCCATGTTTCAAAGTTACATCTAATTGAAGAGCCGACAAAATGATGAATGAGAGAAAGATTGGACAGAATGAATCAGAGATAATCTTTCATTTCTTTATCCAATCATTCCATGCTAATATCACAATATAAACATAGTACAAATTTTAGAATTCTCAGAGACTTTAAATACTTGAATACTTTCAAATCCCAAAGTCAAACAGCTGTCCCTTGCAGCAGACTCTGGAACCACTTCCTAGCACAAGGCTATGTGACTCTAATCCAACACCTTCTTCTTGCCTTCCTGAGTACAGCTACATATGTGGTGCCTATACAGTCAGGAAAAACACTCATGTTTAATTTTTTTTTAATTAAAATTACAATCTTCCAACCCTGAAGAAAATTTGCACAGGATATTTAAAAGATAAGACCACAAAGCGAGGGGAGCAGGGTAGACTGTGGCATTGTACAATCACATTTTGACATAAGGGTTGAGCAAGGAAGTTTTCATCAATCAAGTTAGAAGTAGATTCCTGGGCTTGGGAACACGAACTTAGTTTCACCTTGCCAACAAGATGGACAAGTTGTCCTTGAGATGTCTGGACTCACACACCTATTTCCTTACAAAAGAAGCTGTTCAGCTATTGGGAGGTTCCCAGTTCTCCTAGGGCCTGGGACTTTGAGTTTAGTTTCTCCCTATGATTAAATAGTATCTGAAAATGTAGTACTTAGAATAAGGTGCTTTCTTTTTTTTTCTCCTTTGTTCACAATAATTCCAAGAGAAAAGAAACAGAGCAGGTCAAGGAACATCTAATGGTTTGACAAGTAGGATTCACTCAAGATCTTCTGGACTCAAAGGACATGCACCCTTCCACTTCTTGTGCCTCTGCTATCCTGAACACACACAGCTTTTCTCACAGGTTCTGGCCAGCTCCACTCCACAGTTGACACTGTCCTTGATGGTCATCTACAATATGCTGGCTCTCCACTGCTCCTCAGTTAAGTGCCTCTCTTGATTCTCTTTAGATGGATCCTGAATGACTGTGCTAAGCCTTAGCTTCTCTACCTGGCTGCTTTAACCCTGTATCTTCCACTACAACTGAGACTTCATCTTCCTCACCAGCCTCTCCTAGCCTCTCTTCAGACAGATGCTGACCTTGCCACAGAGTGCTAAGCCTTACCTACTCTCCACAAGCCTTCCGGGCCTTCAGACCAGTACCATGTGTGAGCCTTATCCATTATCTGCCCAGTTTGCTGTCAATGTGATATACAGCCTTGCATTCCTCTGGATCACAGCTACTGCATTCTGACCTCAAAATTTTTGCCTCAATGAAGCTGGTCTTTCATTAATCACAGCAGACTCTTCAGCCTCAAGTAACTTGCATCAATTGTCCCAGTAAAGCAAAGGTTTTATTTCCACAGTTCTTAATTTGAAATATCTCATGAACAGCTGTCACAGTCTTTGCTTCCTCTAAAACTTAACAGGCATTCCCCCCTCTGCACCTCTCTCAACATTCTACCTTCCAAGCTCCCCGAACAGTTCATTAAGCTCCGAGAATGCTCTCGCTAAAGCTCCACAATCCTCCTACAGGCCTCCCCAAAAGATACATGGTCAGGTTCATCACAGCAATACCCTACATTTCTGATACAAACTTCTGTTCTTTGGTTCTCTGTTACTGTAAATAACATTGGCAAAAAGCAACTTAGGGAGCAAAGGTTTCTTACAGTACATCTTGCAAGGTACAGTCCATCAAAGGAGGGAAAATAAGGGAGGAACTCAAGGCAGGAACCTGGAAGCAGATTCTGAAACAGAGACCTCAGAGGAATGCTCAGCTTGCTTTCCGGTACAACCCAGGACAACTTATCCAAGGTGACACCACACACAATGTGGTGGGCCCCTCAATCAATAATAAAGAAACTGCCCCACAGCAATGCCTCCAGACCAGTCTGATAGAGGCAACTCCTCCATGGAGATCAGGCTACCCAGGCAACTCTACAGTTTGTGTCACCCTGATAAAAACCAGCACAAAGAAAATGCATACGAGTTATCTTCCCAACAAAAGCAAACAAACAAACAAACAAAACAAAACAAAACAAAAAAAACTACAACTAGAGGATAAAGTTGGGAAAAGCCTCGAATATGGGCACAGGGGAAAAATTCCTAAACAGAATCTTACCAACAAAAGCAAACAAACAAAAACTACAAGAAAACATATAAAACTGTAGAACAGTGCACATCAGAAAATAAAAGGCACTAATGTTGAAGAGATGGAAGCCTTCCTTCATTCAGAGAGACTGATTCAAGGCTGAGGTATGAAGGCCATACCAACAGAGGCCAGGAACCCAAGAGAACTAAACCAACTACTGAGTTACAGAGAAACAGGGAAACTCTAGATCCTGAATACTCAGCTAAATACTGATCAAATCCTACATCTGATGATGTAACTGAGGCCAGGTCAAAGCTCAAGTCTAAGTGGATCAAAGACCCCCACATAAAACCAGAGACACTGACATTTTTAGAGGAGAAAGTATGGAAAAGACTCGAACATGGGCACAGGGGAAAAATTCCTAAACAGAACAGCAATGGCTTGTGCTGTAAGATCAAAAATTGACAAATGAGACCTTGTAAATTGTAAAGCTTCTGTAAGGCAAAAGACACTGGCAAGAAGACAAAAAGGCCACCAACAGATTGGGAAAGGATTTTTACCAATCCTAAATCTTATAGGGGACTAATAGCCAATATCTACAAAAGAGCTCAAGAAGCTAGACTCTAGAAAAACGAATAACCCCATTTAAAAATGGGGTACAGAGCTAAACAAAGAATTCTCAACAGAGGAATACCAAAGGCTGAGAAACACCTGAAAAATGTTCAACATCCTTAAGCATCAGGGAAATGCAAATCAAAACAACACTGAGATTCCACCTCACACCAGTAAGAATGGCTAAGATCAAAAATTCAGGTGACAGCAAATGCTGGTGAGGATGTGGAGAAAGAGGAACAATCTTCCACTGTTGGTGGGATTGCAAGCTTGTACAACCACTCTGGAAGTCAATCTGGTGGTTCCTCAGAAAATTGGACATAGTACTACTGGAGGATCCAGCAATACTTCTCCTAGGCATATACCCAGAAGATGTTCCAACTGGTAATAAGAACACATGCTCCACTATGTTCATAGCAGCCTTATTTATAATAGCCAGAAGCTGGAAAGAACCCAGATGTCCTTCAACAGAGGAATGGACACAGAAAATGTGGTACATTTACACAATGGAATACTACTCTATTAAAAACAATGAATTTATGAAATTCTTGGGCAAATGGATGCATCAGGAGGATAACATCCTTAGTGAGATAACCCACTCACAAAAGAAGTCATTGGATATGCACTCACTGATAAGTGGATATTAGCCCAGAAACTTAGAATATCCAAGATACAATTCACAAAACACAAGAAAATTAAGAAGAAAGACCAGCATGTGGATCTTTCATTCCTCCTTAGAATAGGGAACAAAATGAAAGGAATTACAGAGACAAAGTTTGGAGCTAAGATGAAAGGATGGATTATCCAGAGACTACCCCATCCAGGGATCCATCCCATAATCAGTCACCAAACTCAGACACTATTGCATAGGACAGCAAGAGTTTGCTGAAGGGACCCTGATATAGCTGTCTCGTATGAGGCTATGCCAGTGTCTGGCAAATACAGAAGTGGATGCTCACAGTCATCTATATGATGGCACACAGGGCCCACAATGGAGAAGCTAGAGATAGAACCCCAGGAGCTGAAGGGGTTTGCAACCCTAGAAGAGGAACAATATGAACTAACCAGAACCCCCAGAGCTCGTGTCTCTAGCTGCATATGTAGCAGAAGATGGCCTAGCTGGCCATCATTGGGAAGAGAGGGCACTTGGTATTACCAACCTTATATGCCCCAATACAGGGGAATGCCAGGGCCAGAAGTGGGCATGGGTGGGTGGGGGAGCAGGGCGGGGGGAGGGTAGAGGGAACTTTTGGGATAGCACTTGAAATGTAAGTTAAGAAAATATCTAATAAAAAATTTTTGAAGAAAAACAAAAAAAAAAAAAACCCTACCCACCATTCACCAAAGTAAAACCCACAATGTCTGATATCTAATCAAGTATTTCTGAGCATAAAGCACAGCAGGAGGACACATTTCAACATGAAAAGAAAAATAGTCAACAAAATCAACAACACAGGTGTTAAATTTAGTGTAAAATGACAGTGAACTGCATTCTACATGCACAAGATGTCAGACATAAAAAATAATTAAAATTAGCAATTAAACTTCTAGAGACATATGCTACAATATCTGAGATGAAAATATACCTGGTAAAATACTGTGCTTGCACTCACTTCATTTTAATAAAGGTAAGCTGTAAAAACAAGATAAAGTAAAACTGTACAGAATTAATACAGAATAATTCAATTTGGAATGACATAATATATAGTTGCCACTATAAGTAACTAATATACAAGCTGGTAAGAACTGTGATTTTCTTAGGGTCCCACTACTTCTGTGATAAAGTACCATGGCCATAAGCAATGTGGAATAGACAGGCTTTGTTTCACTTACACATCCACATCTCAATCTATGAAGGACGTCCAGACAGAAACTCAAGCAGAGCAGAAATCCAGGAGTAAGAACTGATTAAGAGGCCATGGAGGAATGCTGCTTACTGGTTTGCTCTCAAGGCTTGCTCAGCACAATTTCTTATAGCATCCAGGATCACCAGCCCAGGGATAGTCCCACCCACACTGAGCCAGGTCCTCCCACACCAATCACCAATCAAGAAAATGTCCTCTTGTCTCTAGCTGCACATGTAGAAGATGTCCTAGTAAGCCATCATTGGGAAGAGAGGCCCCTTGGTATTGCAAACTTTATATGCCCTAGTAGAGGGGAACGCCAGGGCCAAGAAGTGGGAGTGGGTGGGTAGGGGAGCAGGGCTGGGGGAGGGTAGAGGGAACTTCTGGGATACCATTTGAAATGTAAGTTAAGAAAATATCTAATAAAAAAAGAAAGAAAGAAAAGAAAATGTCCTACTGACTTGCCAACAGAAAAACTATAGAGGCATTCTTTTGATTAGAATTCCTTCTTCTGAGATGACTCTAGCTTGTCTCAAGTTGACATAAAAACTAGCCAACAAAAAAAGGCTATCTAAAACCCTTCATAGCATACTATCAATTGTAAACACCAAAATTAGTGGCAAAAATGATAGCCTCAATATTGGTGATGATTATCAGATACACCAAGTATCAAGTCTCTATATAATTGTCTGACAGCACATCAAAGAGTTTATAATTAGTACAATCACAAATATGATCACACATACCTGAATGTATGTTATGTTATGTTATGGCATTACATTGGCTAAACCAATGCTGGCAGATGGTGAGAATTTATAGTTACAAGGCAATGCCCACACTTTGCCATCCCTCTGTCACTCATGCCACCTTGCCAGCAGTCCATGTCCATCTTGCCTCATGTTCCACCATGGAACTAGCTTTTTCTTCCACCTTTGCTAAAAGTAGTTCTAGTTATAGAATTTGGATACTGTATTGGCTGAATCATTAAGTTACTTTCTGTGTCCCAGTGACTATATTAAGTTCTTTAAGTTTGTTTATTCTTGTTTTCAGATAATAATGAAGAAAAGTGTCCTATAAAACAGCCCATAAAGAGAAAAATATTGAAATATATTTTGATCCTATTTTAAGGTATAAATCTTTTAAAATTATATTAGTATCTGTCTTAGTCAGGGTTTCTATTCCTGCACAAACATCATGACCAAGAAGCATGTTGGGGAGGAAAGGGTTTATTTGGCTTACACTTCCATACTACTGTTCATCACCAAGGGAAGTCAGGACTGTAACTCAAGCAGGTCAGGGAACAGGAGCTGATGCAGAAGCCATGGAGGGATGTTCTTTACTGGCTTGCTTCTCCTGGCTTGCTCAACCTGCTCTCTTATGGAACCCAAGACTGCCAGCCCAGAGATGGTCTCACCCACAAGGGGTCCTTGATCACTAATTGAGAAAATGCCTCACAGCTAGATCTCATGGAGGCATTTCCCCAACTGAAGCTCCTTTCTCTGTGATAACCCAGCTGTGTCAAGTTGACACAAAAACTAGCCAGTACAATTGACCCCTTGCCAACTTGACACACAAATACATCACTAGTAAGCCTCAACCCTTAGTTCTTACTCATCCCCAAGATCTTAAATAACCTTAAAAGTCCCACAGTCTTAACATATTAAAAGTTCAATCCTTTTAAAATATCTAATATCTTTTAAAATCCAGAGTCTTTTTACAATTAAAAGTCTCTTAACTGTGGGCTCCACTAAAATACTTCCTTCAAGAGGGAAAAACATCAGGGCACGGTCACAATAAAAAGCAAAAATCAATCTCCAACCGTCCAATGTCTGGGACCCAACTCACGATCTTCTGGGCTCCTCCAAGGGCTAGGGTCACTTCTCCAGCCATGCCCTTTGTAGCACACACATTGTCCTCTAGGCTCCAGATGCCTGTACTCCATTGCTGCTGCTGTTCTTGGTGGTCATCTCATGGTACTGGCATCTCCAAAATGCTTCTGTCCTTTGCATGACCCCTTCGGTGCTGGGCCATCAATTGCAACCGAGGCTGCACCTTCACAGTGCTTCCATGGCCTCAGCTGCTCTGCATGACTCCTTCATGCCTCTTAAACCAGTAGGTGGATCCATTGAGAATGTGTAATGGTTCAGGTCAGTGTCGTGTTCCATGTTGGTACCGATAGAGACCTTGTGTCGGAGGAACACGAAAGTCTTTTGTAAAGGGTCTTCTACAGTGGAGTTACTACGACCAGAGAAGAATTAGTGGCGATTAAAGAATCGAGGTCGATTGGTCGTAGTTATCAGGGTCAAATGCCAAGGTTTTGCTTTAGTAGTTCTGGTATCTTGTTAATCACAGCTGATTCTTCAGCCCCAGCTAACCAGAACCACAGAATCTTCACAAAGTAACAATGGCCCTGAAAAGAGTCTTTAATTTTCCCTCTGAAATTTCACAAGCCAGGCCTCCATCTTCTGCACTGTTCTCAACATTATCTTCTAAGCTCCTACACAACATCCCACAGAGCTCTTAACACAGAATGGATCTTCTGGCCCAAAGTTCCAAAGTCCTTCCACAGTCCTCCCCAAAACATGGTCAGGTTGTCACAGGAATACCCCACTCTGCTGGTACCAATTTGTCTTAGTCAGGGTTTCTATTTCTGCACAAACATCATGACCAAGAAACAAGATGGAGAGGAAAGGGTTTATTTGGCTTACACTTTCATACTGCTGATCATCACCAAAGTAAGTCAGGACTGGAACTCAAGCAGGTCAGAAAGCAGGAGCTGATGCAGAAGCCATGGAGGGATGTTCTTTACTGGCTTGCTTCCCCTGGCTTGCTCAACCTGCTCTCTTATAGAACCCAAGACTGCCAGCCCAAAGATGATCCCACCCACAAGGGGCCTTTCCCCCTTGATCACTAATTGAGAAAATACCCCACAGCTGGATCTCATGGAGGCACTTCCCCAACTGAAGCTCCTTTCTCTGTGATAATCCAGCTGTGTCAAGTTGACACAAAAACTAGCCAGTACAGTATCCCTTTTAAATTCTATCTTCAGTTTTGAACATTTCTATTTTACATATATTGTCCCAATCTAAGATTATAAGCTATAAAGCATGGAATTCTATGTAGAATTTTAATAGGAATTAATTAGTATAGGTTATAGCAACACTAGCTTACACATCTTCCATACTAGTTATGAATATCAATGTGGAGAAGCACACTGATTTAATTAGTTTTCCTTTTAATTTTTAATTACCCACTATTAATCTAACATTAAGGCTTTCTTTGTACTCTACACTTACTCCCTAAACTTCATGCTTAGGTTTCTAATTCATCAATTACCAAATCAATCCGTAACCTATTCTTACTCCATCTGAGAGGGCTGTACTGTACATATGAACATCCTGATGATGTTCAGACTCTGCAGCAAAGCTCCTGGAGGGCAGCGTGAGACACTGCAGCCCTAAGGCCCCTGGGGAGGCTGGCGATGCCAACAATGAAACATCGTGAACAAAACATCCTGAACGCTAACAGCCTCAGGATCCCTACCTGTGAAAGAAAACTGGTTGACTTTGAGATAAAATATTATAAGAGGTTTTAATTTGAAAATAAATGACATCAAGGGGTTATATATTTGAAAACTTTGAATAGTTAACAAATTGGAAACATGTTAAAATGATGCAAAACATTAGTATGTAGTTATAGTATGTGATATATGTAAATATATACCATCATTAGCTTATACCACGTTTACTAATGCAGTTCAGGTTCACAACCCTTAAGTGTCAGCTTGCTCTTGAAGGACAGAGCAAAGCAGTCACTACACTCCAAGCCTTCAACAGTCACAGGGAAAAGTTCTTTTCAGCAAATTCATAGGGCCCAGATGCAAACAAAGACTGTTCCAAAAGCATGCAAGCATACTGGTGTAAAAAGAGTGTGAAAGCAAAGACTGTTCCAAAAGCATGCAAGCATACTGGTGTAAAGAGAGTGTGAAAAGATTGAGGAATCATTTTCTTTAACATTTGCCAGACAGAAACAGGAACAAAACAGAAGGTAACAATGACACATTCTGGAATGCTAATGTATGGAAAAGATTCTGGTGAAGCATGGATGTCAGAGGCAAAGGTGCAGAAGATCCAGACAGATGCACAGCAGCAACCTTAGCAGCTTCAGTTCTGCACGGCTACAAGTAACCCATATGTCACAAGCTGAGCATCTCCAAGCCCAACACCTGAGATCCAAAAAACACTCCAAAATCTAAATTCATTTGCATTTTAACGGGATCGCTCAGATGAAAAACTCCATACTTATTTACATATGACAGATGGTGTGTGACTTTTCCCCGGAGAAACATATAGAAACTCCCATTTGCATGTGACAGGATACTGACAAACCAAAGAAGCAATGGCATCCAAGTCCAGCTCAGTGAACCCATCAATACGCTGGGGCTACTTCCAGGAGCATGGATGCCTGGCAGCTGCATCACCCAGCACAGGGTTATGACTTACACTAGGACCTCCTTCACCTCCTGTGTACTCTATCTAGCACATGCACAAACTCCATGAAGCTGTGGCATGATTACATGCTGCTAGGGTAGACAGTGAGGGATCTGATGATCTTCCTGCCCACTCTTCTAGGAGTGAATGTTACTTTATAGGTACAATCCTGTAAGGATCTCCTATAGATAATCACAGCAACTGAGTTGTCAATGCAGCAATGGTCAGGCTACCCACAAAGGTCAGCATTCCACAACACTACATACATTAAAAGAAACAAGAAAACACACACACACACAAAGCTCAAGTTAAAAAACATAAAATGACCTTTAGATTATGTATATAAAAGCATCTAAAACATAAACAAAGCATCCAGATGGGTCTATGTAAGAAGTGAAGAGAATTGGCTTTTAACATGAGGAGCAGTGGTTTTCCAAGTGCAATTCTCCAACCAGCTGCTCCCAAACTAGCAGAGACCTGTTCTTTATTTAACTGAACATTGCAAAACTAGGTCAGTATAACTGAAACTTTTTTTTTCATTCTAACTATCCAATAAAGCTGGTCTTACTGAGAACAGTCAGAGAGATCTCCCTCTCCCTGCTGAAATGGAAAGTGTAAGCACTGTTAACTAAACCAGTGTGATTCCTAAGTACACACTAAGTATGTCTCCTTAGCACCCACACAGGTACAATCCTCAACCTTCACCAAGAAAACTCAGCATTTCACTCGAAATGCTGTGTACCACAGAACTTAGCTCCTAGCCTAGAAATCCGTGCTCTGGGTACGTGTGAGAAGCAGCCCACCTAACTGATTTCTAGCCGTCAGATCACTGGAGCTTTGGACTATTTGTGCTCTGCCATCCCATTGAGAACTGACTGAAATGACAACATTCCCCCAAAAGATCCAGTGTTTGAAACCTGGACCCTGATGGGAGAATTACTCACAGGGGCGATGCAACCTTTGTAACACAGGGTGAGAGAAAAAGCGGTGAGAAACTAGGGGCAGGTACTTGACGAGTTCAACTGTCTCTGCTTCCTGACCTAGGCACAGTGTGTGGAGTGCCACCGCACACTCCCACTGCCTGAAGTCACTCCAGAGCAGTTGCATCATCCTGTTCCCCCCACAGAGGACACAAATCCCCAGAAACCACAAACTTTTTCTCTGATTCCGTCACATACTTTGTCACAGCACTGATGCGACCAAGCTCACCTTCCTTACTCTACTGGCTCTTCCTGCTGTTTTTCTGCACCATCTCTATTCCCCTGACCCACCAAACCCAAGTTCCTCCTTCAAGTTGCATCTCCTCCAGCTGTCACCTTATTGTCTGCCAGGATACTTACTGAAGCACTGTTAACAGTAACCTTCACTCACTGGCCTTATTCAAATAATCCTAGCAGGCTGGAGCTGACCTTTTACTGAGCAGATATGGTGGACAGGTTTCTGATCTGCATTCTATCTGAAAACATTTAGCCTCTCCTTAAAAGGTAACTCTGATCATCAGAGTCTCCAAGTTCTCCAATTTCCCTTCCCTTCTCAGCCTTTTTTTGCCGGGTTTTCCTGAGAATTCTGGTTTCTCCTGCTCTCTGTTCTGTATGAATTCCTCAGCCACAGTTGTGTGCCTTCATGGATTTAGCTACTAGCTTACGTAATAATGACACCTACTCCAATCTCAACTATGTAGTCTTGCAACTCTTGTGGCCCCTAATACAGCTAAGGAACAGTGTCCTGATGTCAGGAGCTTCACTGGTTGTGTAGCCTACAATTTTACCCCACCTCCTTTTTCTCCATTGTTATAAACAGAGTTTCATGATCCTGTCCAAATTAGTACAATCATATCCTCATTTCTCAGTCTTATTTTGGTGTACATCAAGCCCAAAATATCTTTCTAGTTATTGCAACAATTATGTTTTATAAGCATGTATTTAGCATTTCATATATCTATCTGTATATTATCTTTTAAAATTGTTGTAAATAGAAATCTAGCATTTCATGTACCTGTCTACACAGAGTTTTGAAATCGTTACTTATCCACCAACATAAATTCCAAATATTATAAACTAGTGTTTTGTAGTTTTTAAAATACATTTAACTTATATGTCTCCAGCCTCACTCCATGTTAATCTCAACAGAAAGCTGAACTTCTATTTGAAATCCTCTAAGTTCATCTTAATTTAACACTGTAATTCCTGGTGGGGCCCATTCCTGCCTGGCATTCTTCACAGACTTTTCTCATTTACCGAGTCATAATGAACACACACATTCCCAATCCAGCCCCGAGACTCCTAATGGATCAGTTTTTGATGGACTTTTTTCTTTATTAAAATTCTACTGAGTGGGGACAATTTCATAACTACAAACCTATATATGTGATCTCTTATCTATTTACTTAAACAAATATTTTTATGACATTCACAACTGAGAATACTAGAGAAATATTCAAAATTGTGAATGCCGGTGAAGCATCTAAGTACTGTAAATTGCCACACAGTAATAAAGCTATTAAACTGTTATGCCACTGCTTGCTGT
Organism: Mus minutoides; assembly: GCA_902729485.2. NCBI lineage: Eukaryota > Metazoa > Chordata > Mammalia > Rodentia > Muridae > Mus > Mus minutoides. The sequence goes on from LR750132.1 coordinate 395,599, forward strand.
GGTACAAGTTACTGTTTACAATATTTGCTTCGAAAACATCCAACCTGACATGGACAAGGCAGATTAATTATACCACTGGTCAAGGGACTTTAATCCACATGTGTCCTACTGAGGTAATATACCCATTCCCAAGTTCCCCTTAAAACCTGTAACTCCAGTTAAGTCCAATCTCATATTAAATTAAAGTGTTTTCCTGGCTGTGGACATGGAGACATATATTTCATGAAATGGTTTTCCAAGAGCTGCCCAAGGTGGGGAGAGGGGACTCATTGGTTAATAATTAATTATAGTTCCCCTCCACAAAACAATATAATTGGCATAGTAAGTAAAGCAATTTAATTAAAACCTCCAGACAATGTGGTATGTGGGAAAAGTTTACAGTGGATCACAAAGGTGAACACTTCTAGTAACTTCTAAAACACTTCTAGTGAGATGGTAGAAAACTGGCAAAAGAAGTTTGATCCTTGCAGCTAATAAAAAGGAAAGAGAAAACCAACCCCAACCAGGAAGCTGTCCTCTGACCACCACGTATATGTCATGGTATGTATGTCCATACATCATGCACACACACACAGTAAAAAAGACAGCATGCTCTTACACAAAGAAGCCAATTCCATTCCAAAACAGTAACATTAGAAAGGCTTTCTTTTTTTTTAAATTTAATTTTATTTTAATAAGGCTTTCTTTTTTATTTAATTTTATTTTTAATTTATTTTTTACACTTTATATTTCATTCCCTGCCTCCCCATCCACCTACTGAATGTTCCACATCCCACACCTCCTCCCCACTGTCTCCTTGTGGAAGCTCTCACCTTCCACCCCACCTGACCTCTAAACTCCCTGGGGCCTCCAGTCTCTTGAGGGTTAGCTGCATCATCTCTGATTGAACATAGACCCAGAAGTCCTCTATTGTATGTGTGTGTGTGTGTGCGTGTGTGTGTGTGTGTGTGTGTGTGTGTGTGTGTTTTGGAGGGTTTCATGTCAGCTGATGTATGCTATCTGTTTGTTGGTCCAGTGCTTGAGAGATCTCAGGGGTCCAGATTAATTGAGACTGCTGGTCCTCCTGCAGGATCGCCCTTCTCCTCAGCTTCTTTCAGCCTTCCCTAATTCAACAACAGGGGTCAGCTGCTTCTTTCCATTGCTTGGGTGCAAACATCTGCATCTGACTCTAGAAAGGCTTTCTTAAAGTAAACATAACAATTTACCAAGCTTAGGATATTTTCATATTTGTTTGCTGTTTTTGTCCTATTGTGCTATATAGAAAGAGTCTTCACAAATTATGCATGATATTATTTTTAAATATTCAGAGTACTGCCATGGACACCTTTCCTATCCTAAATGGAATTTCCTAAATAAACTTGCAGTATTCGCCATGTAAGGTGGCTTTCATTGTTATTAGCATCACTCTCGGCCTCCTCTAGCTTTTAGATCTAAAGTGATAGATAGCTATTTGTGTTGTTACTTATAAAGAAGACAATCCAAAATGACAATGCATGCTGTAACACTGTAACTACATATTAAGTGCCCCACCTCCTGCGTTCCCAGCAATGGCAGCAGGGACCTCATGTCTGTTGAGCACTTTCAGCAGTGCTGGTACAGCAGTGCTAGTGCAACAGACAATACAAGTGGGGCTTACAGCAACCTCAACTCAGATCAATGCTGGCTTCAAGTAAACAAATACACAGCTGTATCAATAGCACTCAAGGACTTCTACCTTAATACATGGCCCAGTACTTTAGCAGTGAACTCTGATATTACTAATAGCTTAGGAACCACTGAATGCATGGAGTAACATCAGAGAAAGAAAACAAGGTCAGATTCATTGCCAATTGACACATGTAACTTTTAAGCCCTTAAGACACTCTTGCATTAATTTCCTCATCTGAGGCATACAGCCTCAGAAGCCATGATTTTCCACAATGTTTCCAGAAAAGAGATTTTAAAGACTATCTTGTCCAGCAAAATATACTTTAGCAAAAAAGGAACAGATTGCTATCACGTAATGGACTCAGGACGCAGTCTCTCAGAGCCAAGCAAGCCAGAGCTCTGCACACATCTTTCCCAAGCCGTGTTATCTCACTTGAACACCAAACCTTTCTTTACAAAACCTAGATGGAAGCTTTGGTGATAAATTCAAATAACATGGAATTGGAAACATTTACATTTAAAAATAGAATCAGTCTCAAAATCTGAAATATATACTCTTAGCTTCGATGTCATTTAATACATATAGAACATCTACTTATGATTCACTTTTACAAGGCTTCCTTCAATTGAAAATTTATTTCTATCTTGGACAGTAATGGTAACGTTTAAAAGGACAAACATAAAATTCCTACCAATAATGATATGAACTGTGAACTTCAAAGAAGCGTTCCTCCTTATCCACTAAGTTTAAGTCTGAATATGGTGGCCAGCAGTCTAAAAACCAAAAAGTACTGACCTCTAGAACATTAACTACTCTCCTGTATATTCACGCTGATGTTATGTATAAATTAGGTAAAGTTGTCAGTAACTACTAAAATCAGAACTATAGACTACTGATACTATAATAAAAGCTATGTAGATGTTATCTCCTTACCTCTCCCTCTTCTCTACTCTGGCTCAATCTATCTGTATCTGTTTTCTGTGATCTGATAATCTCAACAGCTAGCAAATGACTGACTAGTAAGAAGTATATAAAATATATACAGGGTGGATATACATACACAGATACCATGCGGGTATACACGCTCGAGCACACAAATACACACACACACATACACACATACACACAGTGTGAAAATAGTGGATATACATATGTAGTGTGGATATACATAAACAGTGCGGATATATACATACAGTGTAGATATAGTGGACATACATATATGGTTCAGATATACATATACAGTGCAGATATACATACACAATGAGACTATACATATATACAGTGTGGATATAATGTATATACATATACAGTGCAGACATGCATATACAATGTGGAAATACAGGGCAAAAGTAAAATCATGAGAAAGAAACAGGACCATGAGAGATGCTACTCAGAATATAAAACTATGAGTTACTTATTGCTAAATATGCCACATAATATATCTAAACTGTGTGGCTGAACATGCGTAACTAAACAATAATGAAAGCAAGAGAGGACCACACTGCATATCTCAGGGAGTCTTTCTGAAATAAAACACATACCATACAGGTTTCTCTGGTTTTCTGTTTTCCACGTGACTTACACCCAGATAACTCCTGTGGACACAAGTGTTACAGCTTCCTTAACATAATGCTTGAGGCATTGAGAGACTGCATGATGGTTCTGAGCATCTTGCTGAACCAGGAGACACTAAGTTCAGATTCCAGCAGCACACAAGAAACAAATGGGCACCAAGTCATGGGCAGCAGGAATCCCAGCCCTGGTGAGGACAAAGGCAGAGGGCTGCTGGTGTGTGCCAGAGAAGCAGAAAAACTGAGAGCTCCAGCTTCAGGGAAAAACCTTCCATGAAAGGGATTCACAGTGTCCTCACCTGATGTCTGCACACACACTAAACACACACACACACACACACACACACACACACACACACACAATCAAAATAAATAGTACTTTAGTAGCTGACTGATTCACTTCTCTGAAGCAGTACAAATTAAAATATGCAAGAGCAACAGGTAAATTAACTGTGAAACAGACAGCCTGTGCTCCCTCACGGAAACAATGATAGACCAAAATCCCAGTTACCAAAACTACAGGTATAAACAAAGAAAAGTCTGGAATGACTTTGAGGAATAAAGTACCACCAAGAAAAGGCACAGACATACCTAAAATTGCCTAAGGAAAGGTGACACTGTGACAAGTCCCTTCTCAATTCTCTACCTTCTAAGGTGATGATAACTGTCTCCTCCCTCTCCTGGCAGGAAGTACCAGCAGTGTCAAGATAGCGTGCTGTGGGGAAGTGATACTCCACACCATTTCTGCAAGTCTCACACTGCTTTATTTTGAAATGTCTTTAAATACTATTTGCATAAAAGCTTTGGAAGCAGCTTCCCTCTGAGTCAGAGCAGACACTTTCCCTTTCAGAGGGATGGAGCCTTGGCTCCTGCAGGGCAGGGCTAAGGAGCTTTAACAGAGGCTCACCGAGAAGTCAATCTAAACTCAGGATCTCTCCGCTGTGACACAGACCTACTGAGGAAGCCTGTTCTCAGGCTCACCTGTGAGCTGTGTCCTGAGCAGTACACTACCTTAGCCATCTAAGCTCACTGTCTCCCTCCCAGCAGAACCTATGCAAACACTGCAAGCCAGCCTAAGGGTTCCTCCACATTCCTTCAACAGAGCTGCTTAACTGCAGCACACACTCAGGCCTAAAGCTGCCCATTTCTCTACCAGAAGGTAGTGTTGCTAACAGAATAATCCTAAACCCCTCTGGGGTAAACAGACAGCATGCCAAGAAAATATACTATAAAATCCTAAAGCCAACATATTCGACGGAGAAACAAAAATAAATAAATAAATAAAACACATTTTCTAAAATAGCAGAATAAACAGAAAGCAAAGCCTGCAAAAGCTTTGATATAAATAAAACATAAGATCGCCAAGATGTTTAGAACAGTCATCTGGCTGCATACTGCACCACCAGATCCCCAGAGAGTCACCCACACAGTCACTGCCCCTCTCCAGTCTATGAAGCAAGAGGAAAGGATGGTTAATTAGGAGCAGCTTTGATGTCCAGTCTGAACTTTAATAATTGCACAGTTCCTAGAGTTCTAATTTAGGGTAAATCACCCTAATCTACAGAACACTTCAACTAACTTAGCTCTTCCATGAAACTAACTCACACTAAGGTATATGGTGAGAGAATACAGAACATCCAGAGCATAGCATATTACAGGAACGATGTTGAGTATAGTAACAATAATTAAATTATCATATGCTTTAATACAATCTATATAGTTACATGCTTTAAAATCACTCCTGTGATGGTTAATCTTGACTGTCAATTTGGTAAAATTTTACAATCACTATAGAAGCAAACTTCTGGGCATACCCATAAATAACTGCCTAGATTAGATTAATTGGGATGAGAAGACTCGCCCTAACCCTTGAGTGGTACTATCCCATGGGATAGATTCTGACTGAATGATAACAGGTGAGTATACCGAGTAACCACTCTCCACTTCCTGAGTATAGAGACACAGGAACAGCTGCCTCCTGCTCCTCCCATACTCTCCACCATAGCGCACTGAATTCCTCAAACTGTAAGCTAAGGGAAACCCTTCAGAAGGTAAGTTTTTCTCTTTTACTTTATGGCAGCAACAAAACACGTAACGTATACAATTTACAAATTAATGAAGGCAGGCAGACATAAACTCCTGTTTGGATTTATGTTGCTTTATATGCTATAAATATAGCCACAGCATATTCAAAACAAAAGATGCATTCTTTTGTTTTCTATCAGGCCTCATCAGGAAGACCAGTCATCATTCAGTTAGATATGTTCACAGACACACACACAGACATAGACACACATGATTTATAATATACTACTGTTTTAACACTAAAAAGGCACTAAACTAAAAATGTATGCTAAGGTGTTCTACAACACTGCAAAAAGGAAACAGAGTGCACCAGAGCAGACTTACTATCCTGTGAGAGTAAGCAATGGGACGGGATGAGCAACGCAGGCGCAATAAGGATGCTGGCAATGTTACTTACACCAGGACTCCCTGAACAGTGCTTTCTAACCCACAATTCAAAAAGTCACCTTTTCACCGCCCATGCTCTGTGCTACCTGAGCAACACACCGGGCACATCAGTGACATGGCACTAAACACAACAAGCATCCTATAAACCTATAAACCAACACCAACTATGCAACAAAAAGCATGCAGATACTGTATATTCATTTCAAAACCCTGCTCTGCATCTAACTTCAGTCACCAGATGTTCCAGTTACCCCAAGAACAGCCTCACCTCACTTCTGTTATCTCAACACAATTATTAATCGTATCCTCTCTTTCACTCTTTAGTGTCTGGTTTGCACTATAAATTATACAGTCATCTTCCTTCTATGTAGCTTGCTCTTTCTGGCTATAAGCTATTAACTTTGCCCTCATCCAGATGTCAGGATAATTATATAGATATTCTGAGATGAGTTAAATAAACTTTATGTATATGTATCATGTGGCTTCATTATCATTCTGCTATAATTTGTTATCTCAAATTCATATGAGGAATTTTTCTCCAATCCTCACTTTAATTGGTCTATAGTGACAGGATATTTAATTGGTCGATAGTACCAGGATTTTTTTTTCTATAAAAATAAATTGCCCATACATTTTCCAGCGGGGGTTAAGGAAACCGATACAAATGAAAGCAGACTACTACAACAGATGAGTGACTCAAGAACTACACGGCTTATCTACCTTACAATACTTGCTAACACAATACAGAGGTGTCTCAGAGGCCACGGCTGCATAATGGCAAACAATCTGTTTCCCATATTCCTAATCCACTAATACTAATTTTAAACTAAGTCAGCCACCTTGGATTGAATATGTTGAATATGTCAGCATTCAGGAGACGGACATAGATGACTGGCTCAAACTTAAGCTGCACAGTGAGCTCCAGGTCAGGGAGGGCTACAATGTCAGACTACCTCAAAAACAAAGGCAAAACTACCATTCAATTTTTTTTTTTTTTTTTTTTTGGTTTTTGGTTTTTCGAGATAGGGTTTCTCTGTATAGCCCTGGCTGTCCTGGAACTCACTCTGTAGGCTGGTCTCAAACTTCATTAAGAGATCCACTTGCCTCTGCCTCACAAGTGCTGTGATTAAAGGCGTGCACCACCACTGCCCAGCTCATTAAACTTTTATGTCTCTAACTGTGCTCATTCAATATGCAAGTCATCAACCAATAAGACATTTGCCTGAATTATCTGGTCTAGAGCAGGTCTGTGCAGCAGCACTTATTAAAGCTACATCTTCCTGCATAAGTACAGAAAATAGACCAAGTGCTTAACTAGAAAGCCAAGAAGCTAGAACCTGAACATGAGGCTATGTGCTGGCTAGTAGTCTATCAACCTGAAATGAGCTAGAGTCATCTGAGAGGAAGAAACCTCATTGAGAAAACTTACAAATGGGTCTAGGCAAGCTTGTAAGGCATTTTCTTGATTAGTGGTCCGTGTGGGAGGGCCAGGCCACTGTGGGCGGTGTCATCCCTTTTGCTCTTGAATTCCATAAGAAAGCAGGCTGAGCAAGCAGCACCTCCTTGCTCAGTCCTGGTTCCTGCCTGCTGAGGTCCTGTCCTGACTTTCTGCAATGATGGACTAGGATATGGAAGTGCCAGCAAAATAAACCCTTCCCTCTCTAATTAGTGTTTCATCACAATAGTAACCTAACTGACACACGAGAGAAATAAAGGTAATTACACATCAGAATTCAAACATGTTCCACTATACTACTACTACTTTTCATAGTGAAAATGGCTACAATCAGATTAGCAGTGCTAGTGAGAATATGGAAAAATGGAATCCTTCTAAATTATCAATGGAAAGGGTAAATCAGCACACACATTACAGAAAAATAGTGTCAAGCTTCCTCAATAAACTAAAAATAGAAAAGAAAACCTAAGGCTATCAGTCACTTCCACAAGAAAGGGAATCATTATGTCATAAAATTGCACACATAGAATTATCTGTATTAGAACAAATGGAAAGGACCTAAGTATCTCATATACAACCTAGTGAATAAAGAAAATGCGGCATATCTATCATAATATGCTTTTCAACCTTAAAAAGAATGAAACACAAACAGAAAGCCAGGTCCTGTAAGTAGCAAGGTGACTTCACAGAAGTGCAGAAAACAGGAGGGAGGGTGGGCTGTGGAAAGCAGATAAGAGCGAGCATGGGGAAAGCGGATCAGTGGGTGTTAACTCTAGCTAATAAGACAAGACCTTCTAGTGTGCTGTCATACAGGAGAGTGACTACAAATAACAGTAATATGAACATCATACATTAATAATGTGAACCTGCTACAACTATCACAAACATTATTTAGTACATATTACACATCACTCAGAGTCCCTATAATGTATACAATGTCTGTAGGTTATTCACTTCATGAAAAAACAAAAAGACACACTTAAAAGGGTCCCTTAAAGTATCAGCTATGAACAGAATAACAGAAGCATAGACGTAACAACGAATATTAAGTAGAAAAGGGGTGGAGACCCTAAGGCACAATAACTGAGGAACAGAATTTAGAAACATAAACCCTAATGTCAATAGCTCTGATTGCTAGTCACATCCTATTGTTTAGTCTAAAATATGATATTCCCACTCTACAATTACAGATATTATGATTTCTACTTTCTCTAACATCAAAGTATATGACTCATATGGCTGGCAGTGTGAAGCTACACTAAATTACAATGCCATTAGTAAAGCATTAACTTTAATTTAGCCCTTCTTCCTGCCCCTGAGGATTCCAAGAGAGAAAATATATAGGAAATAATACCAAGACATAACTCAATCTCTCCAGTTTTATGAATATGAAAAAAGGCCATTTACTCTCTTGGAGACTCCAACTTTTAACAAAAGGTAGGTCATTCAACATACACTCCTCTAGGCCATGAATGTATAACAGTGGTTACAGCCAAGGGCCTGGGAAATCTCACCAGAATAGGCCCAGAAATGCCAACACTAAGAGCTGTCGAGGGCTGAGTAAGTTCTTAGAGCTCCCTACGACCTATACCACTCACGGGCTGAAGGGTCTCAGCACCCTGGGCCTTCTCATGAGCTACACCACCATGGAGTTCCATCTGGTGTTATGCCTCTAGGTGTTCACTGCTAACAAACACCAACATACAAAACTGTCAGGCAAGCACCAGAAGAATGTTCCCTCACCGACCCAGTATCACTACATCCAAAGAGCAAACTACAGACAGGCAGGATGAAAACAGAATCACTCACTGCTGTGACAGGGAATCACGCGTCTTCTGCCATCACCTCTGCAAGAAGGGCAACCTGCTTGGAGCTATTCAAGATAAGGCCTGTTGCTTTCAATCAGCCTTCAACAAGCTATCCAATAACAGGTAAAGTAAATCACACAAGCAAGCTACACGTGGGTGGGCAGCTGCATGCTAATTACGAGGAAGTTTTGAAGGCTGTACTACAGTTATAGGAGTTTTCTTCCACTTCAGTTCTTAGCTTAGAATATACTATTTACCAACATTTGGTAAAATATTAAAGTCGCACATAGAATTTTCATGTAAAGTCTCTTAACAAATTAATGACATAGACACGTATTTTTTAAAATGGAAATGCTTCAGCTAAGACCAGCAAAAATTTGGTCATCTCTCAAAAAACTTCTGTAAGCCACTCAGGCTTCCATGCTGACTAGCTTTTTTTTTTTTTTTTGCATGTCTGTTCTCACCTACATCTTACAGCCGATTTCATGAGGCACATTTTGAGCAGGTGGGATAAATTATTGTTACCTTCTGATGTGTGTAAAACTAAGTTCTCTGGAAATCACTTTAAAACACCTTTTTGACATAATTGGAAGAGGTCGCTAAGAGTTAAAAACAATTCTAAAGGAAGGTGATTATCCGCTAAACAGTAATGATGTCAAAAAAACAAGAAACTACTTTTTAAAAAGCCAAGCAGAAAAATGTACTAGCTTTGCAAATGAATACTAATATGAACCCAAAATTTCCCACAAAGTCCTATCACCTAGTATGAAAAGGGTTCAACTGTCTGTAGCTCCAATCACATAATTAGACACAATTAAAGGAAGCAACTATAAAAATCTTCAATCTCCTTTACTCCTCAGTTACTTCACTTGAGTATATTCTTAATCTGAAAATATACCAAAACTCATTTTAATGAAGTAAATGTCAATTTATGAAGAAATGTATATAAACACATGCATAGCACACACAGCTGAACACAAGCACACAACAATCTATGCACTCTAACTCTTGTGTGATGGAAAAGCCCTTCTAGGAAACTCCCCCCACCTAAGATTTTAAGATTTTAGTGTTTTACGATGTGATAATTCAATACAGTGGCCATACCATATGTTGTTGTAGTTTAATTAAGAACAATTAAGTTACATGTCAGTACTCTATGATATTAGTGTTCCTTTATTCGGGTATTACATAGTAGTGGCTGGTAGTTACTGATCATTTGCAAGTATGTATTAAGCACTGTTATGGACACTTCATACAGTCTTAATCTCAACATCCGAAGATGTAGGTTCTTAGTGCCTGGATTTGAAAATAAGTACACAAAACTTCAAGGGTAAGTGTCTGCCAGGTGTCTACTCAGAGATCCAGTTGTGAAGACTGAGCCACATAGGACTCAGAAATCCATAATGGTGACGGTTGCTGTCCTAATCACTTTCCCAGTTTAGCTTTAGATGTTAACATGGTTTCTGCCTTAGATAGGAAGCATGTTCATGCCAAAGCTGCCACACTGATTCAGATGTCAGTAACGTCTATTTTAAATTATGTTCTAACAGCTATGCTTTCTGATTCAGTGTTATAGAATCTTATACTAGCAATAAAATTCTTAAGTCAGAGGGAAAAAAAAAACAGCATCTACTAGAGATAATATTTCTAAAAGGATACCAGTTTTCATAATTTCCAAAACAGTATTTTTTTCTTCCAGAATTAAAAGGGAATACCATTACCTAAGCTTTAAGAATGTAATTTCCTCTCCATTTTCTTTACATACACTATGTGTGCTCTGTAATATCATCACGTATTAGTATTTGCTTCTTTTTTAATGACAAATGTAATTTTGGAAGTCGTCCTTTTCAATCTCAAATCATGTTTTCCCCCAATCTTTACACTTACATGTGTGTGTGTGTGTGTGTGTGTGTGTGTGCAAGCGCATGCATGTTCATGTGTGGGTATGCATGTGCCAAAGCCTATGCCTTGAGATCAAAGAACAGTCAGTTATAGAAGTTGGTATTCTCCATCATTCTGGAAATGGAATTCAAATCATCAGCTCTGATGGCAAACGCCTCCACCTGCTGAACCATTTTAATGGCCCCTAATCTTTTCCTTTTACAAAATATCTTGTCTAACCAATGTTTTAAGGATTTTAAGGAAAGCAGATATGTACTTTAGGTTTAATTGTTAAATTATAGCAAGTTTCCCAACATTTTACATATTGAAATAGTCTCATGATTGGAGGTGCTAAGAATCAATGAACCTGTAAACTTTCTAATATTTTTCCCTACAATTTATAATGTGGCTCTGGTGACATTGTTGGGTGCAGAAAACGTCACAAATGCCATGAAGGTCATCATCTGTTACCATTGCCCTCTGCTAGCCCTCCACCCCGCCCAAAAAAATAATAAACAAAACTGCTGCAAACCTAATACCTTTCTCATGAACTGAATTTAGGACTCTGAAAATACGTACAAGACACAAAGTGCTGGAAAAACCTATCTAGTTAGTGGTGGAAGTACTATTTCAAGTTAGCAGTGGGGCTTCTCCAACCTCTTACCAAAATACCAAGAATTTTGTACAAAAAACAGAGGAGGGGGAGGAAGAAGAAGAGGAAGAGGAGGGGGCCAGGAAAGGCAATTCTTTCTTTTTTTTCCAATTTTTATTAGATATTTTCTTCATTTACATTTCACATGTTATCCCAAAAGTCCCCTAAACCCTCCCCCATCCCCCGCCCTGCTCCCCTACCCACCCACTCCCACATATTGGCCCTGGCGTTCCCCTGTACTGGGGCATATAAAGTCTGCATGACCAAGGGGCCTCTCTTCCCAATGATGGCCAACTAGGCCATCTTCTTCTATATATGCAGCTAGAGACATGAGCTCTGGGGGTACTAGTTAGTTCATATTGTTCTTCCACCTATAGGGTTGAAGAGCCCTTCAGCTCCTTGGGTACTTTCTCTAGCTCCTTCTTTGGGAACCAACCCTGTGCCTGGCAAACACAGAAAGGCAATTCTTAATACTGAGGTGATTTCAAGCAAAGCTGATGAGAGAGCACTGAAGAAGGCTCAGCTGTTAGAGCACTAGCTTCTCTTCCAGAAGGCCTGGTTTCAGTCCCCAGCACCCACATGATAGCTCACAACCTGCTGTGACTCTGGCTCCAGGAGATCAGATTCCTCCTAGGACACCTACCCAAGTGCTGTACAGACAAATCACACACATAACATTTCATTTCTTTTTAATCAATGAAGAAAAATGATTGCAATTTATGTGTAATTATTTTCTCACTCACTCTCTACCCTACTGATGAGAAATTCTGATAATAAACTGAACGAGATTCTTATTATGAACCTCTCATGACTTCTGTAATTTCAACAGTAAAAGCCATCTTCAACCGTATAAACAAAAAAGTACTCTTACCAAGCTGGTCTACAGTTAAAAATCTTACTCACAATCCCAAAATAAATGCTTTTGTGAAGCGACCAGACAAGATTTCCACATTAATTCTGCAAAACTGAGCTCGAATTATTCTACAACCCACTTAAGATATGTCAAATCTCTGCCTCAGACCTAGAGATAGGTTGAAACTGAAATCAGGTGACCCAAACTTCACAAATAAATATGCATAGTGTAAAAACTAAAAATAAAAATACGACTGTTCTCTTGATCACACACTGACTGAGGTTGAACACAGACATAAGCATTCAGTTAGTTCTACAAGGGTACTATTAGGAATACAGAATGTGACGTTTTAACATAAAGGAGAGCAGAATAAAGGGTAAATAGTTCCTCTGTGCTGGTACTTCCCTTAGGGTATTTTCATACCCAGCAAGCCCTTTAGAATCACCAACATCCAAAGTCTGGCCTACACCTGAGGCACACAGCACAGCCATGATCTCTGAAGCACCGGCTTTCAGACTTCAGCTCACACTTCCAGGATGTAGGAGTAGGGTCACCCTCAGCACTCACAGCCCGTGGCGCCCAAGGGACACGCCCAACCCGCTCCCGCCCACGTAGCTCCCGCCCCCGGGCGCCAGCGCCCACGTCCCCGCTGCCTAGCAACGCAGCGGGGCTTCCTAGCAACGCGGCAAGCTCCAGCCCTCCCCTGCCCGCAGGCGCCCGCCCGCGGGAGCCAGCCTACCTCCTTTTTCTTCTGTCCGCCCCCGAGCTGGATGCAGAGCAGCAGCAGCAAGAGGAGAAAGGGAAAGCTACCAGTAGGCAGGTAGCGCAACCGGCGGCCCGCCTGTCTCCGGCGTGAAGGAGCGGCCCTGGCACTCATGGCCGTAGGGCTGTGTCTCCTCCACGCGCGGTAGCCGTGCGCGCCCAGCTCCTACCGTGCCCGCGCCCGCCGGGCCAGTCGCCAGCAGCCTCTCTTGGCCAAGGCCTTGGGGTGGCAGCGGCTTCTCCAGGGAGCCGGGTGGAGGCTAAGGACGCGGAGGAGGAGACTGGCAGCGCATCCGGTTCACCAGGAGAGGGACCGGGAATGGCGCTGGATGGAGCAGGAAGTGGGCGTGGCGAGAAAGCGGCTCAGTGCGCGCGCGTCTCGGCTGCTCTCTCCCGGGGGCTTCCTGTGTGCCAGGATCAAGAAGTAACCCCGGCGGGGGGCTTCCTGTGTGCCAGGATCAAGAAGTAACCCCTTAGCCGGGCGTGGTGGTGCACGCCTTTAATCCCAGCACTCGGGAAGCAGAGGCAGGCGGATTTCTGAGTTCGAGGCCAGCCTGTTCTACAAAGTGAGTTCCAGGACAGCCAGGACTATACAGAGAAACCCTGTCTCGAAAAACCAAAACCAAAAAAAAAAAAAAAAAGAAGTAACCCCTTGCTTTCACCTCTGACCCAACACTGGGCTGCTCTCTAAATACACAAGGGCGCAGGAGTGTGCAGTGAACCAGATGATCCAACCTGCCATCTGGATCAGGAGTCCATCCAGCTGCCTTCTTGCACCACAAGGCTCCCATCACTTTAAGAAGTAGCTAGTGACCCCTATGTGCCTCCTCTTGAGCTCCTTACCACACTTGACATACAACTTAGTTGCCTGGATGCACTTAAGTGTTCTACACTTTGCCCGGGGTTTCTTCCACCTTCCATCAGGGCCCTTAGAAACCAACCTGGCTAGAAGCTATCCATTCACTATTCATGAAGTTAGCAGCATTGCTCTAGAAACTATCAACATTTTTCTATTCAAAAGTGAATAGAGCATAATAAATGCATCATGTACATCCATTGTTTCCTCTATCTCAATATTTTTTCTCTTGTACAATAAACACCTTTGATAGTCTGATGAAATACCTAAAGACGTTGAAAGTACTTTTAAATAAATTATACACACACACACACACACACACATATATATATATAATTATTAAAGAATCAATTATAAAGCAAATATTATTCACATTGAAATAATTAACTTTGCTAACCAACAAATACTTGTAGTAGGAAGATATTAGACAATATTGTAAATATAAGAAACAACAGTCCAGCGCTAGGCATAACAAAAGATCACAAAAGGACAGGGGTGCCCACAGATGGCATCTGACAGCAGTTTTAATTTTGCGATTTTTGTGATTTTGTGATTACAGCATTCCATGTGACCTGTAGCAACTAGGCTATGATATGGCAAAGCCAGTTTCCATAGGAAAGTAATAAATACTGCTATTTGGCATATTGTAGAGTAAAAATGCAATTTTGTTTAAAAAGTCCATTTAAATGTATTTTTTTCTACTACATGGTTCCCATATACTCTGAAACCTCAAGGACTCCATGGAGGGGGGGGGGATCTGTCCCACAACCACAGTAAGGAAATTTTAGTAAACATTTCATAGACACATTAACACTCAATATTTATGTGGTACAGCTAGAAAGAGATAAAGCAGCAATTCAAAGTTTGGCAGTTCCATGTATCCATGCACATGCTACATCACCTTATTTAATGTTTTATTTATTCTTATTTTATGCGTATGAGTGTTTGCCTGCATATGTGCACCAAATCCATGCCTGGTGCCTACAGAGGCCAACGGAGGGTATCTGACCACCTAGAATAGGAGTTACAGATGGTTGTAAGCCATCATGTGAATGCTAGCAATTTAACTCTGGTCTTCGAGAAGAGCAGCCTGTACTCTTAACCACTGATCCATTTCTTAACCATTTTTAAAGGAGATCATAAAACAAATAACTCTTTAATGATTCTCAGGCTTTGGTTTTCTAAAATCGGCTGGACATTCTGTTCATATAAGTTAGTTCATGTTTGTTTTTTTTTTTCCATTTTGGTTTTTAGACAGGATCTCACTCTATAGCCCTGGTTATAACCAAGGCTACCTTAAATCATCATTCTCTTGCCATTACCTTCCAGATGCTGGAAGTATAAACATATACCCATCATACTTTAAAGAAAACTTAGAGAGTTAAAGTTGGGTATAAATCATTCTTAAGTATAGTGGCACTCAGAATAAGAAGAGTTTCAGAAAAGTCAACTCCACAAAGAATTAAGTTGAAGCCAAGTAAGGCGATTTCCTGATTGGCCATACCTATGTATTTGGCTTTTTGAAGTATTTGAAGTCTTTAATTATGGATTGTGCTTATGTGGATATGGTAGGATAGGAGGCCCTTTGATATGAAACCCACATACTAGTTGACTGTGGGGATATTGCCTATGGCTCATGTCAGAGACCATCTAGGAAAGCATATGGCAAGCAAGTAAATTTTCTGGAGATTGTGCACCGTTTTGCATGGCTGTGATGCGTAAACTCTGGGATACAGGGTCCTAAGAGACTTCATCCCAGGATTGCTCTCACTGCAGAATGCCCAATGATTCCTGGGCATCAGCCCATAATACTGGGCAGGTTTTCTTCAGAATCAATATGAAGAAGTACTTCCATGTAGTAATGCTGTGTAGACAAATTGATGATTTTATAATTCCCGATAAATGACTTTATAGAACTTCTAAATTGATACAAGTAATCTTATGCCCTATATAGAATAAAAGCTGCAAATAGAGCTCTGTAAACCTTCATCTGTCACAGGCTAATGGCACCAGGAAAAGGAAGGAGGATTGGAAGAAATTTACAATCAATGAAAACATTCCTTCTAAGCTAGGAATGAGGCCAATATCTGATAACTAAAGATCATAATAAGCTGGGAATAGGGAATTTATTGTAGGTGCAAGGACAGAAAATAAATGATGGATTAGTTGATTTATATAGGACTTCAAATTACTATAGATCCAAGGCAGATGATTTGTCTTTTGGCAAAACCATGCTAACTTGTGACATAAGAATTATTGCTTTAAACTTATAATGAACTTATGGAGCTAGTATCAGATAATGAATGCAGTCAGGAACTAGTCTTAATGGAAAGACATGTAAATAGTTCTACTGTAACTCCTTAAGCCTTGGCAAAGTATGGCATGAAGTATTGCCTTAAACTTCCTATGAACTTATGAAATGTAAAAATGCTTTAAAAACCATGTGATCAATTATCCTGAGAAGGTATAACAATTAAGAACTACAATGAAATATGGGGCTGAAGAGATGGCTCAGCAGTTAAGAGCGCTGACTGCTCGTCAAGAGGTCTTGAGTTGAATTCCCAGCAACCACATGGCCGCTCACAACCATTTGTAATGGAACCTGATGCCCTCTTCTGGTGGATCTAAAAACAGCTGCAGTGAACACAGACTACAGAAAAAAAAAATTTAAATAAAGCATGGTGGAGCTCTTTTTTCAGCTTCATCTGGTATGCACGTTGTCTGTGTGCCTGATTTTCTTTCTCTCTTCTCTTTTCTTTTTTTTTTTCCACTCTGTCCCACAAGAGTTAATAAACCCTGATCCTCTAGTCTGGACAGATAGGAGTCCCTGAGTCAAAGAGAAAAGAATCCAAGTAATTACGTTTCTTTCTCCCTGCTGCTATTATCAGGAGGAATTGCTAGAAGCCAACAGCCTTTTGAGTCTGAAAAGCAAGAGAAAGTTAAATTGCCAGAAGGCAGTAGCTTTGGGCACTGATGGAACACCATCATCATACACATTTGATGCCTGTCTCAGTTTATCCTATAATGTCAAACCTGGTCATTGACTGGTTTGTATTCAAAATGTGGTGATTTGAATAAGAATGGACCCCAGAGGCTCTTATATTTGAATGCTTCATCACCAGGAAGTGGCACTATTTTAAAGGATTAGATGGAATGGGAGGTGTGGCCTTTTTGGGGAAAGTTTGTCACTTGGCTTCAGCTTTGAGATTTTTAAAGCCCACCCTAGGCCCAATTCTCTCCTCATTCTTTGTATCAGGATGTAACTCTCAGTTACTGTTCTAGAGTCTACCCGCATTCCACCATGTTGTTTGACATGATAATAATGGACTAATCCTCTGAAACTCTAACCAAGTCTCCAGTTAATGATTTTACTTATTAATGCTGCCTTGGACATGATGTCTCTTCACCTCACAAGAACGATGACTAATACAGAAGAAATATTTGGTGTTAAGGATGTGCTGCCACCAGATTTCCTTATCTCCATTTGCTTTGACTCCCTTCAAAGAATATCTCCCCACTTTCACCTCGAGGTGTTAGAAAAGAGCCTCGACATTTGTCTATTTGGGGACAAGAGAAAATGTGTAAATGACATTCACATCATCCACAATCGATATATACTCAATATAATCAAAACCCATTATCCTGCCCTTTTCCTCCCAAACAGGTCTTCATTTCCTTGCAGTAATTACAATCACTATCCCAATGACAAAAGCTTCAGGCCTCAGAGCATTTGCCCTTATTCTCCTGATCCACCTGCAACTCACAGTTTCTGGGTGTTTTGTTTTGTTTTTCTACACCTATGGTGTTGCCAGCCAGTTTCCCTTTTCCAAATGTGCGATTCCATCACTCATAAGAGCACCATTAAACAACCCTACAAAAATTGTTCCTATCCTTTTAAAACTCTATCATCCTCCTCTTCTAGCATAAGCCCAAGCTCTTAGCCCTGCCTCCTTACATTTTACAGAAGTTGATACAAGACAGAAACCTGTGTAAAGTGCTGTCATCACTAGAAAAAGCATAGCATTTCATGTCCTCAAGAACTCATTTCCTAGTCTGTGGCAAACTTTCTGAACTCATTTTCTATTTTCTCTTCAATTTCTCACTGTTTTCTACTTCGCTGTTTTGTTCCTCTTAAATATGTCATTTACACTCTGTCACTTGGCCCTGCACTGATGATCTCATTGGTGTAAACATTTTCACCTCGATAAAGGTTCCCATCTGTGCTGGCTAGTTTATGTCAACCTTACACAAGGCAGCAGTATCTGGGCATGTGATGGATCCAGGAGAGTGCTGCCCAGCTGAGCTGAACTCTGGGTCTAGAGCAGCCACGAGACAATGTAGGATTTAGTAAGTAATAACTCGGGATGATCAGAGGGAAGGAGGTGGATTAGTCATGTGGAGATTAGGAAGTGCCCCAGCCATTGAGCAGATTAAGGCATATCAAAATATAAAAATTGTGTGTGTATGTCTTTCATTCAGGAACCCAGAACATTGGGGTTGCTAGCAAGGAACACACCACTGCTGGGACTTATTTAATTATTTCAGCCCAACAACCTGAGTATCCAGTAAACATGTCTATTACATGACTTCGGCCTCAGCTACTTATCCCATGTTCTTGTTACATTCCGGTCCTGATTTCCTTCAGCAATGGAGTGTGGCCCCATAGTTAGAAGCCGAAACAAAACTCTTCCAGAAGATATTTATGAAGTTTCATCACAGCAAAAGAAAGCTTTACCTATCCATTTATTTATGCCAAAGCTCAGATCTCTTAAAACGTTACCTTTATTTCAAAAAAAAAAAAAAAACTATCAAAATGCAAAGCTCCTTAGTCTTTACATATACCTTAAATTCTTATAGTATTACATTACCAGAACTATCATTGTATACCATTACTTCTATTGTCCTCATTAATCAACAAGTGACACTTAGGGTCCTCACTGTCTAATGTAGGTCCTGCTTTGTTCTTGCCATTGTAAAAGATCTTCTAAGTAGCCACTACAATGCTGAATTGTCTCATGCAAATTTCACTAATCAGAGAATAAGTATATATTACACTCAGAAAACATGGAGGAACCAAGTGTCTGATCTGAGTGAGGTGGCATTTTAGAAGGCCCATGAATTTAGTTAGTGTTTTTGAAACCTTGTGCCTGTCAAAGTTTGGCAAATGGTATGTGATATTAATCAGAGAACACACAAAATAGCCTAGTATTGCTCAGAATAAACTGAATACGCCATTTCTCATAGACTAGAGGAGAAGTTCTTGTGCAGATTTGAAATGATGGCAGCAGATTTATTAATCTAAAGAACCTGAATGTCTAATGATATTTTCAGAACTCAGCCTTCCTTGACACTGAATCAGAGATGGATTTTTGAATATCGGTATCAATTTTTCTCCTTATAGATGGTTCCTTAATACAGACAATTAAGTGGTCCAAAGATATAGATACTTCAGGGTTCAGATAACAGGTTATCAATTAAGCAACCTAAATCTGATCAGTTGACCACAAAGCCCATGCAGAATACATGCCTAAGAAAATTAATAACCTAATATCTAAAGAAAAGCATCTAAATATCCAAAGCTCTGACCAGAATGAAGTCTAGCTCCCACCCGCGACTTGTTTGCTTACTTGAACATGTAGAAATAACTAGATCTTCCCAATGCACACATCATTTCTTAAGTCTAGTTTGTTAATTAAAAACAGCAAGCCTGTATAGATCAACATTTAAGCCAAACTACTACTTACCATCAGCTGAAAGCTGCCAGGAGCACACCTGAAATTCAGCCAATTTGAGCATACTGGTAACTCGTTATGAAATAATAACACAGAACAACTATGCAGTTGTAGAGAAACAATGTCAGAAGAGCTCATTCTATGGTCCAGTCTTTATCTGGACATGTGCAGAAGAATGCAACAGTGTGTGTATCTGAAAGATCCTGAGAGAGAATGAAAAATTATTTAAACCCCTAGACCTGTGTCCAAAATAGACCTCACTAATGGCAGGGAGTAGAACTTGCCCCATTGTTCCAGGATGCCAGGTGTTTGCGGGTTTTGCAAAGTGCTTGCAGTTTTTGCCTTTCTATAGCTCAATGCCAGGTGTTTGTGGGTTTTGTGCCTTTATAAACCCCTTACCCCTGAGCTTGTGGTCAACTCCTCTACCTCTGCGTGGTTTACGAGTCGTCCCCAGTGCACTGGTCTTTCCCGAATAAACCTCTCGCAGTTTGCATCAAGATGGTTTCTCGTGAGTGATTTGGGCTGTCGCCTATCCTGAGTCAGAACGTGGAGGAGTCCTCACATTGTGGGTCTTTCATATCTCCAGGTGAAAAGATGTTAGAAATGGAAGATTCCATGGGGTGCCTTAATGACTTTGATCTAGAAGGTAGGAAGAAAGAACAGAGCTAAAGGCAAAATGACCAAAAGGGGTGGATACATTTTATCAGGTCTGAGATGCTGATCTGGATGCTGGGTCAATTTGATGTTTGAATAGGATTCTTGCTTTTGTATATATCCTGAGAAAATATAGAAGAATATGTATTTTTTTTCTTTCTCCATCATAGTCATAGAGTCAATTTGCCTAATGCCAATGCCCACATTTGGCATCCATGTGTGGGCAAACTGAAACAAGCAGCTGCTGAGAGTCAGTGCTGAGAGCTGCTCATGAGCCCTAGAGGGGCTGCTGCCAATGGCAGCCAACAATTAGAGAAGTACTTACCCAAAAGACTTTTCTCCTGGGGAACAAAGCTTAATTTACTGGGGCTGGCGCCCCTTCTGGCCAGCAGGAAAACCTGTGAACTTTTTTAACTCTTTGAGGCAGGCCAGAAAGAGAAACAAAGAGAAAATTTACATACACATACACATACACACACACTTAGTGGATGAAACAAAAGGCAGAGTCTAATAACTTCATACACACAAATACATACATACATACATACATACATACATACATACATGCATGCATACATGCAGACTTATAGAGGGAAATATAGACATTCACACACAGAGTGGTTAGAGCAAACCTCCAGCAAGCAGGATCCAAGTATTTCACACACCCACATACATACGTATATACACACAATTGTTAGATGTAGCAAGCTCCAACACACCCCAAACAAGCTTTACATATATACAGACATATTCATAGTTGATGGGTGGAAGGAACAGTGTGCCAATCCCCACTCACCCAAACCTTACATACATACACATAGTTGATGAATAGAAGGGACAATATTCTAGCCTGCCACACTTTATTTCTTCCATAGCTTATATATGCCAGAAAACTCTGTCAAGCAGTAAAAGATTCCAATGGGATTACATTTTAGCTTTTTTCTAGTAAATGATTATGGAAAAAAAAAGTGTGTTCTCCAATACATTTACAAGAAATGTCATTACTTAGTACAGGTAAAGAAAACAAATTATTCCCCAAACCCACGTACATACGTAACTAAGCAACTTGTTATAGATTAACAAAATGTGAACTAGCAAGGTAGTTTTTCCAGCCAGTTTATCTTACTGGCAGGCAGCAATTTGCGGTTACAAAGAAAGGAATAATTATTTTTTTGCCTTTTTAAAAATTAGATATTTTCTTTATTTACATTTCAAATGCTATCCTGAAAGTTCCCTATACCCTCCCCAACCCTGCTTCCCTACCCACTCCCACTTCTTGGCCCTGGCATTCCCCTGTACTGGGGCATATAAAGTTTGCAAGACCAAGGGACCTCTCTTCCCAATGATGGCCGACTAGGCCATCTTCTGCTACATATGCAGCTAGAGACACGAGCTCTGGGGGTACTGGTTAGTTCATATTGTTGTTCCACCTATAAGGTTGCAGACCCCTTCAGCTCTTTGGGTACTTTCTCTAGCTCCTCCATTGGGAGACCTGTGTTCCATCCTATAGATGACTGTGAGCATCCATCTTGTAAGAATCTTAAGAGAACCACAAATCTAAATGTTTATATAAAGATCAGTCATAGCTACCTTAAAACCTCCGAATTCTGCAACCCTATAAGAGGAACAACAATATGAACTAACCAGAATCCCCAGAGCTTGTTTCTGTAGCTGCATATGTAGCAGAAGATGGCATAGTCGGCCATCATCGGGAAGAGAGGCCCCTTGGTATTGCAAACTTTATATGCCCCAATACAGGGGAATGCCAGGGCCAAAAAGTGGGAGTGGGTGGGTAGGGGACAAGGGCAGGGGGAGGGTATAGGTAATTTTTGGGATAGCATTTGAAATGTAAAATAAGAAAGTATCTAATTTTAAAAAGTGAAAAAAAAACTCAGAATGCATATCTACTCATTGACAATTCTTAATAAATCATATCAGACAGCTGCAGGCAAAATGGGATAAAAACATTATATACTCCCTCCAGGGCCACATCTACTTTAACAAGGCTACACCTCCTAATGGTGCCATTCCCTGTGGAGTGTCAAGAATTCAAACACATGAGTCTGTAGGGGCCAAACCTATTCAAACCACCACAGTTGATGTCCCAATCTCTCCACTTGAGGTTTTGCCTGGAAGATTGCCAGTGAGAAACAAAGAAATGTTCAACATCTTAGGTTGTTTTGGAAAGGCAAATCAAAACAATGCTGAGATTTCATTACACCTGTCAATATAGCTAATATCAAAATTTCAAACTACAGCTCATGCTGGCAAGTATGTGGAGCAAGGGGAACACTTCTCCATTGCTGGTGAAAGTGCAAACTTGTACAACCCCTTTGAAAATCAATTTAGCAGTTTCTTGAAAATTTTGGGATAGATTTACCTCAAGACCCAGATATACCATCCCTAGTCATATGTCCAAAAGTAGCTCCACTATTCTACAAGGAGACATGCTCAACTATGTTCATAGAACCTTTATTCATAATAGCCAGAAACTGTAAGAAAAATGTGGTACAATTACACAATGGAGTGTTAGCCATTAAGAACAATGACATCATGCAAATTTGTAGAGAAATGGAGGAACTAAAAAAGGTCATCCTGAGTCTAGTCACGCAGATCCAGAACGACAAACATGATATATACTCACTAATAAGTGGATGGTTAGCTGTAAAGTAAGAGACAATCATGCTGTGGCCCACAGATTCAGAGAGGCTAAGAAACAAAGAGGACTGGAGAGGAGCTGGCACAAAGATCTCTCTAGGAAGAGGAACTAGAATAAAATTCAAAGATGGATTGGTTTTGGATTGGGGTGGAAAAAGGAGAGATCAGGTGGTGGGGAAGGAGAAAATACTAGGGGAAACAATGTGGATGGAATCTCAGAGTGGTTTTGATTTCCATTTCCTTGATGGTTAAGTATGTTGCACATTACTTAAATGTTTGTTTGTTTGTTTGTTTGTTTGTTTTACCATTTGAGATTCCTCTGTTGAAAATTCTAGGTTTAACAACATGATTTTTATATAAATATTTCTTGAAAGTACTCTAATATAAAAGTGATTTTATAAGTTATGATACATTTTATTCAGTTATTCCTAAACTATATCTTTCTTATGAATGATGTTTCAAAGTCCTATGACTATAATCAATAGCAACCAAATTATTATCAATAACATTATTAAACCCAACCTAATGCCATATTAGATATCTAATTAAAATATTCTCTTTTGTATAATTTAGGGCATTTACCAAGAGCATTTGAGTATGATCTAAGTGTCGCTTGATTTGTGCCTTGGGATTTAGATCAGGAATATTGTATATTTATAATGAAATTCATTGCTAAACATTCTAGTAAGGAATTTACCAAGTGAAATTATAATAGAAAGAGCATGAACCTGTGCAATTGGATTTCATCCTGTGTTTGTGTTTGGGATCAAAAGTCTTTGTTGGGGTTAGTATACTCAACCAATACATCCTGTAAAGTAATAGAGTTTGTTTGTCATAAAGTGAATAAAAAGTCGTACAGGGATATTGGTCTCTCCGGTCACAGTATGTGTTATTCGGGTTCTTTATATTACAGTTTCTTGGGACGTAATAAATCATCGAAAACCCTTCCTTCTCTTTATCCTTCCTAATAATTTTCTTAAACTCTGCTATATTACATACTCTAGAGTCAAGATCCATATTATGGTTGCTTCTAGCAGAATGCAACCAAAATTTTCCCACCCTCAGTAAGAAAATTCATTTTATCTTAGTGAAATGAAGTAGAGGGAAGATGGAAACATGTACAAATTATTGAAGATATTTAATTTAAACAATCTGTAGCATTGTTTTTAAGAGAAAAGAATCCAAGCAGGTTACAGGAGTATATAGAGAGCATCTCTGAAATTCCAGAAATAATTGAAGAAGGAATCTACAGAGCCAAAGAACCATTGGAAAGGAAACTCTAAAGCCAGGTGAGCCATAGAGATAATGCTGTCATTCCTATTATGTCAAGCAAATTGACTTGGCTTGGATGATGTGAGCTTGCAGAGTACTGAAGAGTGGGTTCTGATTTGTGTTTCTCTGAGTTTAAGAAATGCAAAAATTTGTTAGTGTACAAATGACCACCAGTTCAACTTACTTTGGTTTCCTTTCAATTATCCTTTCTTTGGAATTATATATAAATGTGCAATTAGAAATTTTTAATGAGTAAACTAAGTCCTTGATTCAATAACTTTCTTCTCAATTTATTTTCTATGCTCACTGAGTGAGCTAAAACTTGCATGCCAATAATTTTATTTCACTGAATAAATGTTCGTTTTCACCTTGTCATCTTCAAGGAAAGAAGTGATGGATAGTTAGGTTTTTAAACATCAGAAACGCTGAGTTGGGTATATGCTACTTCTATATTAACAAAATTAAGTGTTTAATTGTAATTATAATCAGTCATTAAGTTTTATTGATAGAATATGGTGACATAGCCATTTGATTTCCCGCAAAGTTCTTCATCTGTTTCACAGGCTAACTCATTATTAAGAAATATGACAAAGGATATTTTTAGTTGATGAGATGAAGACTTCAGAGGAAGCTCTAACTTTTAAAGTACATATTGATTTTATTCCAAAAACATCACTTCATTTATATAAAAGTATGTGTGTGCGTGTGTGTGTGCGCGCGCGCGTGCGCGTGCGTGCACGCATGTGGATGTTTATAGAAAAAGTCAAATTATATGTCAAGTAACATATATAAAAATCTGCAAAATTCCTGTCCCTTGAAGTGTCACCAGTATGGCTGCTATGTCACTTCTGCGTCATTAAATAGCTGAGAGGAGAGAGGCTAGTGTTCTGACCTGTGAACATTTGAATGATTAGTAGCCAAACACATTCCCTATAAAAAAGCAAGCCTGAGACAACCACCAGTCTGGTTCCAGGCCGACTAGTAGAACCCTACCTGGAACCTACTGGGCAGGACTAAGCCAGAGACAGATGGCCCTTACAAGAAGACACTCAGGTAAGCTGGGTCAGGAAAGATTCCGGGATGACCACCAGACATACTTCATGGGGTCTGGACAGAGAGCTAGCCGGAAATGACCATCAGGCTTGGGGGTTGGGGGTGGGGGAAACTATGCCTGAGATGACCCCAGACACTCAGAGAGCCCAGGTGCCACTAGGAGGAGCAAGTAAGTGGTGGTGAGATGGAATAAAAAGAGAAACAGAGGAATGTGGCAAAATGGTAGAGGCAGAGCTTAAGATTTGAGGGCAGTGAGGGAACAGCCTGATGTGAGTAGCCAGTGATGTTAGCTGGGACTATGGTGAACTCCTGGCCTGTACTCTCACTAGCAGATGAATCTGGGGCTGTTGGGGGATGGGTTGCAAGGGTGGAGAGTAGGTAAGAGGGGAGAGGAAGACAGGTGGAATTGGGGTACATGATGTAAAATTCACAAAGAACCAATAAAAGATTTAATAAATTTAAAGAATAACCCAAAAAACAATTCCTTTTGAGACAGAGTTTCAGTATGCAGCCTTGGTTGGCTTGGAATTTTCTATGGTATACCAAGATGACCTCACAGTCAGAGATACTCTTGTCTTTGTCTTCCAAGTGATGAGATTAATGACACTTGGCCACAATTATTTTTAACTGAAGGATTTATTTTGTTCAATTATTTAGTTACTTTTTAATAGTGTGTGTTTGTTGCATGGAGTGTCTTTCGAAATGAAAACAATATCAGTTTTAGAAGCACTCAAACTTTGCACAGATAGAGTTAGTAATGTAGGAAGTAATAATTTTCAAGCTACAAGAAAAATGTTATTTCTTCATAGGGGGAACTGTTCAATAACATACATCAATGTGTATAGTATAGCAAACTTTAGTTAACTGGATTTTTGAAAGGGACGTTTCATTAGTAATTCAAATTTATTTAGACATTTCTTCATATTTAATAATATATACTATTTATAATTATATACATATGTAGCATAATTACATAATATATAATATAATAATATATCTTTACAAATTAAAATACAAATGCAAAGAAATGTATTTTATGCTAAAATTGTACCATGTATCATTAAATTCAAATGTGTCAACATCAAGTCTCAATTTCTCAACATAGCTGTTTTGCCCTTTCTTCTGAGGTGCTGAGTGTTCTCTTTGCCTCAATGATGCATTCATTGTCTTCCTCATTCAAGCTTCCAACGCTGGAATTTTAGGACTGCTCTTTATCCTTTTCTACATAAACCTCGATGTTAACATTTCTACTAGTTTATCTCTATAGAATCAATCCACCTCCCAGATGGGCTGCTTTGAAGCATTAATTCGTCTTACCCTATAGTCTGTGCTTCTGCAGTTACTGGTTCCCCACAGCCAATGTGATTACATCTATGATCCTGTATATTTTTTTTTGCATATCTTTTCAACTTGGCT
Source organism: Mus minutoides (assembly GCA_902729485.2). Lineage (NCBI taxonomy): Eukaryota > Metazoa > Chordata > Mammalia > Rodentia > Muridae > Mus > Mus minutoides. The sequence continues at coordinate 422,343 of LR750132.1, forward strand.
CTTACTGCCTTTGTGATGCCTACCCCTGCCCACTTCACCAATCTCCTTACTCTTGCACTTTGTCGTTGGTACATGCATTTGCTTCTGCTTCCATCCTTAAATAGACATTGTTTCTATCCTACAATGGTAAAATCCATTTTATCACATAAGATCCAGGGTAGGTTTCAGTCTCTCTAAGAAATCTTCACAGAATCCTCCAGAAGGCTCTCTTTCTGAATTATTTGCCATGCCATGCCATTGGACTATTAAAGACATAGTGTAGTGATCCTCAATATTTTTGGTATAAGGAATTTTTGTCCACTTGAAAACTATTGGAGATCCAAGGAACTTTAGTTTAGGTGTGCCATAGCCATCAATATTTATAATGTTATAAAAATAGAACAGAAAAGTAATTTATTTTAAAATAACAGTGTTGATTGCTTACTAAAATAAGTAATATATTTATCAAAAATCAGCAAGCAATTCAGTTTTTAAAAACAAATCTTCATGTGAAACTTAATAAAAGCAGCTGCATTTTATAATCTATTTTCCTGGTTAGTCAGACATCATGAAATTCCATTGTGCTCACTTATGTGCTCACTTATGAGAGAATGACAGGTTTGGGTATCTTGGGAGGACTGTTTCATTGACTCTAGTTTCCTCTCTAGCTACTTGTGAAAAAAAAAAGTATTCATATGTGGTTATAGTTATTCGGGCTTAGATTACTCTCATTAAGGCTTTAAATTAAAAAATAAAACCATATTCTTAGTACTAACACTGGGCATCAAATTTATAAAATCTAATCTCAGTTTAAGCAGTGAACTACATAGGTTTTAAGACCTCTTTTAGAAAAAGGCTTTGAGCTCAAAATTTTAATGAATCTATTCAAATTCAAACATATAGGTAAATAACATTGGGAACTTTATAAGTTATTTTCATTGAGAGAATTAAGTTTATGAATTCTCCCAAACTGTTCTGTACTATTATGGTTGGATAGTGTAGACTCATCTAAAGTCATTATTTAGAATAAATGGGCCTACTATTTTAATAGAGTGCTAATTAACTCAGATTTAATATTTCCACTTTCATAAATATGAAATTACTTACTCATTATGATTATAGCATTTACTTTAATGAAAGAAAATGATCGTGTTAAAGTGTTAGGAATATAAGCAAGTTTAAAACTTAAAAAAAATGTATATCTGAATAAAGTGTAAAACAAGTCCTTATTCTGATTTTTACTTTTAAATTTATCTCTTACAGTCTTTTAGGAAATGTGCTTTCAGTTTCTTTGAAGCAACTTGGAAACCAATGTTGGAAAATTAGCAATACCTATCCACACATAATTTGTAACATCTAATTAATAATTTATTGACATGCTATTATTCTGGACCCCAGCATATTGATTAGTCAGCTCAGTATCTGCACGAAGGACCACGGATAGACATGGTCCTCAAGGGCGTACAGTTCTTTAAAGGCAAGAACATGTATGTAAAGTACATAAAGAGGGGCTCAACAGATAGAAGCACTTATTACCATGCCAGACACCTGAGTTTGGTTCCCAGATTCCATATAGTAGAAAGAAAGAACCAGCTCCAGCAAGTTGTCCTCCAGATACATACTGTGGCACATATGTTCACATGCACACACAGATAGATAGATAGATAGATAGATAGATAGATAGATAGATAGATAGATAGATAGATAGACGGATAGATAGATAGATAGATAGATAGATAGATAGATAGATAGATAGATAGATGGATGGATGGATGGATGGATGGATGGATGGATGGATGGATAGATAGATAGATAGATAGATAGATAGATAGATAGATAGATAGATAGATAGATAGACGGATAGATAGATAGATAGATAGATAGATAGATAGATAGATAGATAGACAGACAGACTGACTCAGAAAAAGAAAGTACATAAAATAAGAAACAATACAGAAGATATAGCAAAAGAACAACACAAAGTGGAAATTTTGAAGCTAGGACAGAACTACTATAGCACTCACAAGCATCTCTGACACTTCTTCAACCCTTGTCCCTCTCATACCACATTCTTCATCGCTGATGCTGGGTACCACTTCTCCTGGTTCTTGATGCACTGAATAACACTTCAGCTCCCACTGTTTCACATGCTTCTTTCTACCTCAAGGACTCTGACCGTGTAGATTATGAACATCAGAGAATGAGAACCAGTAGGTGTTTCTCTGGGTTACCACAGCAACCGATATTTCTGCTTGGTTAAAAAGCTTTGTACAGGAGGCTACAGAGATGATACACATTTGTTTTCTTTAGTAATAGCTTACTTGGTGAACAATCTCCCTGTTAGTTTGCAGCTCTCTAACTCAATCCTTTCTGAAGCTGGAATTTAAATTTCTTCTCAAATAAGCTACTTGCATTTAGTTCCTGAACTCGGGGATTTTATTTTTTATCTTAAGCTATCAAAATCCTTGAAACTTACAGAGGTGATTCCCTTGATAGAGGAAATATGTTTCCTTCTAAATAAAAACAGAATAAACCCAGAAATCTGCAAAATAATACACTTATTGGGTATTTGCATTTCATCTTTGAAGAACTTTCTGTTTTGCTCCATGCTTCAATTTTAAGTGAGTTGTTTATTTTACTGGTGTTTAGGTTTTTTTTCTTTTCATTTCTTTGTGTGTTCTAGATCATAACCCTTTGAGAGACATATAGCTGATATAGTTCTTTTTTTTTTTCTTAATTCTATAGGCTGCTTCGTCACTGAAGTGAGCCATATGGCCCTTGGCCTTTGCTCTGCTGAAGCATTTTGAGTTTATGACACCCCACTTAATAATGTTTGCTCTTTAATCCTTCTGCTATTGGAATCCCGGTCAGAAAATTCCCTACTTCCCCTTCAGTCAGATTTAGGGGTTCAGGTCTTAGGCTACAGCTACCCACTTTGACTAGTACCATTTTATCTCATCCAGTACATGTTGCTGGCTTCTTTGTAAAGGACCAGATGGTTGATAATAGTATGAGCTAGAGTATGGTGTCTCAGTTTTTTTTTCCAATTTTTATTAGATATTTTCTTCATTTATATTTCAAGTGTTATCCAGAAAATTCCCTATATCCTCCCCCATCCCTACCCTGCTCCCCTACCCACTCACTCCCATATCTTGGCCTTGGCGTTCCCCTGTACTGGGGCATATAAAGTCTGCATGACCAAGGGGCCTCTCTTCCCAATGATGGCCAACTAGGCCATCTTCTTCTATATATGCAGCTAGAGACATGAGCTCAGGGGGTACTAGTTAGTTCATGTTATTCTTCCACCTATAGGGTTGAAGACCCCTTCAGCTCCTTGGGTACTTTCTCTAGCTCCTTCNTTCCTTGTTTGCCAGGCACTGGTATAGTCTCCAACAAGACAGCTATATCAGGGCCCTTTCAGCACTATATGGCTGGCATATGCAATAGTGTCTATGTTTGGTGGCTGATTATGCGATGGATCCCCAGCAGCTGCAGTCACTGGTTGGTCCATCCTTTTGATTCAGCTTCAGTGTCTCAGTTTTCACTATTGATCAATGTATCAGCTTTTATGCTAGCGCCAGGTGGTATAAATAGAAATCTGGCACACTGATACCTCTATCAGCCTTTCTAGTCTTAAGATTTGTTTTGACTATTCTAGGTCTTTAGGTTCTATATGAAATTTAAGATTTTTTCCCAATTTCTGTGAATAATTGAATTGGAATTTTCATGGGGATTGCTTTGAATCTGTATTTAGGATGATCATTAAAATTTTTTTTAATCTTACTAGTCCATGAGCATGGGGGGAGGGGTCTTTCTATAATTTTGATGTCTTCAATTTCTTTTTTTCAGTCCCTTAAAGTTATATTTGTGCAAATACTTCATTTCTTTATTTAAATTTATTCCAAGATATTTAGGCTGTTGTGAATTGATAGCCTCTTTTTTTGTCAATATGTTTGTCACTTATATAGGAAAGCTAATGATTCAAGAATATTAATTTGATGTCTTGTCACTCTGCTGAATGTGTGTATCAGCTGTAGGAATTTTCTGGTGGACTATGTGAGGTCTTTTATGTATAGAGTCATTTCACCTACAACTAAGGACAATTTGATTTCTTTCTTTCTCATGTGACTCCTCTTTCTCTTCCTGACTGGTCTTGCTGCTGTGAAACTTCAAGCACACTACTAAATAAGAAAGGCAAACAGTCATGCTAGTCTTTTTCCTGATTTTAGTATAACTGCTTGGAGGTTTTTGTTTTGCTTTGCCTTTATTTCTTTCCACTTAGCTATATGTTGGCTTCAAGGTGCCTATATACCTTTATTGTGTTTAAATATGTTCCCCGTATTCCTAGAGTTCCCCAGATTTTATCATGAAGAGATGTTGGACTTTGTCAAAGGCATTATCTTCATCTAAGATGGTAATGTGGTTTCGGAACTTGAGTCTACTTATATGAAGGAACCTGTGGACAACAGCACACACTAATTCTCAGACACATTTTAAATAAAATGCTTGCAAAGAGGAAATATAATGTGTTTCATTTTAACTGCTCCCCACTCCTTTCCTCTGACCACTTCCCAAATAAACTTACCAGTATTGGAGCTTTCTTTCAAAATATAATCTGGCCATCATCTTTAGCCTTTCAATGAAAATCTTGGTTTTCTTTTTTCCTTTTTTCTTTTCTTTCTTTTTTTTGCCCCATATTTTCAACAAATATGTAAGGACAATAACTTTAGAATATTCAAACACATATATCCTACAACTAGCACAAAGAATAAACTTACTCTATTTTTGTTGAATAATTGATAGCATTGGTGAGAAATATTAGTAGAAACAATACAGACTTCAGGCTGGAACTTTAAACTTCAGAAGTATGAATCCATTGATTAATTATGGAGGAGTTAAAGCATGAATCTTTTCCATTGTCTCTTTGTCTCATATGCCCACATGCATGAAATGAAAATTTTCTTCATTATCATATAAAGTGGAAGCGTCATATGAAACAAGAAGTAGGTTTCATAACATCTGGGGGACTCTCTTCAGTTTCACAGAACTACAAATTGATGATTTATATTTCATCAGCTATCAATCGCAGTGGTTTGATTGTGAGTGTCTTCCATAAGATCAGATAACTGAACACTTAGTCCCCAGTTGGTAGTACTGTTTGGGGAGGTTTACAAGGTGCAGCCTTACTGGAGGAAACATAGCTGTTGAGCATATGAAACCTCGCTTTACTCTGTTTTCTCTTCCTGACTCATGCTTTTGGTTAAGATGTGAGCTCTTCCTGCTCCTGTCCTCATGCCTGCTGCTTCTTGCCATTCTTGCCTGTCTTTACTGACCTATCCCTTTGAAATGTTATGCCAAAATAAAGTCCCCCATAAGTCACTTTGGTCATGGTATTTGATCATAGCAGCAGAGAGCCAATTCATCACCAATGATCAGTGTTTTTGTTAAAAATATTCACGTGTTAAATTAAACATCTTACATACATCATCTCAGAATTGAGAAGAAGGATTTAGAGAATCTCTGTTTATTCAATGTCAGACTATCTTTGTGTTACAATTAGGAGGAAACAGTAATTATACTGTAATTATAGTCTGTCTCTGTGATTTTTAAAGGTACTTATGTCAATCCACTTATAAAGTCAATAATTTCCACTGAAAGAAAACATGGCTCATTCTCTATTTTTTTCACAGTATCCATAGTTCCTTAAAAAATTGCAGTACTTATTGGATTTGAATTTATTTGAAAAGTTCAAAAAAGAATATTAACCACAGAAGAGTTAAGAGATGAAAGATTGGTATCTGTAACTTAGGTCAGGTATGATTCACATGCCTAAAATATTGGTTGACATTAAACCATTCAAAGAATTAGATCATTTTATGCCTATAATATATAAAAATAGCCAGGCAATGATGACACACACCTTTAATCCCAGCACTTGGGAGGCAGAGGCAGGAGGATTTCTGAGTTCGAGGTCAGTCTGGTCTACAGAGTAGGTTTCAGGACAGCCAGTGCTACACAGAGAAAGCCTGTATTGAAAAAAGAAAAGAAAACAAAACAAACAAACAAACTTATTTATTTATTTGATATATAAATAATTGTCAGTTTGGCCTTGATGGTATAAATAGATCCTTCTATAACTAAATGATCAATTTTTATTATAGTTTCAAATTTCTATAGTTTATAAGAAATAAAGAAGTTGAAAGCTTACATAGCTGTAACAAAGACAGAATTATGAAAAATGCCTACGTAATGCATATTTTTATAATAAACAGATGTTAATAATGCCTTTTCATTTTTTTAATGTTATAATTTAGATTTTTATGTCTTAAAAAATTTTAACATAAAATTAGCCAAACAAGAGAATAAACTGTCGGGGGCTGGTGAGATGGCTCAGCGGGTAAGAGCACCCGACTGCTCTTCCGAAGGTGATAAGTTCAAATCCCAGCAACCACATGGTGGTTCACAACCATCCGTAACGAGATCTGGCTCCCTCTTCTGGAGTGTCTGAGGACAGCTACAGTGTACTTACATATAATAAAATAATAAAATAAAATAAAGTAAAAAAAAATAAATAAAGAGAATAAACTGTAATCATTCTTCTCATCCTGCTTCAACAATTTAATTAAAAATTGGGTGATAAATCTTATGTCAGAAGATGTGTATATTAGAGTGAGCAGAGACACAAATCAATGAGCCAAAATACAGGGCCATACAACATTGATGTAATAATGTACTGCTGTACAAGGAAATATTATTCTGTAGCAGAGTTGCATACAGCAAAGATTTCATTTGTTTACTCAATTTTAGGGTAGACTTGTGCAGTCATGGGCAGAGTTGAATAAACATTTTCAAATAGAGCTGAGAGAATAGTATAATTTAGATTTATTCCATTTTAATAAAATTATGTCTTCACACTTATATGCAAATTTGAGAATAAGACATGTTTAATTTTATGAAAAAAAAAAAGGAAGAACTGTTAGCATTGCTAACGTTCAATATTCCTTTAGGCAGAGAGAAAAATATATATTCCTACATAAAGCATCAGTGGTCCAAATAGCTTTAAATCTTATAGTTCCCCAAATTTCTATTACTAAGATGGGTAACTATGACTTCAAATATGTAGCATATATAATGTCTGATTATAGCTCCAGAAAATAAAGGAAAGGCTATAACCATTTCAGTAACAGACTTTTATTTTATAAGGAGAAACCTATATACTTATTCTATACATTCTTTTAAAATCAAATTTCCAGGGGCTGGAGAACTAAGCCACTACAGTCCTTGCTTTAAAGCATAAAAATATGAGTTCAAATCCCTGGATCCCACAAATGCTGGATATGGCAGTAGATGCATGTAACCCCAGTGTTGAAGAAGGACAAAGAGAGTTGTATCCTGAGAGATCAATAGCTAGTGAGCCTAGCTTAAATTGTGGGCTTTAAAAAGCTCTGTGAGAGCCCTTCTGGATGCACCTCTACTTGGGTAGATCAGCTAGTTGGTCTTCTCGTCTCTCATACCCCACAGCCTGTCTGTCTCCCCAAAGATCTGCCATAACCAGGGACACAGTTGAGACATCCCTCCTGCCAAATAACCACACCAGCTGAGACCCTCAAGGAACCCAGAAGATGTAGAACCCACCCCCTCTGCCTGAGCTCCATGTCCCTTCCAGTCCGATCTTAAAGTGAGGCCAGATTGAAGTGCCTGCTCTTCTCCCCTATCCCATAGCCTGCCTGTCTCCCAGAATGACTGTCATAACCAGGGACACAGGAGGCCCCCGTAATCAGAGACAGCACTGTCTGACTCCCAGGAGGCCAGCTCTAACCCATGTCACAGAGCTCTATCTCCAAGGAGGCAGGGTCCAGTCAGAGACACCCAGGCCAGTTATCACCAGAGACAACCAAATGGCAAGAGGCAAGTTCAGGAACATAAGCAACAGAAGTCAATGTAATTTGGTATCATCAGAATCTAGTAATCCCATCACAGCAAGCCCAGGACACCCTAACAGACCTGAAAAGCAGACCTAAAATATAATCTCTTGAAAATTACCGAGGCCTTTAAGAAGGATATAAATAGCTCACTTAAAGAAATACAGGAAAACAGGTAGAAGCCCTTAAAGAGGAAACAAATAAACCCCTTAATGAAATACAGGAAAATACAATTAAGCAGGTGAAGGTATTGAACAAAGCCATCTTAGAACTAAAAATGGAAATAGAAGCAATAAAGAAATCACAAGTGGAGGCAATGTTGGAGATGGAAAAACCTACGAAAGAGATCAGGAGTTACAGATGCAAGCATCACCAACAGAGCACAAGAGATAGAAGAAGCTGGAAACAAGTCACATGTCCCTCAACAAGGAATGGATACAGAAAATGCAGTTCATTCATTCATTCAGCTATTAAAAACAAGGACTTCATGAATTTTTCAGGCAAATGGATGGAACTAGAAACTATCATACTGGGTGAGGTAACCCAGACTCAAAAGGGCATGAATGTAATAGCCAGAAACTGGAAAGAACCCAGATGTCCCTCAACAGAGGAATGGATACAGAAAATTTGGTATATTTACACAATGGAGTACTACTCAGCTATTAAAAACAATAAATATATGAAATTCCTAGGCAAATGGATGGATCTGGAGGCCATCATCCTGAGTGAAGTAACCCATTCACAAAAGAACTCAATAACATGTACTCACTGATATGTGGATATTAGCCCAGAAACCTAGACTACCCAAGATACAATTTACTAAACACATGATGCTCAAGAAGAAGGAAGATCAAAATGTGGACACATCACCCCTTTCTAGAATTAAGAACAAACCACACATTGGAAGAGTTAAAGAGAGCATGTGTGAAGCTGAATCCAAAGGATGGACCCAACGACTGCGGCTGCCAGGGATCCATCCCACAATCAGTCACCAAACATAGACATTATAGCATATGACAGCAAGATGGTGCTGAAAAGGCCCGATATAGCTGTCTCGGGGGAAAGTATACCAATGCCTGGCAAACATGGAGGTGGAAGCTCACGGTCAGCTATTAGATGGAACACAGGGTTCCCAAGGAAAAAGGAGCTAGAGAAAGTACCCAAGGAGCTGAAGGGGTCTTCAACCCTATAGGTGGAAGAATAACCATGAACTAACTAGTACCCCCTGGGCTCGTGTCTCTAGCTGAATATATAGAAGAGGATGGCCTAGTTGGCCATCAGTGGGAAGAGAGGCCCCTTGGTTATGCAGACTTTATATGCCCCAATACAGGGGAACGCCGGGGCCAGGGAGTGGGAGCAGATGGGTGGGGGAGCAGGGCCGGGAGGGGGGAGGGTATAGGGAACTTTCTGGATAACACTTGAAATGTAAATGAAGAAAATATCTAATAAAAGTTGAAAAAAAAGGGCATGAATGGTATGGACTCGCTGATAAGTGGATATTAGCCTGAAAGTTCAGAATACGCATAATATAACTTACAGACTGTAGGAAGCTTGACAAGAAGGAAGGCCCAAGTGTGGATATCTCAAACCCACTCTGAAGGGGTTACAAAGTAATCATGGGCAGCAGCAGGAGGGAGGGACATGGGTGGGAGAAGAAAAAGGAAGTGGAAAAGGGGGGCAGAATCAAGTATTGTGGAGACATGAGAGAACCCCATAGGGCCAAGAGAATGAATTGAAATATGCAGCAAAGTGGGGTGGAGTTGGGCTCTTTGAAACCTCTAGAAAGTACCAGAAACCAGGACTCAGTGGGAATGACATTTGCCAAAATGCCCAGCAGGAAGGAGATGGAACCAGAAGAGACTATCTCCAGAAGATAGACACATGGCCACCAGTTGTGGCAGGGGGGCACCCAATCATCTTCAAAATTTTTGACCCAGAATTGATCCTGTCTAAAGGAAATGCAGGAACAAAAATGGAGCATATATTTGAAGAAAGGCCACCAAGTGACCTGTGCAACTAGAGTTCTATCCCATGCTTGTACACCGAATGCTGACACTATTACTGATGTCATATTGTGATTGCAGACAGGAGCCTGGCATGGCTGTTTTCTGAGAGGCTCTACCAGCAGCTGACTGAGATAGATGAAGATACTTGAGGTTAGGGAACCCCTATGGAAGAGTTAGGGGAAGGACTGAAGGAGCTGAGTGGGATTGCAACTCCATGGGAAGAACTGTCAAGACCCCTCTCAGAGCTCCCAGAGACTGAGTTACCAACAAAGGATCACACCTAGGCTGGTGTGTGGCACCAGGCACATGAATAGCAGAGGACTGCCTTGTCTGGCCTCAGTGAGAGAAGATACACTTAATCCTGTGGAAACTTGATGCCCCAGGGAAGAGGGATACTGGTGGGGGTGGTTGGGTGTAGGAGCACCCTCTCAAATGTGGGGGAAGGCAGAATGGAGTGAATAACTCAGGGAAGGGGACCAGGAAGGGGGGGGCAACTTTTAGAATATAAATAAATAACAGTTTTTTAAAAAGCTCTGTGAGAGACCTTATTTTTTCTTTCTTTCTTTTAATTAGATATTTTCTTTTTTTTAACTTTTATTAGATATTTTCTTCATTTACATTTCAAGTGTTATCCAGACATACAGGCATACATCATACATGTGTATATACAAGAGCGAGATTAAGAGTGAAAGCAAGAGCTAGAGGGAGAGAGAAAAGTCTAGGCCAGTTCTCTTAAGGAATATAGACTCTGGAGTTTAATTGAGAATATTTACGTCTGTTGACATATGACTTTTTGCTTCCAAGTCTATTTACATGCTGTATTACATATAATGATAATGGTTGTGTTGGGGAATCCCTGCATCCCAGAACGAAATCAATCTGCTTTTGTTTATGGTCAATAGATATTCAAAAGACCTTAGACAAAATCAAGTTTTCTTTGATGACATAAGCTTCAAAAACAAGCTGGAAATAGAAAGAATATATATCTATATAATAAAGGCCATATATGACAAATCTTTAGCCAAGTTTGTACTAAATTCAGATATACTGGAAGCAGGATCTCTGAAACCATGGATGAGTTATGTTGGAGACATCACAACATTTCATTGTGTAACTATAGTAAACAAACAAAAAACAAACAAACAAAAGATCATGGCTCTGGTGCAAAAATGGACATGAAGTCTAATGCAATAGAATAGAAGACCCACAAATAAACCTACAAAGCTACAGTCCAGACATACAGTAGAACAAAATGCTCTTTAACAACTATACACAACTTAACGAACAAAACTAGACTAGTTCTCACCACTCACAAGATAATTTCAAAGTGGATCAGAGATGTACATAAATCATGTGTAAAACATTTCAGGATATTGATGTAGTCAATAAACTTCTCAACAGGTCTCCTGTGCTTGAGGAGAACAAATCAAACATTAACAAATAAGATTGCAAAAATATTTAAAGAATGTCTGTGCACAGCAAAAAAGACAGCCTACAGAAGTGTAGCCAAACTTTGCTCACCATCTGCTCAACAAATGATAATGTTTTGAATATATAAAGAACTGCAAAAGTTAAGCACCGATAAAACTACATCATCCATTCTGCAAAGAGAACTGAATAGGCAGTTCTCAAAAGAAGAAATGCAGATGGCTGATAAGTATTTGGAGCATCCTTAACCATTGTGGGAATGCAAATTAGAACTGCTTTTAGATTCCATATCACTTCATTCTGTATAACTATCACTGAGAAAACAAATGACATTAAATGTCAGTTAGAAGGTAGTGAGGAGGGAAGAACACTTATAGAGTATGGTGAGAATTTATACAAGTACAGACACTGTGGAAATCAATGAGGATATTCAAAAGGCCAAAGGCAAAACTACTATATGATCCATCTATACCACTCCTGGGTATACACCCAAAGGCTGCTAAGTCAGCTTGCCACAGAGGTACTTAGACATCAATGTTTATTACTGCTATATTCATAATAGCTAAGATATGGAAGCTGCCTAGACACTCACCAGCAGATGAATAGATAAAGACAATATGGTGTACACATTCAAAATTTTCATTTTGGCTGTAAACAATGACTGTGTAACATCTTTAGGAGAAAAGCAAGGGGACTGGCAATCATTGTGATATGTAAAAAAAAGCAAACAAAAGGAAAATACCACCTATATACCTCAGATGTAGTATCTATATTTAAATCTACAGTTATGTGTGTTTTATTTATATGCCTATATGTGTAGGACAAAGTGTAGAAAGGGGATGATGAGAGGCAAGAAGGAGTTCTGATGGTAGGAATGGAAAAATACAGGATTATAAAGAGGAAGAATGAAGAGCAGAAAGTGTTTATCCTTAATTCAAATATTTTGTATTATACACATGTATCAAAATATCACAGTATATCCTTCAACTGGTGTAACTTTATGCATTAATTTTTAACATAGATTAAATTAATAATTTCACTTTAAAATAGATTTTTTTTTCAAATATGACAGAATTTCTGTAAAACAAATTGGCATTTTTGTTTCTGGATATTTTAATTTTGATAGTTTAACAATTGAAAGTAAAAGTGATTTATTCTACATTACAGTTTTAACTTCATAAATAATGTTAAGTAAATGATTTCAAAGCATGCCTTCAGAAAGCTTTTTCTTTTTTTTTTTCTTTTTTTTTCTCTTTATTAGATATTTTCTTCGTTTACATTTCACATGTTATCCAGCGGAAGGGGTCTTCAACCCTCTAGGTGGAAGAATAACATGAACTAACTAGTTCCCCCTGCGCTCGTGTCTCTAGCTGCATATATGGAAGAAGATGGCCGAGTTGGCCATCATTGGGAGGAGAGGCCCCTTGGTCATACAGACTCTATATACCCCAGTACAGGGGAATGCCAGGGCCATTATGTGGGAGGGGGTGGGTAGGGGAGCAGGGCGGGGACGCGGTAGGGTAAGGGAAAATTTCTGGATAACATGTGAAATGTAAATGAAGAAAATATCTAATAAAGAGAAAAAAAATTCAAAAAAAAAGATATTATGGGCATTCTAAAATTATCTAGCATTGTTTAAAGCTATAGGCTCATTTAGAAGTATAATCATTATAATGAGTAACCTTCGTTTTTGTGTTTTTTTTTCTAATGACATATTACTCATCATTTTCCTCATTCAACAAACATTGAAGGAATGGTGACTGACCTTTTCTGGTTCATAAGATTAATTCCTCTAAATGTGGCCTTTTTAATTCAGAAGACCTTTTACCCTTTGGGTTAATGGTAGTATGAACGTGAGAGAGAACACTCCCAGTAATGAATGACAACACAGAGTTGCAAGGAGGAGCCCGATGCTTTCAGTTCCAATTTATAAACCTACCCACTTTAATTAAGAAAACTAATCTGTATGGTAATGGAAACCAACCATTTGCAAGGGAAAAATATATCACCTGCCATAGCATCAAGAAGCTGTGTATGTATCAAGAGAAACACATAGAGCCCAAGTGTAATGTATTGTAAGTGAATGATCCCCAAAGTAATCAGAGTGAGAAGCCACCTGCAGCAGGTGAAGCCATTAAACAGAATGAAATTGTCAGTAATTATGGTCAGTTGAGACTCTTAGACACATTTAATAACTAACTTGCTCTTTAAAAGTTGAAATAGACCAAGAATTCTATATGTTAATTGTCATTGTGCCCCTCTGTTTTGTTTTAATACACATTTTTAAGTGGATTGTAATAAGAAAAGAATATAGGAAATATATGTTAATTCTAAAGTCAGTGAAGCATTGCTGTTACTATAGATGAGGGTTACTCAAGTCCAGTACTCTTAATGACTCCGTGATAGTCATTAACAAAGAATAACTCTGAAAATCGATACTAATCTGACCTCTTCACGCATTTCTCCAAAGTCTTTGGTAATGTCTTTAGGGAACATTTCACACAATAAGAAATCGTAAGAAAACACTAAAGCTATTGTAAAGATGTTTTAATGTAGAAATGCCTTACGCCATACAAAATATAAATGTACCTATGTGAAAGTAATTGAGTAACTACACTCTTGTTATTTTTCTCTAGGCTGTTGTCAATGAGTCTTAAAATTTACATCAAATAATGAACCAAGGAAAGTGTAATGCTTACTCAATTGTTAGAGTCAGTGTGATCCCAAGTAACTGTTAATACCATAAGTGATGAAGAAGTGTTTGAGCAAATGTACAATTAGATTCTCAGGAAATCAACATTCAATCTGTCACCCAAAAGTGCTATCTTCGCTCCTCAATAATGCAAATTAGAAAGGAAATCCAAATGTGTTTTTACCTTATGCCACTATGGTTTGCAGAAGACTGGCAGACAAAAATACTAGCTTTCTTTAAAAAGCTATTGATTAATAATTAACCAAGCTATTATTTAATATTATTTGCAAAACATTAATGTAGAAGTTGAAAACTCATCTGAAAATTCACTTAAGAATGGGAACATTCAGAAGTTACAACTTGCAGTTCTTAGAAAGTTCTTTAAAACATCTTTTAAAAAATTAACCAATTACCAATGAATGAACCAGTAAAATAATAATCTTTAATAAAATTTTAATATCTAAAAATTTAGAATGTTAAGTTTAAAATGTAAATTCTTTAAAATGTATATCATAAGATTTTATCTTTTTTTTTTTTTTTTTTTTGAGCTAGGATCTCCCTGTGTAGCTCAGGATGATGCTGAACTACAAAGATTGAAGAGTCTCTAACTCCTGAGTGCTGGGATTAAAGGGATGGTCCACGATACTCTGGATGGATCTATATTTTATTACTTACCTAGCAGCTTCATAAATACTTCTGAAAGTAAATATATTTTTATTTACATATTCCACCATCACATCTTTAAATTACAGTTTATAACATTTAATTAAAACTTTAGATTTTCAGAATAAAAGATTAAAAATATGGACAGTTTACATTTAATTGTGTGTGTGGGGGGAGGATATTTGCTGTAGTATGTTCCTATGAAGATGTCCAAGTGAAGATTTTTGCATACTTGTCCCAAGCTAGAGTTATCTGGGAAGAAGAACTTCAACTGAGAAAAGGCCTCCAACGGATTGCCTGTAGGCACCATTGTAGGGCATTTTCTTTATGACTGATGTGGAGAGCCCAGCATGCTGTACACCATGCGAGGCCTGGGCATATGGTCTTGAGTTGTATAAGAAAGCAGGCTAATCAAGTCATAAGGAGCAAGCCACTCAGCAGCATTCTCCTCTGGCCACTGCTCCAGTTCCTGTCTTCAGATTCCTGCCTAAGTTCTTGTTCTGACTTCCCTTTTCGATGAAATACGACCTCAGGGTTATAAGCTGAAACAGAACCTTTCCCCTTCATGTCAATTTTAGTAATTTTGTTTAATCACAGCAATAGAAACCCTAACTAAGAGAGATGTTCAGAAGGTCTCATTAGTCCCTTCTTTTCTCTGACCTGTGGTGAAAATATCTCTATCTTCTAAGCCATATCTCAGGCTCTGAAAGCATACTTTCAAAGCATGGATAGCGACTGAAACTACTATATCCAGCAAAACTATCTGCTATTCTTGAAGAAAAATGGGGAAATTATTATATAAGTGCACTAAATTCATGCCAGTCAATCCATCTCTACAGGTAACACTGGAAGCTATGCTCTATTTGGAAGAGAAAAATAAGCACATCTAAGAGATTATAGAAAGAAAGCAAATGAAGCTATAATTACTGAAATACTAGTAAAAAGCACAAATAGAAAATAACAGCAGTCAACTCACACCTCTTTTTTTTTTTTTAAAGATTTATTTTATTTTATTATATGTAAGTACACTGTAGCTGTCCTCAGACACTCCAGAAGAGGGAGCCAGATCTCGTTACGGATGGTTGTGAGCCACCATGTGGTTGCTGGGATTTGAACTTATCAACTTTGGAAGAGCAGTTGGGTGCTCTTACCCACTGAGCCATCTCACCAGCCCCAACTCACACCTTTCAATAATAACTTTAACTGTTAGTGGCTTCAATTCCCCACCCCCACTCCAATTACAAACACAGGTTAGTCAAATACATTTTTTCTTAAAAACTGATCTCTCTGTTGTCTATAAGAAGTTCATTGTATATTTAAAGAGAGAAATTACCTTAAAATGAAAGATGGGGAAAAGTATTCCCAGAAACTTGCAGGCATTGCTCGTTAATAAAATAGACTTCAAACTAAGACAAATCTGAGCAGATAAGAAAGGATCCTTTATTCTAATTAAAGGAACAACAAACCAATAAAACATTCTAACCCCCACGTTATGCAGCAAAGGCTGGTATATCAAATTTCACAGATTAATTCCAACTAAGTCATGGTGTCTCATTTAGCCAAAAATTGAACAGGAAAACATTGCAATTAAGTGAAATCATAAAGCATGACCCTAATAGATATCTACAGAATGTTCCACATAGCCCATGATGCTTCTCTAAAATAGACCACCCCCTGGGACCCCCAAAACGTCTCAACAAACTTGGAAAAATTAAAATAACTGTGTGTTACCACATCTGATCAAAATTTTATAAAGTTTATCATCAATAGCAAATGAACTATCAGTAATTATACAAATTCAAGGAGATTAAGCAAGACATTACTGAAAGGCAAGTGGGTTAAAGAAGCCATTGAGAAATAATGTATGTAAATGATTTTATGATGAAACAAGAATTTTGAGGAGTAGCCTGGCATTAAAACTAACACTAAATGGGAGCTTGTGAAATTGAAATTTTTCAGTACAACAGACACCATCTTTCAAGTAAAACAGACCACAGAATGGGGGAAATTGCCAGCTATTCATTTAATAGGTTAGTATCTAGATTATATAATAAATTTAACACACACACACACACACACACACACAAACCTAAGTATCAAGAAAACAAACAGCAGATAAAAATGGGGTATGGATGTAAACAAGCATTTATCAAATGACAAAACACAAATGGCTGAGGTAGATTTAAAAAAATATTAATCATATTTAGACATCAGGGAAATGCAAATTTGAACTACTTTGAGATTTCATCTTCACCAAATAAGAATGACCCATATCAAAGAAACAAATGACAAGGGATACTGACCTGGATGTCAGAAAGGGAATATTCACTGTTGGTAGTAGTGCACACTGGCACAACTACTATAGGAATCTATGCGGAAATTCCTCAAAAAGCTGAAAATCTTCCACAAGGTCCAATTATACCATGCTTCTACATATACTCAAAGGACCCTATATCTTTCTGTAGAGATACTTGCATATCAGTGTTTATTGCTGTTCTATTTACTATAGCCATAAATTGTAAACATCATAGATGTCTATCAACCAATGGATGGGTAATAAAAATGTAGTACATTTATTTAAACAATAGAATATTATTCAGCTGTTAAAAATGATATTATGAATTTTTAAGGAAGTGGATAGAGCCAAAAACATCCACCATGAATGAGGTAACCCAGAAACGGAAAGATATCATACATTTTCTCTTATTTCTTGACATTAGCTTTACGCCTTCAGATATGAATTCCATTTGGAATACCCATAGACATCAGGGTTATACTAAGGGGATGTTGTGAGGAAGGGTTTGCAAAGGATATAAAATAAAGCAGGAATAAAGAGGAAATTTTCTAGAACTAATAAACAGTTTCAGCAAAGTGGCAGGATACAAAATCAACATACAAAATCAATAGTCTTTTACAAACTGATAATAGCAAACGGTGAGTGTCAGAGTAAAGCCAACCAAGTTTGTGTTTGTCTTGATTAGTGCTAAGCTTTATATATCTCATTAGGCATGGAAACTTTCATTTTCTAAGATCTTAAGTTCTATTCCTTCCTTCAACATGTCAATGATTTTTTTTTTTCTCATTTTCACTACAAAGTCCTTCACCTTAGCTTAAAAAAAAAAAAAAAAACAACTTCAAGTGTGCCCCATTTCTAATTAGAAAAAAAAATTGTGCTACATCTGAGACACATTTCTCTGTTCTGACTGAAGTATTATGTAACTTACTAATATGAAGTCTTCACTTCCTCATTTCCATATGTCCTTATTGCTTGGTTGAGGTAATCCCTCCTTGCATTTTTTTTTTTTGCTTAACTATACTTGTTTTTATCACCCACTTCCTTTCCCTTAATCTTTTCTCCCTTCTCTCAGTTCCTCCTTCCACCCCTCTGTCCTCCTCTCACCTACCTCCCATCCTTTTCTCCAGCAAGTAATTAACTCAAAATGTGCACATGTGTTTTATTCATGACTCTGGAACCTATAAAACCCTCAGTGCTCATAAAACATTCATGGAATCAGAATATGGGAGGTTATAGAAATCACCTTATCATAATTTAAATCTTTCCTCTGTATCTTATTTTTGTCGCTATAGACAACTAGATTCTATAAGATCTTTACTTAACATTTTAAAATATTGGTAAAACTAAGAAAGGATACAAACTTCAGCTTTTCTTTAGCTATAAAAAGTAGACAGGATCTGAAACACATAATCAAAGATGAATGTTTTCTGATTTTTCCACCTACAGATCATCACCTGCTTTACTTTCAGCAAATATCCAACTGTATAATTCTTTACTAAGGGAATTTTGATAAGCCATTCTGAACAATAGAAGAATCAAAGTTTCTTCTAGTCCCAAATAAAAATGACTCTAAAGACAAATTTTTTTCAAAACTCACATTTTAAAATAGTAAAATACAGTGAATATAATTCTTACAGTTGATTTACTGACTATGAAGCCCAGGTTTCTCTCTAATTTGGATCATGGGAGCTAATAGTTGCCTGAGTTACCAATGTGGTGCCTAGCGCCATTCCCCTTCCATTCTGCCTGTGCATCAGCTAGAGAGAACACAGCACTGTGTGAATAACTTGGAAAATACAGAGTTGGAAGGGAGAAAGGGGAAGAAATTTTAAAAATAGAGTATGAAAGTCTCAAATCATTTGAAAGAAAGAGAATACATTCTGTAGAGATCTAGATTCTAATGCTAATGTAAGCATTCTAATGGTGCCTCTAAAAAGATTGACTCTTCTGAGAAGTAATATGCACTGGGGAAGAAAAGGAGGATTTAAAAGATTTCTGTTTTGTTTTGACTGTGTATCTTTTCCTTATTTATGTTTCTTTTTTTTGCATGCCATCTAAAACTTCCCCACTATTAACCTTGAATACTTGCATTTATCTCTAAAATGCTTTTTTTCTATGATCATACACAGACTATGTTCCTCTGAAACTCACATGTTGCTATCCTAATACCCATTATCATGGTATTAACAAGGAAACAATGCCTACGTTGGTGTCAATAAACGTCCCTATAGGAAGAGGAAAAGGTCAATAGCCTCCCTTTTCACTTCCCAACCTCTATTGTTGTAACAGACAAATAATTGTTTTTTGATCCACAAGCCAGAGTACTTTGTCCCAGCCATAATTGTATACGGGAATCTATTGGAAAGAATACAATTTCTTTCAATAACAAGGTAAGTAAATATGACAACTTTTGAGACTTGCCATGATAACATAAATTATTATTTGCAAAGGCTACTATCTAAATCTAGTCTACCACAATCTATTTTATTTCCAGACAAATCAAATATATAAGTTAGTAAATGGCAACACGGATAGGACTAGACAGTGATCATAGTAAAGCTTCACAGGCTGACATCGAGCTCAGTGACAGAGCATTATTTTATCAGGTAGATCTGTATTGTAAATCAGAAGGAGTTTTCCAGATTTATCTGTCAAAAGTCTTCTCTCATAAGGCATGGTTGAAAGTATGGTGGAGACTTAGAGTCACTGGCTTCTTTCTCGGCCATGAACTGGATTTTTACTTCTTCTGCTTTTCCTCTCTGCTGAATGTAGCTAGTTCTCATAGGAGGTGATTCTCTAACCTTTCATGCTGTGTTCTCTCCAGCAGATGTACAGGCAGAAGTGGAGGGAGTCTCAGAGAGCATGGGAAGCTTGGGCAATTATTAGTTTCTGTCTAGAAACCCAGAGATATTAGTGAAAGAATGTGGGCCCCAAGTGGCCTGAATTCCTAAACAAGTTCAGTGACCAAAACCAAGCAATGACTAAATTCCGATTCCAGCTTCTGTCTTTTTTAAAATAGTTTTAAAAATGTTTTTTAAATTAGATATTTCCTTTATTTACATTTCAAATGCTATCCCGAAAGTTCCTATACCCTCCCCTCACCCTGCTCCCCTACCCGCCCACTCCCACTTCTTGGCCCTGGCATTCCCCTGTACTGGGGCATATGGTAATAAGAACACATGCTCCACTATGTTCATAGCAGCTTCATTTATAATAGCCAGAAGCTGGAAAGAACCCAGATGTCCCTCAACAGAGGAATGGATGCAGAAAATGTGGTACATTTACACAATGGAGTACTACTCAGCCATTAAAAACAATGAATTTATGAAATTCTTGGGTAAATGGATATATCTGGAGGATATCATCCTTGGTGAGGTAAACCAATCACAAAAGAAGTCACTTGGTATGCACTCACAGATAAGTGGATATTAGCCCAGAAACTTAGAATACCCAAGATACAATTTGCAAAACACAAGAAAATCAAGAACGAAGACCAATGTATGGATACTTCATTCCATCTTAGAATAGAGAACAAAACACCCATGAAAGGAGTTACAGAGACAAAGATTGGAGCTAAGACAAAAGGATGGACCATGCAGAGACTACCCCACTGGGGGATCCATCCCATAATCAGCCACCAAACCCAGACACTATTGCATATGCCAGCAAGATTTTGCTGAAAGGATCCTTATATAACTATCTCCAGTGAGGCTATGCTAGTGCCTCACAAATACAGAAGGGGATGCTCATAGTCATCTATAGGATGGAACACAGGGCCCTCAATGGAGGAGCTAGAGAAAGTACCCAAGGAGCTGAAGGGGTCTACAACCCTTTAGGTGGAACAACAATATGAACTAACCAGTACCCCCAGAGCTCGTGTCTCTAGATGCATATGTAGCAGAAGATGGCCTAGTTGGCCATCACTGGGAAGAGAGGCCCCTTGGTCTTACAAACTCTATATGCTCCAGCTTCTGTCTTAAGTAGTTATATGTATTGCCAACTCCTGCATGACTTACGTCTACGCCATATTTTAGTATTCTTTAGTATTCTTTGATGTAGATCATCCCATCTAACTTTACAGTGTCACCTCAAACCACTGAGCAGTCACACAGCCTCGGCTCCAGAGTGGATGGTATTCTTCATGAGGGGCCTTTACTCACCCCCCACTCTGTCCCATCTACTCATTGATCTGTAGAAGAATTTGCTGAGAGTGTATC
Organism: Mus minutoides; assembly: GCA_902729485.2. Lineage (NCBI taxonomy): Eukaryota > Metazoa > Chordata > Mammalia > Rodentia > Muridae > Mus > Mus minutoides. Next base: position 443,546 of record LR750132.1, read on the forward strand.
ACATGGCACTTCTCTGTCCACCACCTGGGAACCTAGCACACTAGAGATACATGCAGGGAGTTTTGAGACACAGAGAATTATGCCAATTTTCTTTGGGAGCAATGTCGACATGAAGGGCAAAAAGAGTTGGCACCAACTCAAGAATTCCATTTAACTCCTTTAAATCCTTTCTACACTGACTAAAACTCCTATTGGTGATATTAATTAATGTGTCATTTAGCTTGAGTTCCTTGGCATTAATACTGCTTTGCTTCATTGTTTAATGATCTTGTATGCAGTTGTGACATTTCTGTAGAATTCTTGAAGGAAAAATTAAGGTCAATGTACAAAATTCTACAAACACTGTTTTCAACCATCAAGATCAAATAGTCTAAGCATAAAGGATGCCCCCCAAAGAGAAGATGACATGGTGGGAGATCTGCTTCCAGAAGTGTTTACCTAGAAGTGGGGAGACAACCCATATCAGGAACATCATAGACATTGCAGAGAGTAGAAACGACTCACATCGGGGACATTAAAGACAATGCAGTGAGTTCAAGGCTGGGCTTGCTAAACCCTCTGACTATGTTAGGCACAAATTACAAAAACCTGTAAAATATGACAACATTGTGTATATGAGGTTTTTATCCTTTCACATTCAAAATACATAAAAGTCAAAAGGTTAGGGTTTTGGTTGCTTAGTGATGATGTGTCGCTCTCTTTATCAAATCTTATATTGCATTGTGAGAATTATGAAACCGTTGGCAGTGCTTACATTTTATGAAATCTCTAACATGTTCCAGGATGAATGCTAGAAGTGCCTGGCAAAGGTGATCTTTAACCTCAACAAAAATGCTGCAAGGTAGTAGGCACTTTGGAAAGTGTCACAATTAAAATGCCTCAGTAATTTATCCAATGTCACACAGTGAAAGAAAGGGATAACTTCTACCCTGATCTGACTATGAATTCTGAATCATCTCACAATATTGTATAAGTCTCACCTTTAGATATTAACATAAGAAAACGAGTCATCAAATATTTATTTCCTTCTTGTTTCTAGAATAACAGTTAAAAAGTACAATAAGTTGAAAGCCATCTATTAATAAAATTGCGGTTCCTACCTTCAAGGACTGAACCATTTTATGATAGAAAAAAACCACATATTGAAATGCTAACTTTATAATCAAAGACAAATAATGAACACGTCAGGTAAAACTTATTGTGACATCAGAAACATAGTACAAAATTTACTTTTTAGTTCTATTAACCAATTAGAATCGTTATTTTTAAGTGTGTTTGAAAGTGAATTCACAAGGCCATCTAATATATTACCTTATGGCTATAGGACTGTATAGACAGTTTTTATTGAAAGAATCAATAACCAGGCCACCAACTCAGGAGCTGCTGATTACAAAATTTGCCCTTTGTTTCTACAAGTCCAGCTACTATTTACACAACATGAAATTATCCACACTGCCTTACTGTAGACTGGTAACCTGCTTGAATTCTTTGTTCAAGAATAACCCCGCCATACAGCCTGCTGTTCGCCCAGCTGCTTTACTGTCTGCTGTCGTTATTGTTACAGTCTCTCCAGGGCTGGATTGCTTCAAGTGGTCTCTCCACTTTTTATATCGTTAATGAAATTTAGATCCAAGTTCTTTCACCATACACAGATGCCATATGGACTCTATTATCTAAACTGTATGAGCAACTGAAGCAATGTTTTATCTGATCAGTAATAAAAGTGGAGCGCCCGAGTATAAGATATGAAGTAAAGCAGCAAATGCCTCCAGTGCATTGACTTCCAAAGGATGGGTTCTATGACTATTAGGATAAAGAATTATTACTACTAGCTCTCTCACTCATATTTAAGACAGGTTAAATAGGTCATATGTAATAAAATACATGCACTGCTATTCCTTGTGTGTATGATTAAAAAATACAAGTGTATTTGGATCATTATTGGATATGGATAGATAATTATCATATAAAATTTGTTATATTAATAATTGTTTGAAACTCATGCTGCACCCTGCAGACCAAAGAGCAGGCAGGTATGCTAGGCTTTTGCAAAGATGTAAGGTCTACTAGTCTTAATGATCTCTCTCTCTCTCTCCTTCTCCCTCCCTCCCTCCCTCCCTCCCTCTTTCTTTCTTTCTTTCTTTCTTTCTTTCTTTCTTTCTTTCTTTCTTTCTTTCTTTCTCTCCCTCCTTCCCTCCCTCCCTCTCTCCCCTTCCTTCCTTCCTTCCTTCCTTCCTTCCTTCCTTCCTTCCTTTCTTTCTTTCTTTCTTTCTTTCTTTCTTTCTTTCTTTCTTTCTTTCTTTTCTTCATGTTTTTTGTCATTTTTAAAAAATATATTTTAAGCCGGGCGTGGTGGCACATGCCTTTAATCCCAGCACTGGGGAGGCAGAGGCAGATGGATTTCTGAGTTCGAGGCCAGCCTGGTCTACAGAGTGAGTTCCAGGATAGCCAGGGCTACATAGAGAAACCCTGTCTGGAAAAACAACAACAAAAAGAAAAAAGAAAAATAATGATTTGTTTATAGCCTAAATATTTCCCCTCCTAGTCCCCACTTCCTTAGTTCTTCATCCTGTCACCACTCTTCTTCACCTCTGAGGTGGTGCCCCCTCCCAGACATCCCCCTTTTCTGGGGCATCAAATCTCTACAGGATTAGGCACATTCTCTCTCCACTGAGGCCAGACATCTCTGACCTCAATCTGTACTCTTCATGGTTTAAGAAAACCTTCCCATGTAAGGTGTAATGAACAGCCAATTTGTTGCTGGAGTGATCCTGACATCAACCTGTATGTGGTAAGCTTCTTTCTCTTGTGTTGAAGGGCACATTTTGTACATTGTTAATTAGGGAAAGAACCAGGTTGATGGTAGATTTCACAAACGAAAGGCTTTCAGAACAATTTCTTGTCAATGTGAGTGTTCCTGTTATGATTTTAAAACCAAGGCCATATTAACCTCTTTTGGAAGAACTAGAGCACATTCTGTAGAGTAGATACAATAGGGGTATCTATTTTGTTAATTGGTGGTTATCATTTTTGCAGATCCTCCTGGTTTTCCATGAAGAATAAACTGAAAAATTAAATGGAAGTATGACAGAAACCATCACCTTTCAACTCCTTAGCTGTGTAAGAGTTTGCCATCCCTATGAGTAAAATGCTAGTCTTCATTTCATCATCTATACAGAGACAGATTCTAGAGCTTTTTTGAGAGCTTTTTCAAATGTGGTAAAATGTAACACAAACACACTTCCAATTTAAGACATGGCACAGTACTTTAGCAGTGAAATCTGATACTAATAATAGCTTAGGAACCACTGAATTCATGAAGTAACATCAGAGAAAGAAAACAAGGTCAGAATCTTTCCATCATTCAACATACACTTGCCCCCTTGAATGCCAATTTTTAAAGTTCCGTCTCACACATGCATACTTCTGTGACTTCTGTTACCTCCTACTGACATAGTATATAGCTGTTTGAGGATGATTGTTTCCATCCATTACCAGGATTGCCACATTAATAATTAAACTTTTCTTTGGTTTTACTGTACACAAAGGCCTAGCCATTCAATAAGAAATAGGAAAGACCCTGAAATGGGCATGGGCTATCTTGCTTTTTAAAAGCATTTTTGTTCATACTAAGCAAAGGAAAATTGGCAATTTCAATAGTAAGAACTGGGCTATTTTTATACAATTCTTAGATTACTCTTCCCTTCATTTTCTCAGATTTATAAATCACAACAAGAATAATATCACAGCTTCCTATTAATATATTTTACCAGAGCTAAAATGTGTTGATACTGGAAACTGGAGAAGACTGAAACATACATGTGCTCTCATTCTTTTAACAAATAATTATTGATATAAGATCTAGCATTAGCAGGTTATACTTTGTGCTAAATCACATTTTAAATACAAGGATTATATCCATGAACAATACAGAAAAATATTTGTACAGGAAATTATGAAAATAATATTATAAGGAACATGCTATAAATGCTAAAATGGTGAACAAGAATCAAACAAAAATATTTCTTGCAGAGGATCCAGATTCAGTTCTCTGCACCAATACAGAGGCGCATATTCATCTGGTATTTATTGCCTTCTTCTGGCCTCCATGGGCTCTGCACACATGTGTGTAGATTCACATGCAGGGAGACACTCATACATCTAAACTAAAAATAAATAAATGAATAAATAAATATGTTATTTTTAAATATTTTATTATTTCTCATATTTTTATTAGATATTTTCTTTATTTACATTTTAAATGTTATCCCCTTTCTTAGTTTCCACTCCAAGAATCCCCTACCCTCTACCCCTTCCTCCTGCTCCCCAATCCACCCACTCCAATTCCTGGCCCTGGCATTCCCCTATACTGGGGCATAGAACCTTCACAGGACCTAGGGCCTCTCCTCCCATTGATGACCGACTAGGCCATTCTCAGCTACATATTCAGCAAGAGCCATGAGTCCCACCATGTATTTTCTTTGATTGGTGGTTTAGACCCATGGAGCTCTGGGGGCACTGGTTAATTCATATTGATGTTCCTCCTATGGGGCTACAAACCCCTGCAGCTCCTTGGGTACTTTCTCTAGCTCCTTCACTGGGGACCTGTGGTCCTTCCAATAGATAACTGTGAGTACACACTTCTGTATTTGACAGGCACTGGCAGAGCTTCTCAGGAGACAGCTATATCAGGCTCCTGTCAGCAAGCTCTTGTTGGCATCTGCCATAGTGTCTGGATTTGGTGGTTGTTTATGGGATGGATCCCCAGGTAGGGCAGTCTATGGATGGTTGTTTCTTCAGTCTCTGCTCCGAACTTTGTCTCTCTAACTTCTTAATCTTTGTCTCTGTAATGGGTATTGGGTTTCCCCTTCTAAGGATTCTGAGCTTCTGAGCTAATATCCACTTATGGAGATGCCACTGTGACCATTTGAAAATTTTAAATTTGAGTAAAAATGTGATGGGGAAATTAGCCTGGAGAAGAAGTAATGATAGAATCTGTAAGGGCATATTTGGTTGATAATAACATTTGATTTGGTAGATTTTCCAATTTATTGAAGGTGTTAATCTAAAAAAAAAAGGTGGAAAAGGAGAAAATTAGTTACCTGTCTACTAGCTAAGAGGATATCAGTCTTTTCCTGTTTTTGTTTGTTTGTTTGTTTTTTTTTTTTTTTACCAAACTACTTAGGCTTTTTGCTATCCTGAGTTTCTTTCAAGCTTGCCAACTGCTGTGCTTAGAACTTTTCAGCCTCCATACCTGTGTAAGCTAATTTCACATGTACATACATATATCTTACATAAGGAAGTGTGGCCTAAGGCAGACAGGCATGGTGCTGAAGCAGTAGCTTAGAGATTATATTCTTATCCTCAGGAGACAGAGTGAGACAGACCTGGTTTAGGCTTTAAACCTCAAAGCCCATCCCCATTGACACATCTCCTTCAACAAGGCCACACCTCTTAATCCTTCCTAAAGAGGATACCAACTGAGAACTAAACATCCAAATATATGAGCCTTTGGGGTCTATTCTCATTCAAACCACTACAGACAAGGAGGAAAAACAGTTTGTGCAACATGTAAATTATTGTGGTTTCCTTTATTTCTAATCTTAGCATGAAACAGAATAAAATAAATCAAATATAAAAATGCAAGGAGCTGAAAGCCAGAGAAACATGTAGGCAGATCTTCACCTATTCCCCAGTTCAGTAACAGGTCACCTGTTGAGGACTCCATTTTCCCCTGGCTCCATTTCCAGTGGATCACACAGATCTTCCCCTCCAAACTTCCTTCCTCTCACTTAATTCTTTATCCCAGTACCCAAATCCAGCAGACATTCCCTGAGAACACACAGACCACTACAACCAGAGAAGCAGGTAGAATAATTGTCGATCTTCATCTATCCATTTTCTCATTCAAATCCAATCCCCCGGAGTCTGGAGCACATCACATGCTGTAGCCTCCCCTCCTCTCTGCTTTCATCCCAACCAATCATGCAAATATTCTCCTTCAAACTTCCTGCCAATTCACACTCTTATCCTAGCTCCTGGCTGCAGCAGACATTCCCTGGGAACCCATTAGCCAAGCCTACCAGAGCAACAGGTAGTTCATTTGATGAGGTAGGTGAACTTCACATCTTAACTCTCCTTTCTTTCCTTCATATCCAATTCCCAAGTCTCATACCCAGTTCTGTAGCGGACTTTGTACTGTGAACTCTCACCTTCTGCCCTCATTCCAAGGGGTCTAAGCAAATTCTGTTGGATTGCCTGATTTCCTCATTCTTTTGTACTTCCTCAGAATCTACCTCAACTTTGCCCTACCCTCTTTTCTAAGTGTCAGATCCCCAAATCTAGAAAGATATTTTACTCAGAACCACAAGTCACAGAACCTTGTCAGCATCCCGGAAATTTCTACTAGGCAATACACAGCTATTATATTCTCCTAAGAACCAGTCTGGGCAACAGAAACCAAGAACAGAACACCCACAGAACAAAGACAAGACCAGATATTATCACCTAAGATTATAATTTTTCTAAACCTAGATATCTAGACACCAGTGTAAAAATATAAATAATATTAACCAGGATATTATGTTTCTACTAGAGCTCAACAACCCTATCATAGTAGGCATTGAGCTTTGTAGCATAGCTGAAATACAAGACAAAGGCCATCAAATGACCTTTATGAATAGAATATAGGTCCTTAAAGAGGAAATGAATACTTCTCTCAAAGAAGCCTATGAAAACACAAATAATGAAAGGAAATGAATAAAACAGTTCAAGACATGAAAGTGGAAATAGAATCAATAAGTACATCTGGAAATGCAAAATTTAGGAAGTTAAACCATAACCAAGACAACCTTCAGCAGCAGAACACAAAAGATGTAATAGAGTATGAGGTGTTGAAAACACAGTAGAAGGTCAGGATAACTTGGCCAAAGACAATGTTAAATCTTTAAAAAGTCCTGGCATTAAATATCCAGGAAATCTGGGACACTATGAAAAGATTTTATCTAACAATAATAGGAATGGAGGAAGAAGAAAACACCCAGATCAAATGCACAGAATATGTTTTCAATAAAATCATAGAAGAAAAATTCTCTAAGTTAAAATACTTATCAAGGTACTAGAAGCATACAGAACACCAAATATATAGGCTCATAAAAGGAAATCCCTTTGGCACAAATCAAAACAGTAAAGGTACCGAACAAAAAAAACAATATAAAAAGCTTCAGGTAAAAAGATCAAGTAACATATAAAGGCAGACTTATTAAAATAAAACTCAACTTCTCAATGGAGACCTTAAAAACTGGACCCAGACATATGATGCTCTACAGACCCTAAGAAACCACGTATACCAGCATAGACACATATGCAGCAACCTTTTAATCACAATAGGTGCAGGAAATAAGACATTCCATGATAAAACCAAATATCAGCAATATTTATCTGCAAATCCAGCCCTACAGAAAGTACAAAAAGGAAATCTCCAACCTGAAGAAGGTTAACTACACCCAAGAAAACACGAGAAATAAATAGTCCCAGACAAGGTGAGAAACACACACACACACACACACACACACACACACACACACACATCACCACCAGCAGCAGCAATAGCGACAACAACAACATCAACAACAAATAACAGGAGTCTACAAATACTACTTATTGATATTTCACATCAATGATCTCAATTCCCCAATAAGAATATACAAATAAGCATAATGAGTTGAAAACCAGGATCCACCCCTTTGTTGTATCTGAGAAACACACATTGACATCAAGGATAGACCACATTTCTTGGTAAATGGAAGAAAAATATTTCAAGTAAACAGACCCAAGAAGCAAGCTGGTGTAGCCATTTTAGTAGCTAATGAAATGGCTTCATACCACAACAAATCACAAGAGATAGGGAAAAAAAGTCAGAAGACAATATGGAAAAAGACTCCATATCATCAAAGTAAACATCCATCAAAAGGACATTCCAGTTTTTAACATCTGTTCCTCATATACAAGGTTCATAAAAGATACTATTACAGCATAAATCACATACTAACTCTCACACATTGACGGTGGGAGATTTCAATACCAATTTCTCACCAGTAGAAAGATCATCCAGACAAAACATTGAAATGCTGGAGCTAACTGACATTATAAGCAAAATGGATCTAACAGATATTTATAGAACATTTCTCCTAAACTCAAAAGAACATACCTTCTACTCTACAGCTCATGGAACCCTCATCCAGAAGAACAGTATTAAGGGTAGATGAGATAATTTATTACACATTCACTGGAGTTCTTCGAAGAAGAGGAGAGGCATCTACACAGAGACACCAGGGCTGTTACTCAGAGGGTGGTAGTCACCAGTACACAAGGGGGGGGGGAGCTGTTTGAATCACCCAGTTGTCAAAGTCTGCTATGACTATCTGCTAAAACTATGACAATTCAAGTGTAGCATCTAAAACTTTGTCAGGGTTGTTTACTGATTTCTGCAGTATTGTGGACTGTAATTGCAAATGAGGACAGAAAGAAGACACTTAAGAGAGAGAGAGAGAAAAAATACAATAACACCAGGAAGTAATTTAACATCATTCATCTAAAATTACTTGATGGTTTATAGGAAATCAACATATCTGTATGCATAGAGATTTTTCACTATATTTAAGCTTATATAGTATTAATGTTAAAAGTAGGGCTCATTTTTCAAGTTAGTTATTTTTTATTGAATATTTTATTTATTTACATTTTAAATGTTATCCACTTTCCCAGTTTCCCCTCTGCAAACCCCCAATTCTATCCCCTACTCCTGCTTCTATGAGGGTGCTCCCCTACCCAGCCACCTACTCAATTACAAGGAATATGTATAGCATTAAAATATGTTTACAGGGAGAGTTTGGTATTAAGTTACAAGTAGGGTTTCTTTATCACTGAAAGTTATTTAAAAGGGAGAGAGAGTGACAATAACCTCATAGACTACTGGATTAAGACTCATGTACTTTTTGATCAACAGAACTGAAAATTCTACATATGGAGCGCATATAGAATAAAATTCTTTATAACTAACATTTTAAAAATATAAGAGTACTTGCCAAACCCTCTATATCTTGGAATGACTAGCAATGTAGATACCATGTTCCTTAGAAAATGTTATTTTCATGAATTAAAAATAGCATGTTATAATCAGCAAACAAATCCACTGAACTACACAAAAATTTAAGGTTGAGCTGGTGAGATGGCTCAGCGGGTAAGAGCACCCGACTGCTCTTCCGAAGGTGATAAGTTCAAATCCCAGCATCCACATGGTGGCTCACAACCATCCGTAACGAGATCTGGCGCCCTCTTCTGGAGTGTCTGAAGACAGCTGCAGTGTACTTACATATAATAAAAAAAAATTAAGGCATACTAGAACACAGAGCAATGAGAGGTGCTGAACCTGTTGAGTGATTACATTTATTTTGTGGGAATTATCGTTGTGTTTGCTTTATTCTATTCACTGTTCACACTGAAATAGACATTACTGCTTTTTAAAGAATCTTTAAATGGAATATTTTCTTAAGATCTTGAAACCTACTCGAATAATACAATTATATAAGCCATCCCTTGGGTACAGCCAGCACTTTGTTGTGTTAAACCAAAACAAAACAAAACACTTTATTCAGAGTGAGATTTCTAAGCAGGAGAAAACAAGTATGTAGGAATAATTTTATAGATATCTTTGAAAACTTGATATACAGACCCCCCCCCCAAAATCTCATTATGTTGTTAAAATTCTGGATGTCATATTCTGTTCAGCTCTGAATGCACATCATCCAGAGTTATCCTTGTTAGAACAATCCAATTAGAAAGGAGTATATTCTGAATCACTTAACTCTATCCCGAGATGAGAATTAATGCAACTGTGTCAACTAGACTATCAGAGTTCATTCTTTCTATTAATGCTAATTGCATTTATAAAATGCAAATTAGCTACTTCCCTTTAGTCTGTGTATTTATGTTAATGTGCACAATTTAAAATAAAATGAAAACATGAGCCAATAATCTACATCTAAAATGAAAATGATCAGTTTTGTTAATTGCCACTGTAATGGTATAGGGCCCCCAATACTCTAAAGCCCCAATTTTCTAGTGCCTTTATTTATATATTTTTTCTCTTAACTCTATAAAAATGGATTTATCTGTGCAGGGTTAAACAGCTTCAGATCTCAACATTTATCTAAGGGAATTAAAAAAAATCTCATTTTGTAATTTTGGCTAAGAGACTGAGCGATAAACAGAAAACTGACAGATGGAAAGAATAATGTTGGTACTAATTAAACGAAGTAAGAGATGACACTACTTAAAATCATTCTCAAATGCTGCCTTCACTGTGGAAGGCACATACAGAAGGTGCAGGGAAATAGTAAAATGTCAACACTCTCCCTGGGGTAGGCTGATTCTCATATCAGTTTAGCCATTTGCTGGTTCAATAACTTCGGGCAACTTGCTCAAATCTAAGCTTATCTGAGAAGTGGTTAATAGTCACGTGTGCCTCTTAAGAAGGCTGTAACATGGGGTCATTTAAACTTTCAGCACAGTACATAGTAAAAATAGTAATCGCTCAATAATATTAGTGACTATTGTGTCTATGGTGTGAATGTGTTTTCTCTCCACCCACATCAGTGTAGAGGCCCAGGAGTGAGTCTGGTTATTCTGGTAGCTTAGAGTTTGAGAGAAGAGTTTAGATCATGCAGGCAGAGCCCTCAGAAATAGATGCAGGCTGTAGCTTTGATAGTGAGTTTTTCCTCTGGTTGGATTGCATCAGCTACATATGCACACAGTTCTGTAAAATAGAGTGGTGCAAACTAAAAGTTTGGCTAGCACCTTGTTATGACACTTCTCAGTCTCAGGGAACATAAGCTAAAATAAAACTCCCTTTAAAAGTATAAAAATCCAATCCTTGAGGATTATATAATAGCAACAGGAAATAGGAGATTAAAAAAATGTACAATACAGTCACACTGCTCAGCTAAATTAGCAACTGCTGTCAATATAGTATCAGCTAAATTACAGCAAATGATAATTATCAAAACATTTTTAATAAATAAAAGCAATGTAAGTTGATAGAACTGAACCTGGGTCACAGAGGGAATATGTCTGCAAGATGGAAATTTCTCTTGCCAGCAGAATGATCTCAACACCATAATAAAAGGTGATTAGGTAACATGAAGTTTTTAATCCTATGACAAAGATACAGAGTTAAATGTTAAAATTATCATCTCAAAGCTCTCAGTTATAAAATGAAACACTATATTCCGTGGATTTTCTCCATAATGAAGCATGAAGAGCTTCCTATACCTGTTTGGCACTCCTGGTGAGAGTCAGTTAATGCATTAATATAACTAGGTCATGTCACTGAGACTTTAGTAAAACTGGATTTTTACATTTATTTTATGAACTTTCAATTCCAAAGCAGTGCTGAGCCTACTGGCCAACAAGACTTCAAATGGACAAACAAGTTCAGGCAAAGCCATCTTTTCTCAGTGGTAATTTCATGTGAAAATGGCATTTACTCTTAGGCAAGACGAAGTATGGGATCAGACATCTATTTTCAGCTGAACTCAACAGAAATCACTTTTGTGCTTGCAAGACAAACACAAGGACCTGAGTTAAAATTCCTAACACCCATCCAAAAAGCTGGGCACAGTGGCATGCATTTGTAATTGTGGTACAGAGGAAGTAGAGAAAGGGCAATCTTATTAGATTTAAGTCCATATCAATGGTAAATCTATACCTGGGACCATTATTTGGGCAAGAATCTATGACTAGACAGGTCATAGGCCCTTCATGATAAACTTTTACTATTACTCTCCTACATTGACAAAGTATTAAATTAATTCTTTATAACATTTTTATACGTATAGGCCAAGACAACTCTCAACCCTCATTTGAGAAGTTGCTGTTTGCTGTTTGTAGATGGTGATTAACATAGAAACTCAGATTTGTCCAAGGTACAATATATATATATATATATATATATATATTGTATATATATATATATATATATGTTTAATATTTTATATGTATATATCAATATTTCAATTTTGGGATAAGTAATATCTATCTATCTATCTATCTATCTATCTATCTATCTATCTATCTATCTATCTATCTTTCATCTATCTATATATCATCCTCTGTCCACCTGGCTTAGGGAACATTGCAGAAGGAGGTCAGAAAGAGTATAAGAGCCAGAGGTGGTATGAGCCAAAACCAGCCAGAATCTCAGCATGGACAAGAGATTGAGCATATAATCCCATGTGTAGCCATGCAGCTATAGGCAATTGGTATCTACTAAGAGATGGAGAGGCAGTTTTCTCTAAGATTGTAACCTCTCTTAAGTTGATCACACTGTAGTGAAAGACCATATGTGTAAGAATATTTGGGCAGCACAAATAGGCCTTAAAGTTTTTTGATTTTTTTTTTTAATCTTTACATATTGAGTGTAAAGGGAAGATGGATCAAAATAGGTTGTAGGAAACTATCAAGAACTAATAAAAATAAATATATTTGTAATATCTTAAAATAATTGTATTAATATATTATAGATAGTAAGATTGATGATTTCAAGACAAATAGGTAAATAGATATGTGACCATTAATAAGAAAATTGAGGTGGATGATAACATAATAATCACTAAATAAAAATATATGTAAAGTACTGTGTTGATGTTAAATCACATATTCAGAAGGGAAAAATTCTCCAATTCTCTAGAAAATAACTTTTATAATAATATAATGGATTTTTTTTTTTTTTTTGGTTTTTCGAGACAGGGTTTCTCTGCTTAGTCCTGGCTGTCCTGGAACTCACTTTGTAGACCAGGCTGGCCTCGAACTCAGAAATCCGCCTGCCTCTGCCTCTCGAGTGCTGGGATTAAAGGCATGCGCACATCTTTTCTAGACATTTTATCTGCTGGGTTAGGGTTGTTATATGGTCTTTCAAGTTGTGAATCATCACCTAGATAAGCAGGACCCCAAACAAATATTTCTTACAGGTACTGTCTGGAATCAGTACTTGGAGGGACATGTGACTGTATATTACTAATTTGAAAAGGTGGGGAGGACTGAGATGTAATCATTAACCGTGAGTCATATGATTGTTCAGTCTTTAGGACACGGCCATGATGGTGTGAGGAGGATTCTTTTTTTTTTTTTTTTCAACTTATATTAGATATTTTCTTCATTTACATTTCAAGTGTTATCCAGAAAGTTCCCTATACGATCCCCCCTCCCGGCCCTGCTCCCCTACCCACCGGCCCCCACATCTTGGCCCTGGCGTTCCCCTGTACTGGGGCATATAAAGTCTGCATGACCAAGGGGCCTCTCTTCCCACTGATGGCCAACTAGGCCATGTGAGGAGGCTTCTTGATTGAGACAGTTTGCTCTCAATTCAGAGAACCCAGTCTTTAGAAGTGAAACCCAAATACTGACACAGTCCCAGTTTACTCTCTGTGAGTCTCAACTTGGACGGAATCACATGGTTCTTCTTTTAAAGATATATAGTTGGGATGCTGCCAAGGTGTTCGTTCTCTTCTTTCAAAGAGAAAAGTAAAATAAATAAATTATGTTTTTCTCAGGAAGATAATTATAAAATAGTCTGTAATTTTGCTTCCTAAAATGATCTCCACCATGAACATGCTTAGCAGAATTTTAATATGTATGTGGCTTTCATTCCCTTAATTATAGATGTGTTTCTTATTGACAGTAAGAAAGTGTGCATAACGGATTGGTAGGGTGGCTCAGCATGGAAAGGTGCTTGCCACCAAGCTGGTGACCTGAGTTTGATTGCCAGGATCCACTCGATAACAGAAAAGTAATTCACAGCTTGCCTTTTAGCCTCCACACAAGTGCAGTGGCACACGTGCACACATGCATACAGTATTGCATATATGTAAAAATAGAGGGCAGACACCTCTTTGTTAAGGATTATTTTGTTATTTCATAGAAATGGTCACACTGGGGAAATGGAAGTTAAGCTTGGCCTTTGAGCAGATGCTGTTACTAGGTAATGAAAGTGGGCTAGGGCAAAGATTAGTGCTCAGAGAAAGGCACTGTAGCTGTTAGTTGGTTCAAGTTGTCTAGCCATTGGTTGGTTGTGCATTTCAGTTAATGTTGCCAGGTAGTACAGGTAAGTCCCAGTGCCTAAAGTATGTTAGAAGTAGCAAAAGAATCACTAAAGTTCAGGCTAATCTTTGGGGAGGGCTGTCAACTGGGCATGGCCTCTGTTAATCCTCTCACTAGCATCACCTGCACTTAGGAGTTGTGCCGGGAAGAGGATGGATGAGGGAAAGGCTGCTAGTGCCCCTGTCCAGAGGACAGCTGTACCCAGGAGCCGTATGTGCATCTTGATAAAATACTCATGTTCATTATGCATAGTTGTCATCTGAATGTTACATCCTAAAGGAGAGCACATGGTTAATAGTAGAGCTAGTGGCTATGGTAATATTGACAAAAAGGGTTCCTCTTGAGCATGGAACTGCTAAGCCATGTCTGGACAGTGTGGGGAAAGTCATGTTGCTAGGCCAACTGGAGGGACAGAGAGGTTCACAGGGCGAGGTCTGCAGGTGTGTTGAGACTGACATCCTGAGAGCCCCTGCTGTAGGTGCATCTCCCAATTGCTCCATGTGGAATACATTTGTTGAATGGGAACATCCCTTCTACTTATGCTAGTATATAGATCTGATGATAAGCTTAGGAATGCTATACTTAGTGTGGTCTGTTGCCTTGAGTTTCCTTGTAAGCTGAGACTTGAGCAAATGCAGAATTTAATTGTAACTTTGCCAGTACATCTATCTAGAGGCCTGCTGCTGTTTTTGTCTTCTATGAAATTTCTGTTGCCAAGGAAGACAGGATTACAATTTTGTCTCACAGATTGAGATGGTATACTGTATTCTTGGTTATCAAAATCCTTGTGTAGTATGGAGTTTTTAATTGGTGAATATTCACAATGTGGAGAAAGCATGGTACATACTGTATAATCTCAATTACCCAAGTTTGTGTACACTTGCAGGATCTAGAACGACACATTGAGCTGAACTGCTTTTGACTATGTGACTTTGTTCTTGATTTCTTGTGTATTGTTTCCTGTAATGCATATACTAAAAAAATAAATGAAAGCTTCTAAAAAAAGAAAGTTACACTTTTAGTTTGTACTATAGTCCTTTACTGATACCTCCATCTTGACAGCAAATGTAGACTTCGTTTTCTTTTCTTCTTTTTTTTTTTTTAAGTTTTTTCTATATTTGTTATGGGATAAAATTACAGACTTACTCCACAGAAAAGAAAGCAAGTTATACTGTTGAACTCTAAGTAAGAATGTTGCAGAATGGTAGTTTAAACAATAAATGCTAAGATGGGAGGAGATTAGTTCAATATATGATATTGTATTTTTTTAAAAAGGCAAACAGAGAAAGTGAGGTAGGTAGAAAGGGAGTTTCATCCTACAGTTGCTCTCCATCATGACAGAGACAAGTCCTCCTATACAAGGAAGTCAGAAAATGAAAAGAACATTCAAAAGAATCAACTCATTAAGAAAAGAAGATACCGAGAAGCAGTAAGAGAGGGCTCAAGACAGAGCTCAGAGTTTGAGTGCTTGCCTGAAGGTTATCCTAAAGTACTGGGTTCCATTCTCAGCCCTGAAAAAGTGAGACAGTAACTCACACTGTTCACAAAGCCCAAACATTTGTTTTCACCCTCCAATTCAGACAAATGCACAAGAATGTTGGAGAAATACCCTGGTTATCTTGGCTAGCTGGCCTGTATGCTGAGTCATTTCAAAGTCTTTTGACTCGAATGTTATAGATAAAATCTGTTTCAAGATTTATGCTGGCTTAATTATAAACTCAATATTATTGAATTTGCTTTAAAATAAAAACTAAGAATGATTTTTGACTTCTATTTAAGTATTTTTCATACACCAGACATAGCTTTTATTCTGATGTCAGTATTTTGAAATTTCAAAGTATCAAATTAAATTTTATAAATTCCTAAGACAAATAAATGTGAAATTATTGTTTGAAATATTAGCGTTTATGTAAAATCTAAAGAAAATATTTTCAGTTACAAAAAAATTTAGGTAAAATTTGTTGTATAAGTTCTTTCTATCAATTAAATTGTTGCAGGAGACTGCATGCACTCTAGCAGAAAAGATAAAACTGTTGAAAAATATAACTTCAGAAAAATACATCTTTCAAAATGACAGTAATTTTATTAGTTTGTTTCTGTAATAATAATATGATACATCTTACTATTTTTAATCTGAAACACTGTTTTCAGTAAGAAAAAAAAAATACCTGAATTGATAGTGACAAATAGTTTTCCCCAGACAAGAAAATTCAAACCTTTATCAATTGTTTGAATTGTGACTTCTTTTTACAGTAGAATGTCATAAACCAAGATTTATGAGACACTTAGATTAAAATAATTTTATATTGATTGTGTGTCCCTGAATATTTTATGTCAAACTAGAGACCAGCAAGTGGATTGTGGCAAGAAATGAGGACATTCCCATTAGCTCTGAAGGCATCTGAACTTAAAGGACACCCACAGAAAAGCAACCACATCCACAGGAAGAAACAGTCTAATATTCCCTAACGAGAAGTTAGCAATTCATATGACTATACTCTTGTCTTGGGTCTTTACTTCCAGAATGGTATGGCCTATTTTATGCCATGACTTGATGAAAAAGTTTATAGATGAATATTCTTTACTAAATTGACTTCTTTTATAATCTTATTTATTTTATGGGTATAAGTGTTTCACCTCCATGTGTATGTATTTCTCATGTGGCATGTGTCTGGTGTCTATGGAGATCAGAGAAGTGAAGTGGAACTTCAGTTATGTAGATGGTTGAGAGTTGACCACCATATAGGGCCTGGGAACCAAACCTGGACCTCCGTAAGATAGCCAGTACTTCCAATCTCTAAAATATCTTTTCAGGTACCAAACTCACTTCTTGTACTAAAACAGAAGCTTTCTATAATCCAATATTATGAATGCTAGATATGGGCTTTATTATGGAACAAAACTTTGTATGTGCTATTAAATTTAAGGCAATAAAATATTTTAACATCTCTTAAGTCAGTTTTCAATTTTACAATTAATAATATTTTTAAACAATTGGTTCTATCAGCTGGGATCATTTCAAAATCTTTAAATCTACATGACCATTTAGACCATTTTGTGCTTTGTGAGTCTTCAAGAGTTCTTCTTACAGGATATCAATCATTGCTATAGTGAAAGACTCATGCCCGATGACTTCTGATGTATATTGTATTAGATGCTAGCTAGAAATAAAGTGTTTTGCAAGGGAAGTTTCTGACTATTATACACCTTGTTTATATGGAAAAGTCAAGACTGTGCATGGTGGCACATCCTTTTAATCCCAGAGCACATAATAGAGAGCTACAGGCAGAGCTATGTAATAGAGAGATTCTGCCTCAAAAAACAAAACAAAACAACAACAAAGACAAAAACAAAACAAATAAGAACAACACAATCTAGAAAGTCTCATACGTCTCACGGAAAACTGATAAACTGAAGCAAAATAAGCTCTGAATTATATTATCTTCCAAAGAGTCCTATACTAACAATGTGACAACAGTATATTGCAATACTGAATACAGTTTTAATAAATACACTTGTTTAATGTGTTTTGAAATTTATTTATTTATTTATTTATTTATTTATTTATTTATTTATTTATTTATTTTGTGTATGGTATTTTGCCTACATGTATAGTCTGTGCATCAAGCTGGAATACAGCATCAGATCCTTAAGTGAAATTATTAACATTTGTTAGCTTTAGTTCAAGGGCTAGTGATTGAACCTTGGTCCTCTGGAAGAGCAGCTGGTGCTCATAACCTTTAAGGCACCTCTCTAGCCCCTATTTGTTTATTATTTGCTTCATGTTTCAAGGAGATCCCTAGACAAAGAAGATCAAAAAAAATTTTTTTTGTTTGCTGCTGGGTCTAGATTTAGGACGGTGCTTGCCACAAAATAGACTTAAATAATATTTGTTGAGTAGATGGGTGAAGTCCTGCTGATACATAGCTGGTTCTATAATTGAGTTCTACGCTTGGTTCTACATTATTAAGTTCCATGATCTCCCACCCATTCTTGCCTCAATCTTGGAGCAATTTAATCAGACTACATCTTGGTCATCAGAAGCATCTACCTAGCAGACATTGGGCACTCTGATTGCAGGACTCCAGTGCTTATCCGGAAGAATCTGTAATCATGATACACCAATGAATTTTCCATCCTACAGCTGCCCAGGTACACATAGATAGATTAACTATCAGATAATATCTTATAGTGATTTGAAGAATATTTTTTACAAATCCCAAACGTTCTTTCATCTGTAAAGCTATATGTAAGGGATGCTATTAATGAAACATGCAAGTGCTTTACTGATCTTAAAGAGAAGACAATAATAGGGGTGTACAATAGTGGTTATAAAGATATGATATCATAGAGAAGCTTCAGTGGAGAAATGAGGACGAACTACAATATAGTAGTGTCACAAACTGAGGCTACCTCGGTGTCCTAGAGTACAAAGACTGTATCAGGGGAGAAACTTTACACTGAGAAGTGACTCGGATGCCAGACACTAAGCCACATTTAAGAGTATTATTCCCTTAATGACATCCTTAAAGGAGGTGCATGAAAAGCTAACTTCATGGTGCTTCATAGCACTAATTATTTGGTAATGATCAAAAGGCCTCATGACCTGAAGAAGTTGTTTCAGTACAGCCCATTAAACACTATGAAGAGCTGCCATTCCACTTCCAACTTTCTGCCACTCAGGTGCTCACTTCCAGATGCTTCCTAATTAAGACCACATAAAATGAGGCTAACAGGAATTGCACAACCAGCAAGCTTATCAAGTCTAAATTTTGGTGCCAATAATAAAAATATTTTATATTACGACCAAGATGTAATTACTTCCAAGTGTTTCTGTTGAAATTATTATATGCGATTAGAAAAAAAAAAAAGCCTGACTCTAAGTTATGATGGATCAGAGAGGGAAGTGACTTCTCTAACATTAGGTCAGCTAAAATAAGAGCATACATTTTAATTCTTACCAACATGCACACAACAATTTAAAACTCATGCTAAGTAATTTATTTTAAGTCGTTTTCTTGATCAAAATTTTTACTACATAACATAATTGTATTTTTGAATCAAGACAAAAGCCTCAATTTTTCTGATGGGAAAGAAGAAGGGGAAGAGAAGCAAGAGGAGAAGGAGGAAGAAAAAGTAAAAAAGAAAAGCAGAAGGGAAAAAACCCAAAGCCATTGCCCACAGACACTCTCTATTTTCTCCTTTTACAACCGACAAATCAGTTTTGAATTGTTCCCCATGTCTTAGGGAAAAGCACATTTTCTTTTCATTGCTCTTTGTGACCAGGGAAGGTGATGACTCAAAAAGCTTTCAGAGATAAGTGTTCTTTCTGCTCCATGTCCGAATGGGTTTCTGAAGCCACAGGCTAACAGATTTGTGCAGGTGAAAGGTAGAAAAATCAGGGTGCTGTTGCCATGTGCACGCTAATGATTTTAACACTCAAGTACCTGTAACCAAACATTTGACCATCTCTATAGACAACTGCTGTTTGGGGTTAAGCATAACGTTGCTACTTCTAAAACAATACAGTTTATTAAAGTGGTGATACTTAAGATCTTTCCAGAGAAGTGCATTCCCACATTCTGTAAATTGATTTTCTGTGATGAGATAACTTAAGAGGTAATTAGCAAGGTAGGATCTAATCTGCATGGGTACAAGAAGCAACAGCCACTAATCTCCTTTTGGTCTTGTGTTCAGTTCATTCTCCAGCCCTTAAAGTAGTTTTGGTTTCCATTTCCCTATCACTAAAAATGTTAAATATTTCGTTAAGTTTCTCAGCCATTTGTGTTCTTCTCCTGAGAAATTTCTGTTTATCATTTGTTCTCTAATTTTTAATTTGGTTATTTGTTTTATTGCTAGACAGTTTTTTGAGTTCTTTATATATTCTCTATATTAGCCCTGTATGAGATATGTAGTTGATAATTTTTTTTCCCATTGTGTAGGCTGCTGCTTGGTACAGCAGCAGATGGCTTTTCCGTTTACTTATGAACTGTTGATCTTAGTGCCTGTGCTACTGGTGTATTGTTCAGAAAATCTTTTCCTGTGACAACACCACTTTTCTCTTCCATCAGATTCAGTGCATGTGGTTTTATGTTCAGGTTTTCGATGCTTTAAGGTTAGTTGAGTTTAATATAGGGAGATAATTATGGATCTATTTTGATTCTGCTATATCCACGTGACCAGTACTATTTGTCTAAGATGCATTTCTCTGAGTGTGCATTTTTGAATTCTTATTAAAGATCAGGTGTCCACAGGTGTGTAGATTTATGTTTGGCTCTTCAGTTTTATTCCATTGATCAATGTGTTCATTTTTGTGCCAAACCATGCTGTTTTTATTCCCATTACAAGTTGAATACTGTTTTTATTTTTCATTTGTGTGTTTGTTTGTGTGTGTTTTCATGTGAAGCTGAAGATTGTCCCCTACCTAAAGTTCTTAAAATTTTGTGTAGGGATATTGATGGGGATTGCTTTGTATCTGTAGATTGCTTTCGATGGGATGACAATTTTTTACTATTTTTAATTTGACTCATTGAGTTTTTCATCTGCAAGTTTTTAATTGTTTTTAATCAAAGCCTCAATTTACTTGCTGAGTTTTTGAAGGTCATAAAACTTTTTGACATATATTGTTGAGTTCTCAACATTTTTTGTTCTAATATTTCCTTTGTGTTGGTTATTTTCCCTCCAGATTCTAGAATGAATTCATTGACTTGTTTGTATCCTCTTTCAATCTGCCATGTTCACCAATTTCAATATGTGAACTTATACATATATAATATACACACACACACGCACACACACACACATATATGTATATTTACATATACATATACATATGTAAATATGTATGTATATATAACTTTTTTCCACCATTTATTAGATAATTTCTTCATTTACATTTCAAGTGTTATCCAGAAAGTTCCCTATACCCTCCCCCTTCCCGGCCCTGCTCCCCTACCCACCCGCTCCCACATCTTGGCCCTGGCGTTCCCCTGTACTGGGGCATATAAAGTCTGCATGACCAAGGGGCCTCTCTTCCCAATGATGGCCAACTAGGCCATCCTCTTCTATATATGCAGCTAGAGACATGAGCTCAGGGGGTACTAGTTAGTTCATGTTATTCNATAGTTTTAGCTCCCTTGTCAAAGATCAGGTGACCATAGGTGTGTGGATTCATTTCTGGGTCTTTGATCCTATTCCATTGATCTACCTGTCTGTTGCTGTACCAGTACCATGCAGTTTTTGTTATGATTGCTCTGTAGTACAGCTTGAGGTCAGGCATGGTGATTCCACCAGAGGTTCTTTTATTGTTGAGAAGAGTTTGGTGATTTTCCCTCCAGATTCTAGAATGAATTCATTGACTTGTTTGTATCCTCTTTCAATCTGCCATGTTCACCAATTTCAATATGTGAACTTATATATATATAATATATACACACACACACACACATATATGTCTATTTACATAGACATATATATGTAAATATGTATATATATATATATATATATATATATAACTTTTAAAAAAAAATAATGGAGCCATGGTTTTTGTTATAAATTTCCCAGGTTGTGTGAGGGTTTTGCTTTATATATTTTTATTTTTTTTTCCCAAAATATTGTCCTTCTTTCTGCTTTTGGCCTTGTCTCTTATTTTCTTATCTACTTTCTTATTACTTATCTTATTACTCTCCTCTTCATTTTAATAACTTTTTAAACAAATTACATATTCCTGGACTCTCTTTTGTATTATTTGTGCTTTTAATGACAAGCTCTAGTAAGCCTCTTCCATTTTACATAGCTATGCTCCTCAGTTATAATAGCATTTGGTCCCTTGGGTCCTACGATGGAACATCCAGGGAATCCATTAGCTTGTCAATGTGTCAAAGAGTTCTACTCTTTAGTTTTAGAGTCTCTCAAAGAGAAATCACATCAGAAGTTTCCCAGCCTATGCTTCACCTGCCCTGGAGCTTCAGAAGAGGCTGGATTGGAAATCAAATACTAGAGATCAATTGGTGTGTACCACCCTTCTCTGGATTTTCAAACAGATTTCTATTCAGAATGAAAAGTTGAAATAAGCAAGGACTCCAACACATAGCTCCTTTCTTCCTATATGACTCTTTGAAGCTCTCTTCAGCCACAGGTCAAATTCATCCCATTTCCTCACCAAATGCCTATCCGTTTCACCTGTGTCTGCCCTTGGGCTCCTACCACAGTTTTTATTCTCTTTTTTGAACTCACCTAGATTTTGAAAAGAGGAAGCCCATAATGCTACCGGGAACATTTTCAAAAAACTTAAACTGATTCATGAGCTTTGAATTAACTTATAAATTAGTGATAAAATTTTCGATCTTGTATAAAAATATATACAAGATGAATGATGGGACTATATGAGTCACTGATTGAATCATATCCTTATAGTTTAAAGATACAGGCTTCTAACTAATTTTGTCTTGTTTAATTTCAGAAATCAGGCAAGTGTAGAAAATAACTTTCTATTAAAATATTTCAGTTATATAATGCATACACCAAAAGAAGTTCATCTGAAGCAGGGTAACATTTGATTGATTTTGGAAAGAAGAATACTAAAAGTAGACAATGAACATTTAGGTACAGAAGATCCTTTTCTAATTGGGGACAGAATTGAAATAAATTGCTATTAGGGAACCAGTTTGAACATTGGCATGTAAGAGAAAGACTTGCATGAAAAATAGATGTTGTTTGCTGAATATAATCTATGTATAACCTATAGGGCCACACATATAGGATTCTATAGTATATAATCTGGAGAACCCACAGGTCTCCATAATAGTTATCCTATTCTGGAGAACTAGTATTGTGTGATTTTTATGAAGTCCCAAGTGATTGCCTTAATGAGAAAGTTCTATGAATATTTTCAGTCATGTTTGTCTATTTCTTGGCGATTCAAGAAATTCATGCACATATGTATGTGTGGGAGATGGAATGGTCACAGCTAAGGATGAGAGAGGAAAGGGATTTGTGGAGTGTTTCCTAGCTGTGGCATAAAAGTCAGTTTTGGTGAGCTGACAAGTGTCAAACACCCGATGGAAAATTACTACTTCCTCTTGAAAGATGTTCACAGGAACAGAGCCAGGAACTATTTTAGTGCTGTAATAAGAGCAAAGATACAAGTAGTGTAGATTAAGTGCACATTGGATGGGACTTGATAATCTATTAGTTTCATAGTTTAGGACATTAGTCTATATAGAAATAAGTATTATAACTGATAATCATCATAATAACATGAAGTCACTTGGATTTTCTTTAAAAACATTGTCCCAACTGCAAGATTTTGCACAACGTTTGGATTTTTGTTTTTTGTTTTGTTTTTGTTTTTGCTTTTACAAAAATTAAACATATAAATAAATGAAAGGGCTTGCTCCTCCATGTCTAGACACCAAAATCACTGATATAGCTTCATTTTACACCTTGTCCGAGGCATTGATGAAGGTACATAGTTCACTGGGATTCCACAGTACACGAAAAGAGTAGAACTAATCTCTCTCTTTCTCTTAAAAACTTGTGAAGTTAAAGAAGACATAATCGACAATTGGATCTACTATTATTATAGAAGAAATAGGTATTTCCTATATACACTTATTTGAAATGTTGACTGTCCCTTGGTCTTTCTTCCATTAATTGACTTTCTTTGACATGTGTCTAAATTTCAATTCTGAGCTTGAGAAAATTTGTATTTAAACTTAAAGTTTAAAACATTAAGTGGGTTTGAAGACGAAAGTCAGCAAGGGGACATTCCTTTTTCCGGTCATGTATTCTCCCAGGGAAACAAAACTGACAGTTTAGCTGCATATTACTGTCTCTCAGTGAAGAAACATGTCCAAATCAAAATAAAAGATTTCTAGGTCCACTTGTCTAAGGCAGGACAGTGAGAGCAAGCTGATGAAACCGTTCTCCGGCATTTTTATTGCTGGTGTGAGAGGATATTTTAGGACATGCAGTACAGAATAAAACCATTATCCCCTCTACCACTACTAGGAGTTATTTTGGAGGTCACAGTAGGAGCTCTGGAGTCAGATTTCTTGAATTAAAATGCTATCATCTTCTTTGATGTGATTACATTTATAACTGCACTGTTGCTGAGTTTTTGAGGATACTAATAACTAGCTGACACGATACTTTCTGGAAGTTTACTTTGGTGTTTAGTTTAAATCTTGAAAGGATGTATTCTTACATAGAACTCAGTAATTCCACAGTTCCTGGGAAATGTTGCTGTTGTTGGCTTTCTGGAGCAGGCTCTACACTGGCAGAGAAAGAGGTAGAGGTTGTGGGAAGAAAGGAAAGCGTCCTGACTTATTTTATGGTTTTCATTACTCTTATTTGTAATTTTTTTTTTACATTTATGTCATTTTCGTTTGGCTTTCTAGAAGTGGCTAAAGCTAAGATATATCTGAAGGGCTGGAGGGATAGCTGAACTGCTAGGAGCCTCTACTCCTCTTGCAGAAGTTCTGAGTTTGGTTCTGAGCACACATGCCATGCAGCTTAGATCTGTCTGTAACTCTAGCTCTATGGCGTCCAATACCTCTGGTCTCTTCAGACACCTATATTCACACGCACATATTCTTACCCACACACTCTCCACATAATACAAAAGAATCTTAAAGATAAATGAGAATTAGATAAATGATATAAGTGACTGTCTGTCTGTCTGTCTTTCTTTTTTGTTTGTTTTTTTTGTTTTTGTTTTTGCTTTTTCGAGACAGGGTTTCTCTGTATAGCCCTGGCTGTCCTGGGACTCACTTTGTAGACCAGGTTGGCCTCGAACTCAGAAATCCACCTGCCTGTGCCTCCCGAGTGCTGGGATTAAAGGCGTGTGCCACCATGCCTGGCTGACTATATTTCAAAAACATAATCTCTGCTCCATATTTCTGAAATGTAATAGCTTCTCTGAAGAGTGAACAATGTTTGCCATGGAGGGACATGCCTATATTTGTGTTTGCCTATGAAGCAGAGGCAACATGCAAGTTTGAAGCCAGCCCAGGGAACATAGGAATGTCCTGTCTCTGAAAAAAAAATCAAGAAACTTATTTATAACATCCTATTTATAACATCTAGTTCATTCTATTGGTTCTCTTATTATTCCTTAGTGGCCAGCAGGACTTTCAGATTTCACCCTAGAAATACTTTACTACATTAAAAATTCTCAGAAACTTTTAATGCTCATTTGTAAGTTTATAGTGATGAAGAACAAAAATCTAGGCTCGTGTCTTTAATCTCTATTAATGTGCTATTGCCTCATTCATGTGCCTTCATTTATTTTTAATTTTTGTCTTTGTTTTTCTGACAGGCCATGGTACTTTTCTGAATATAAATTTACTGAGTTATGTATTTTCTCTTCAAAGTGCCTTAGATCTTTCTCTGCCGTCTTCTGGATTTTAAGGTTATGTCCTTGAAATGTGATAGTCCCTTTTTTTTGGGGGGGGCATTCTTTTGAAATTTCTTTTTTTTTCTTGCATTGATTCCTTTGTGATTTTTCTTCTATCATCTATGTTTCATCAATCTGTCTGCCTATCTATCTATCTATCTATCTATCTATCTATCTATCATCTATCTATCATCTCTCTCACTCACTCTCTGTCTCACTCTATTGTCTATCTATACTATTGCATCTATCTTCTATCACTTATTTGTATTGGAAATAGATTCTTCTCTCATGCCATATAGCGCAGCCACTGTTTCCCCTCCCTCCACTCTTCCTAGTTGTCTCCTAGCTCCCCTCCACATCAGATCCATCTCTTACCCTGGGTTTCCTCTTCAGAAAACAGCAGGCTTCTGATAGACAAAGCCAAACAGGAAAAAAACAAAATACAATAACACAAGGCAAAAGCCCTCACATTGAGGCTTCAGAAAAACATCAAATAGGAAGAAAAGAATCCCAAAGGCAGGCAAAAGAGTAGAAGATATACTAACACCATTGTTATGAGTCTCATAAAAACACCAAACTAATGGCCATAACATATTCACAGAGAGAACAGGGCAGAAACATGAAGACCCAGTGCTTGCCTGCCTTTAGTATCTGTGAGCCATGTGAATTCTACATAGTTGATTCAGTGGGCCATGTTCTCTTGTTATCTTGCCACCCATCCCCTCTGACTGCTACAGTCTTTCCTCCCTTTCCTGAGGCTCCCTCATCTCTAAGTGAATCTGCTCCCTCCACTTGGATACTTTTCTTTATACTCTTCCTGTGACAGATTCAGAAAAAGTTTTCTGCATGGGAGTCCCCTGTTGTGCGGTCCCTTGGCTTCCCTCGTGTGTTTTCCTCTGCATCTGGGGAGCAGTGTTGAAGTTGTCCTGCTGACACTGAATTATTCTTCTGGAGTCTCGGTCTTACTGGCAGCATAACTCTCCACTTCTTATTTTTATTTGAAATTTCATTGACTTTCTTTCTTTTACCCTGATTTTGTTACCAAATAATGTTTTCGTACAACTTCGGGCTTTTTTCAGCCCTAAATGTGAACTTTTGCTTTTCTTTCATTTTATTTTATATATTATTTAAGAACTTTTCTTATATTTAAAAAATTATTAAAGAAATGGATTAATTTTAGAGTTTGCTCTTCCATAGTTTGAAATTATTTGGAAGTGTCTAAACTTATTTATTTGTTTGATTTTTGTTCTGGGTCAGCCATGGTTCACAAACCTACACAGATTGTCCTTCTTGGCCATTGCTAGAGTCCATCAAAGCATGTATAGATGATTCTCAGGTCATCACTAAGAAAACATTTGATGCTCTTAACTAACATATGACTTTTTGGCCTATATTATTCAACTCTTTGGTACTTAAACCAACATAGCAAAGAAAACAATATCTTCGAACTCATTCCTCTGCTTCTGAAGTTCCCAGGCGATGTGTGACCTGCTGTATTAGTAACTTTTCTCATTCATCCGACAAACTCTATGACACAGCAGTTTAGGGAGGAATGGTTCATTGTGGGTCACACTTTGAGGGAATGCAGTTGATTGTGATGGATGGGGAAGTCATGGTGGCAGGAGGTTGAGTTGATGGCCACAGAGACATCTCAGTCAAGGATCACAGAATGATTGCTACCACCGCTCAGCTTCCTTTTCCTTCCAATTCACACTGGTACTCCAGCCCAAGGAACACTACTAATTATATTTGAAATGGGTTACCTATTTCAGTTAATCTAACCTAAAACATACCTATACATATGCCCACAGATTTATTTCCAAGGTGATTCTAAAAATGTCAAATGTACCATCAATATTAACCACCATAGATACTAGCATTGGACTCTAGTTTCTTCCCACTATTTCCCAGAGTGCCTTGCATTACTGTTTATATTTTGTTTCCATTCTAGCCATCTCCTGTGATTTGTGTATTTCTACCACAATGAAGGAAACTAACAAATTGTAAGATTAGGGGAAGTTAAATATTATCTATTTTCTTCACTGGGAATCAATTTAAACGGCAGGGTATCATGTATTGTCCTCTTTACATACAACACAAGTGTTAAATTTTTTAGTCAAGATATGTGTTTGGAAGTTTAATAAAGATTATTTCTTTAATAATACTTTAGTCAGGCTGTTTTGAACTCTTCCCCACCAGGTGTTTTCTTTTGAGCTTCTTTGCTCATTACTGTATTGTATAGTCTTAGCAATGATCGCACATTAAGTGTTAGGAATCCCAACACTTAGCCAAGATTCCCACATTTTGAATGATAACCGGTTCCTTGTCTTCCACCTTAGCCTTTACCAGCAGATCATTCTGTCCTGTTTATAGCTAAAATGATCTCCCATTGTTTTATCTATCATATTTCCTTACCCCCAGGATTTGTTATTAGTAACATTCTGTTCATTCATCTACTGTCTTGTTTCCCATCCAAACCTCTTCTCTGTAAAATTTCACTCTTTTCCTGCATTTTCCCCCTCAAAAATTTTCAGGTTTTATATAAAAGTCAATTAATATAACAGAGCTATAAATAAATTAAATAAAACATACCTTAAATAAATAAATAGCAAAACATATAAACGTACAGATATAACTGACAGGAACTTTCATAAATTGATCAGTTGATCAACATGTAGACAGACAGGCACATCATAAACATTGTAGCAGAGCAGAACTTAAACCCATGAAAGAATTAAACAACATTTACACCTGAATAGTTGAGACCATGAAACTCATTTTTTTATTCTAGAAGACATTGCACATAGAGAGAAACTGGGTCAATTATAAAATTCACATGCCCATACCCAGAAGATAAAACAAGATAACTTCTTAGAAAAAGATGGCTATTTGGGAAAATAAGACTGAACATTTTTTTCTCCCAGGAATCACTTTCAGGTTATTAAAACAAATATAAGATCCATCTAGAAAGCCTGTATCCACTTCATTCACTCACTTGGTTTACACCTGACCTCAAGAAACATGGGAAGCTCTGAATTGCAAGGTGAACCTTCATGGGCTAGCAGAGCATTTCATGGATATTTTCATCCCTACGCTGGTCTATTCTTTGTGCTTTCTGGATTAGTATTTAAATGATTTAGCCATATATAAACAGTTGCCCTGATCCCCATCTAGATAATTTCTGCTGTAAAGATAAGCTTAGGACCCTCACATTCCAAATATAATATTTTAAAGAGAATCTGTCTCACATTTGGTTTTTTTTCTTCCTTTTTGACATAAAGCTTTTGACTGTTGTAATTGTTCAAAGCCAATTTATTTTCTTTATATTTTTAAGAATATAACTAATATTTAGACTAAATAGTTTTTGGCAGCCTTTTTGTTTTCTTTATAAATTTTTACTATAAGTTTTTGACATGATAATATACTCACATCATTTGCCACTTCCTCTCTCTCCCTCCAAATTCTCCCATGAATCCCACCCTCTTCTTTTTCAAAATTATGTGATATTTTTTGAAATTGGCATATATGCACATGCACATACACACACGCACATGCACACGCACACGCACACACACACACACACACACACACACACACACAGCCTGTTCAGTATACAATAATGTTATTTATATAAATATTTTTTCAGGACTGATCATTTGGTATTGGATAACCAACTGATGTGCTCTACATTGAGGGAATGTGCTCTACTATTTTTCTCACTCTCAGCATTCCCTAATTACCTAAAGTTCTTTGTCAAGGGTTGAGGCCTCTTGAATCCTCCTGATTCCTCATTAGAATATATTGCCCTTTTTCAGGTCATAGTAGACTTTAAACCTGTGAAGTCTCACCAACAAGACTGCCAAAATTGACAGTATTCTTGGGAGAAACATAATAACAGACCTCAATTATTTGAATTTTGATCATTTTTTAGAACATTTGAAGTACAATTGAGAGAAAAGAAAGTCAACTTGGCTTAAACAAGACTAGAGAATATATTATACTTTATAATTCTAGAAGTAGCAGTTGTTTCAAGAGATTCTCAATGATGACTCTAAAATTATTTGATATTAGTCCAGTTTCCTATCTTGGAATTGCTCACCTGTCTGTCAGACATACCCTTAAGCAAACATACCACTAAGGGCCCAATTCTCCAGCTTAAACCTGGCAATTCTCCACTTCCCCAACAAAGTATTTTCTTTTTTTTTTTTTTTCCAAATAAGATAACTGAAATAGGAATGACTACTCTTCTTGGCCAAACTGAAGTTTACCATACATCATTTTCCCTCTACCATGCAGATTTAGAGAGAAGAACACTAAGATCCTCTACAGATCCTACAAGCACTGTCTAGTCTTTCCTCTGAATGTCTTGCTTTGTCTATTCTTTTTTCTCTTCCCCCATATGGCAGCTTTAATTCAGCAGATATGCTTTGTTTTCTATGACCACAGTGACTTTGCATGGCAACATTCTCTACTGTGCATCAAGTTCTTCAGTTTATTTCCTTTTCTGTTTTTCTTTTTTTTTTGGGGGGGGGGTGGTGGTGATCTTGTTTATACTTGCTTAGCTTTCAAGTGTCAAGCATAATTTCCTAAGCAAATAGTCCCTAAAATCTCTACCTCAAAAGGTACATGGTCTTTTTTTTTTCATATCATTTATTTCAACAGAAAGGCTTACATGTACTGCTAGATAAAAGCCTATCTCATAGTCCTATGAGAGCAAGGACCAGGAGTACATTTACTTGTTTGTACATCTGATACACTGTAGGTACTCAATGGGTTAACATACCTATTCAACAACTATAAATGAATAAATGATGACTGAATGAAGCTATTCATTCTATAGCTATTACATTATTTCTAATCAGAAAACTGATATGATTTGAAGCATAACTTTTTACTGGTAATCAACTAAGAGACTGCAAGCATTTGAAGCTGACAGATATTTCTGAGTGGCGATGATAATGCAAGGCAGATATGAGTAAAGACTAGATAGTAGGAGCAAATCCAGGAGGAATGCATTTACATATTTACTGCAGCTATTACAGATAATGTATTTTCCTTTAAAGATATAAAGAAGAAGCTTTTATTAAATGGCCAGGGTCTACTGTTTACTTCCAGGTTTTTATGATCTCAGCTGAAAATCTGCTGTTGAAACAGTGTAAGGAATAACTCCAGAGTATTTGGGGCCTTGTTGTTTCTTTATCTTAATCTTTAATTAGCAGATTATTATGGATTTCATTATTGGGATTCCTTGGCTACCAGAGTTTGACTTAAAGCAGTGATGGTAACAGGTCAAAGAGACAGGAGGTTAGATATTTGTATCTTTGGTCTTAGTCTCTGCTAATTCTGAATGGGTGCTGCATTCCTGAATAATCACTGTTTTCCAAGTTCCTCTGCAACTCTGGCCTCAGGTAATCTCTCCTGGTTCTTTCAGACCAGAGGATGCACATTGTCTCTGGTTGACAGTGATTGGGCACTGCAGTTTCTTTCACAGTTTCTTTCCACAGTGAACACACCATTGTCAACAGTGTTGTTGTTAAACACTCTCCACCTTACTTAAATGGATGGGCCATGTGTTCCTGCCAAAAGTATGACTGTCTTAGTTACTTTCATTAACCTTGGAAAAGAGAATAATGTTAGCTTTGTCTAATCCCTGCAATTGTCCGGAGACATGCACATAACATAATATTTCAGTCCATTTTAAACTGTTATAAGTAAAACCCCATATAAAATCAGTAGTTGCTATTAGGTACAATATCATAGGTGACACTTGGCTTGCCATCTGCAATACAAAGTACTTAATTTATTGAAAGCTTACTGAAGGAAATTGTTTTTGGTTAGCCAAGGTAGTCTCATGAATAGCACGAACCAATTGGCCTTTTCGGGAGCACTAAAAATACCTCCCTGTCTAGGTTGCCTCAAGTTCCTGAAACACTCAGCAGAAACAATTACCTGCAATTATTAAGTTCCCAGGACAATGCCAGACAATAAATGTGGCAGACACTTTGTAATCAGTGTCTCCTAGATACACAGTCTAATTTCACCACTAAAGGAACACCGGAAAATTCAACAACTTGCTGGAAGGAAGAGGCAAAGATTAAAACAATGCCCTATCCACTTCCAAACGTATTGCATGGTCCAAAGCTAATGTGCTCACATCCCATTTGGTATAACTTTTAAATTGGAATTTATGTGTTCTACAAAGAGAGTACAATTTATTTTCTTCATGAACAGAGGTTAATCTGACAGATAGAGATAGGTATAGGTATAGGTAAAGGTATAGGTATAGGGATAGGGATAGGGATAGGGATAGGGATAGGGATAGGGATAGGGATAGGGATAGGGATAGGGAAATAAAGAAATAAAGAGGTAGAGATAAAGAGATAGATAGAGATAGACATATAGTGAGAGAGAAAAGGAGAGAATTTTAATGTGGGTGTTCTCTTCTGAGAACCACAACTGGTAGAATGAAATGTGAAATGCAAGGTATGGAACCTACTTTGCATGAAAACCAGGTGTCTGATTTCTAGAACCATCCAATGGGACACAGATATACATGTCAGCTTTGGTCTCCTTTTGCTATCTCAATGTCTGCTTATTTTATCTTTAATACTGAGATAGCTTGAGATTCCTATACAAAAAGACTGTTCTGGTATATTTAACTCGAATTATTTAAAACAAATACTTTTGGGGATTTCTGAAGGCAAGGCTGGCCTTACACTGCTGACCCTCCTGCTTCACCCTTCTAAGTGCCAGAAGCATGAAAGTGAAAGTGCACCATCATTGCCCCATGGGAACCATTTTTAAAACATGTCCTGTCTCCTATGTTTTCACTTTATTTTACTTTTCAAATGGTTTACTATTACTAAAATTGCTACAAAGCAACATTTGCACAACAGAAATGCTCTTAATTAGCAGAATGGCACAAATTGGAATAAGAAAATATATAACACATTAAACATCAAAAGATCTGGGCTCTTCTTCAGTGTGTATGTCTTCTTAAACATGAGGATGTCTGGAACTTCATTCTGTTTCCTAAGCTGTAAGACATTTGCTTTTATAGTTGTGAATGAATTGAGTGGTCTGAGAAACTGTGAAAGATAACATAAAATCAAATTTCTATTTCCTATAAACAATGGACACATTCCAATGTCCCAGCTAATTACCAAGTCTATTTTCTTTTTTTTTTTAATCTTTAAAATTTTTTTAAAATTTTTAATTTTTTATTAGATATTTTCTTAATTTACATTTCAACTGCTATCCCAAAAATCCCTTCCCCCTTCCCCTCCCTGCTCTCCTGCCCAGCCACTCCAACTTCTTGGCCCTGGCGTTCCCCTGTATTGGGGCATATAAAGATTGCAGTATCAAGGGGCTTCTCCTCCCAATGATGGCTGACTAGGCCATCTTCTGCTACATGTGGAGCTAGAGACACAAGTTCTGGGGGTTCTGATTAGTTCATATTGTTGTTCCTCTCCAAGTCTATTTTCACTTCTCTAGTCATTAACTAGCAGAGTCAGAAGTGCACCTATGCATAACCCCAAAACTGTGTTCTATGCTCCATATTTCTATATGGAAGAACTCGGGAAAAAAATGCTCTTAAGCTCTGTTTCTACTCTCTGAAAGGAGAAATGAATATTTAGCTTATGTGATTATTTTGGAGATCAATGGAGCCTAAGTAAAAACAGGAAGCTGAGGTCTGGACCATGATGGATGTTCAATGTTGAGTGAATCTAATATGTAGAACTGTGGCAGACTGTAGACTGAATCAATAAATAATCCATCCAAATACTCTTATTACAATGTGGCATCGACAAAACCTCACTAGTCAGCTGTCCAAGCCCCTTTCCTTTTGTAAATTTTTTAACCAACAGCAAGCAGAATCTATGTCTCTCTGTTGTTTCTATGGGTGGGTTTTTAGTGGCAAAGTTCATTTTTTTCCGAGCTTTTACCGTTAAGGAGTCAACATCAAAGCAATGAGGAAACACCATGAGAAGGGCGGAAGCTCTCAGTTCACAGTCAATTTCCAGCTATTAAGCACATGGGTGAGATGCTTGAAAGCAGAAATTACCATTTTCCCAAAACCTTTAGTGAACCAGAACCCCAGCTGACATTAGTTGAAAAAAAAAAAAAAAAAAAAAAAAAAAAAAAAAAAAAAACCAAAAAAAAAAAAAAACCCAGCCAAATTAAAGCTTACCTATACTCCCAGGTAAAGAGACTGCTAAAATCACTGCCGATGTTAGACTTTAGTGTTAGACTTTGAGAAAGTCTGGTAGTCCATCTACTATAATAGTGAGTAGATAACAGTGCGTGTTTTGTTGTAAATTGTCAGTTGAGATCGGTGTGAAAACCAAAGTTATGCCAATCCAGATTCCAAGAGCAATACAGGACATGTCCCCATTCATAGAACGTAATTACCATATTATATGGTCAAATGGAAGGTGATGTGTACTGTTATCTCCCTAAGTATACCTAGTAATAAGGCATCAGAATATGGTGCTTCACACCTTGACATTTGATATGTTAAAAATTTTTGAATACAATTGTCTCCTGGCATTGGAAGATGAGAAAAGATCTATTACATCTTGTAGTATCTATTACATGTAGTATGTTATTTAAAATATATATAAATCAATGTTAATGAAACAAATATATAGAGATGGATAATCAATTAATTGGTATACCTTCAGTCCATATATTAAAGTTGTCAAAAATATTAGAGTTTTTGCATTAAGATACAAAAAATGATTGGATAAACTGAGCATGTCAGTGTATAAACCCATGAAGAAATATTTAATATTTCAAAGTTATTATGAGAAAAAAGGAAGTCATAGCCTAGAAGATTTTGATACAATATTATCTATCAATGGAAAAAATTCACAATTCACATATCTAATAGGCGATTTATGTGTAAAATAAATCCATTTTATAGCTAAAGTATTGAAAAGATAATAGCTAACTCTTAGTGGCCAATATGTAATAGTTTTTTTAAAAGAAAATCAAACAAAATGGTGTCCAACTAACTAAACACACAAGAAAATATGCTCACCATTCATAGTAACCAAGATAATACACATTGAAACTACAAGGGGAGTTTAGAATTACAGACCTATCAGGGTGACTAAGTTGGAAGCTTGATCATATCAGGAGTTGACAATGAAATGAAACTACTGGAACTCTCACATGTCACTATTGAGACAATGAAATGGAATGGCCACTTGGGAAAATTGTTTGGCAGTGCTGTATAATGTTAAATAAATAGCATATGATATAGCAATTTCACTTGTAGTTGTTTACACAGGAGAAATAAAATATAGGTTTTCACAAATACCAATCTAGGAAATATTCATGAGAGCTCTATTTCTAATAACCTTTGGGATGGTGTAGGGAAAGTCTCATATAACATCGATGAATAAATTGTAATTGCCTATGGTGAATTCTGTGACTCCGGAATGAAAAGCAACAAGTTACTGAATCCCTGAAGAGGAATAACTGTCAGAAACCTTTTACTAAGCAAACACAGTCATGAAAAGAAAGTAGCCATACACAATACAAGTTTATGAAACTCTGAAGGTGCCAAAATGAATCTGGGGTGACAGTGCAGATTAGGAAACTGTCTAAGCCCCGGGATGCTGAGTGGTGTACGAGGGGGGCTGGGTGAATGAGGTCCTAGGCTCTTTTGCCTGAGAGAAGGAATAAAGAGGATTCTGTGGGGTGATAGAAACATTCTGTTTTTATTGTCCTTATGGTTTTTCTATGTCATACGTTTGTCAAAATTCAAACTCTCTAGTAAGTACACGGTGTTCTGGTCTGTGCAATTTCTACCTCAACAAAACTTTTCTAAAAAGAAAACAAATGTCCCTTCTTCAAAGCGCAGACTCTAACCTGAGTTTAAAGTCAGAAGAAGACTTGCATTTATGCAGCCCCTTGAGAGTGCAGAAGAAGCAGCTGGCCCTGACACAGACACCCAGTGGGTAACAAAAGCAGACGACAGCCCCATCCCTTCTCCTGAAGTTAGTTCTCCTATTCTACCTTAATGAACCTTTCCACTTTTCCCTTCTCTACCCTGAGCTATAAAAATGCCTGATTAAACCTTCTGTAATCAGTGCTCTCATGTCAGGGCTGTTGGGTCTTTACCCAGCCCTGGTGTAGTCAGAAGGTGAGGTCCTACCTCCTAGGAGAAATAACATCAACTCTTGCTGTCAATGTTGGTCTAAACTGCTATTTGATATTTCCTTTTACAAACTTAATTCTTCAACTTCCAGACTTCAATGATATGGCCTCAGTTTAACTATATTTTAGGTTATACATATACTATGCTATTTCTTGAAAAATATGTGGGGGAGAATTTCCATGGTGGAATAAGAGTTATGTGCAATCAAAAAATTACTCCAATATTATGTTTTATTAAAAGTGATTTAACCATCTTCCTTCTGAGCCCAGAAGAGGCTGCTAAGGCCTCTGGAGTGCTCTCCACACCGCAGGACCTTAGGATAACCTTGGGATTATGGGTGAGTGGAATGCTGCATCAGCTTAAAGAATCATGGAGGGTCTTGTACAGACAGGAACAGGGACAAAAGAACCCTGCACAACCAGAGGCAGGAATCTCTTCCAGCTGGGGCCACCCCTGCCATCTTTCTTCTGAATCCAGCGGAGGCTGCTAAGGGCTCCAGAGTGCTCTCCACGCCACGGGTCCTCCGGATCAACTCAGGATCAAAGGACCACTAATACACCTAGGATTTCCTGATCACCTGAGAGCACATGGGCTATAGAAGCAACAGAGCTTCTTGGTCAGGGTCCCATCCAGCCTTCAACCTCAGCCAGGAGACAGAGCTGAGACCCAGACCCCTGGACACATTCCTTGTCAGAGAAGAGTCAGCCTTCTGGGAGGGTTCTGACCATAGATCTCAGGAAGGGGATCAGAGCTCCAGACTGCTGGACACCTGTCCTGCAAGGGAAGAGCTTGCCTGCAGAGAGTGCTCTGACTACTGGAATTCAGGTGAGAGTTGGACTCCCAAGAGTGCTGACAGAGGCTAACAGAATCACAGGAGGATCAAGCTCAAACCAGAGACAGCTACAACATTAACATCAGAGATTTCCAGATGGCGAAAGGCAAACCTAAGAATCTTACTAACAGAAACCAAGAACACTGGGCATCATCAGAACCCAGTATGGCCACCTCAACAAGTCCTGGATACACCAACATGCCCAAAAAGCAAGACACGGATTTTAAATCATATTTCATGATGGTGGTAGAATATTTTAAGAAGGACATTAATAAATCACTTAAAGAAATACAGGAGAACACTACTAAACAGGTAGAAGCCCTTTAAAGGGAAGTACAAAAATCCCTCAAGGAATTACAGGAGAATAGGGCTAAAAAAGGAGAAGCCCTTAAAGAGGAAATACAAAAATCCCTCAAGGAATCACAGTAGAACACTTCTAAACAAGTAGAAGCCCTTAAAGAACTACAGGCAAACACTGCTAAACAGGTAGAAGAAATACAAAAATCCCTTAAAGAATTACAGGAAAACACAACCAAACAGGCTATGAAATATAACAAAACCATCCAAGATCTAAAAATGGAAATAGAAACAATGAAGAAAACCCAAAGAGAAACAACTCTGGAGATAGAAACCCTAGGAAAGAAATCAGGAACCATAGATGTGAGCATTAGCAACAGAATACAAGAGATAGAAGAGAGAATCTCAGGTGCAGAAGATTCCATAGGGATCATGGACACAACAATCAAAGAAAATGCAAAATGCAAAGAGATCCTAACTCAAAACATCCAAGAAATCCAGAACACTATGAGAAGACCAAACCTACAGATAATAGGAGTAGATGAGAATGGTAGAGTAGATTTTCAACTTAAAGGGCCAGCAAATATCTTCAACAAAATTATAGAAGAAAATGTCCCAAACCTAAAGAAAGAGATGCCCATGAACATACAAGAAGCCTACAAAACTCCAAATAGACTGGACAAGAAAAGAAATTCCTCCTGACACATAATAATCAGAACAACAAATGCACTAAATAAAGACAGAATATTAAAAGCAGTAAGGGAAAAAGGCCAAGTAACATATAAAGGCAGGCCTATTAGAATTACACCAGATTTCTCACCAGAGACTATGAAAGCCAGAAGATCCTGGACAGATGTTATACAGACCCTGAGAGAACACAAATGCCAGCCCAGGCTGCTATACCCAGCAAAACTGTCAATTACCATAGATGGAGAAACCAAAGTATTCCATGACAAAACCAAGTTCACACAATACTTTTCCAGAAATCCAGCCCTTCAAAGAATAATATCAGGAAAACACCAACACAAGGATGGAAACTACACTTTAGAAAAAGCAAGAAAGTAATCCTTCAACAAACCTAAAAGAAGACAGCCACAAGAACAGAATCACAACTTTAACAACAAAAATGACAGGAAGCAATACTTACTTTTCTTTGATTTCTCTTAATATCAATGGACTCAATTCCGTAATAAAACTACACAGACTAATAGACTGGCTACACAACAGGACCCAACATTTTGCTGCTTGTAGGAAACACGCCTCAGAGACAAAGACAGACACTGCCTCAGAGTAAAAGGCTGAAAATCAATTTTCCAAGCAACTGGCCTTAAGAAACAAGCTGGAGTAGCTATTCTAATATTGAATAAAATTGACTTCTGAACCAAAGTTAGCAAAAAAGACAAGGGGCACTTCATACTCATGAAAGGTAAAATCTACTAAGATGAACTCTCAATTCTGAATATCTATGCTCCAAATGCAAGGGCAGCCACATTCATTAAAGAAACTTTAGTAAAGCTCAAATCACACATTATACCTCTCACAATAATAGTGGAAGACTTCAAAAAGAAACTAAACAGAGACACTTGCACACTAACAGAATTCATGAAAAATTGATTTAATAGATATCTACAGATCATTTTATCCTAAAACAAAAGAACCCAGATGTCCCTCAACAGAGGAATGGATACAAAAAATTTGGTATATTTACACAATGGAGTACTACTCAGCTATTAAAAACAATAAATATATGAAATTCCTAGGCAAATGGATGGATCTGGAGGCCATCATCCTGAGTGAAGTAACCCATGCACAAAAGAACTCACATAACATGTACTCACTGATATGTGGATNAA
Source organism: Mus minutoides (assembly GCA_902729485.2). Taxonomy (NCBI): domain Eukaryota; kingdom Metazoa; phylum Chordata; class Mammalia; order Rodentia; family Muridae; genus Mus; species Mus minutoides. The sequence goes on from LR750132.1 coordinate 482,251, forward strand.
ACATGGAGGTGGAAGCTCACGGTCAGCTATTAGATGGAACACAGGGTTCCCAAGGAAGAAGGAGCTAGAGAAAGTACCCAAGGAGCTGAAGGGGTCTTCAACCCTATAGGTGGAAGAATAACCATGAACTAACTAGTACCCCCTGGGCTCGTGTCTCTAGCTGCATATATAGAAGAGGATGGACTAGTTGGCCATCAATGGGAAGAGAGGCCCCTTGGTTATGCAGACTTTATATGCCCCAATACAGGGGAACGCCGGGGCCAGGGGGTGGGAGCGGGTGGGTAGGGGAGCAGGGCCGGGAGGGGGGAGGATATAGGGAACTTTCTGGATAACACTTGAAATGTAAATGAAGAAAATATCTAATAAAAGTTGAAAAACAACAACAACAACAACAACAAAAAAAACAAAAGGATATATCTTCTCAGCACCACATGGTACCTCCTATAAAACTGACCATGTAATTGGTCACACAACAGGCCTCCACAGATACAAAAATATTGAAATTATCCCATGCATCCTATCTGACCACCACGGACTAAGGTTGATCTTCAATAACAACATAAATAATAGAAAGCAAACATTCTCATGGAAATTGAACAACACTCTACTCAATGATTCCTTAGTCAAGGATGAAATAAAGAAAGAAATTAAAGACCTTCTAGAGTTTAATGAAAAGGAAGCCACAACATACCCAAACTTATGGGACACAATGGAGGTAGTCCTAAGAGGAAAACTCAGAGCCCTGAGTGCCTCCCAAAAGAAACTAGAGAGAACAAACACTAGTAACTTGACAGCACACTTAGAAGCTCTAGAACTAAAGGAAGCAAATTAACTCAAGAGGAGTAGATGGCAGGAAATAATCAAATTCAGGGCCGAAATCAACCAAGTAGAAACAAAAAGAACCATTCAAAGAATCAACCAAACCAGGAGCTGGTTCTTTGAGAAAATCAACAAGATAGATAAACCCTTAGCCAGACTAACTAGAGTGCACAGGGACATTATCTTAATTAACAAAATCAGAAATGAAAAAGGAGATATAACAACAGATGCTGAGGAAATCCAAAACATCATCAGATCCTACTACAAAAGGCTATACTCAACAAAACTAGAAAACCTGGATGAAATGGACAACTTCCTAGACAGATATCAGGTACTAAAGTTAAACCAGGATCAGATTAACAATCTTAACAGTCCCATTTCCCCTAAAGAAATGGAAGCAGTCATCAATAGTCTCCCAACCAAAAAAAGCCCAGGACCAGATGGGTTTAGTGCAGAGTTCTATCAGACCTTCAAAGAAGACCTAATTCCAACTCTCCTCAAACTATTCCACAAAATAGAAACAGAATGTAGTCTACCCAATTCATTCTATAATGTCTAGGTCCTCTGATACCTAAAAGACACAAAGATCCAACAAAGAAAGAGAACTTCAGATCATTTTTCCTTATGAATATCGATGCAAAAATACTCAATAAAATCCTTGCAAACCGAATCCAAGAACACATCAAATGATCATCCATCATGACCAAGTAGGCTTCATCCCAGGAATGCAGGGATGGTTTAATATATGGAAATCCATCAATGTAATCCACTATATAAACAAACTCAAAGATAAAAACCACATGATCATCTTGTTAGATTCTGAGAAAGCATTTGACAAAATTCAACACACTTTTATGATAAAAGTCTTGGAAAGATCAGGAATTCAAGGCCCATAACTAAACATAATAAAAGCAATATACAGCAAACCATTAGCCAACATCAAACTAAATGGAGAGAAACTCGAAGCAATCCCCCTAAAATTAGGGACTAGAAAAGGCTGCCCACTTTCTCTCTACCTTTTCAATATAGTACTTAAGTTCTAGCCAGAGTCATTAGACACAAAAGGAGATCAAGGGGATACAAATTGGAAAGGAAGAAGTCAAAATATCATTGTTTGCTGATGATATGATAGTAAATATAAGTGACCCTAAAATTTCCACCAGAGAACTCCTAAACCTGATAAACAACTTCAGGATCAGTATCTGGATATAAAATTAACTCAACCAAATCAATGGTGTTTCTCTACACAAAGGATAAACAGACTGAGAAAGAAATACGGGAAACAACACCCTTCACAATATTCACAAATAATATAAAATATCTTGGTGTGACTCTAACGAAGGAAGTGGAATATCTGTATGTCAAGAACTTCAAGTCTCTGAAGAAAGAAATAGAAGAAGATCTCAGAAGATGGAAAGATCTCCCATGCTCATAGATTGGCAGGATCAATATAGTCAATATGGCTATGCTGCCAAAATCAATCTACAGATTCAATGCAATCCCCATCAAAATTCCAACTCAATTCTTCACTGAGATAGAAAGGGCAATTTGCAAATTCATCTGGAATAGTAAAAAACCTAGGATAGCAAAAACTATTCTCAACAATAAAAGAACCTCTGGGGGAATCACCATGCCAGAGCAATTGTGATAAAAACTTCATGGTACTGGTACAGCAACAGACAGGTAGATCAATGGAATAGAATTAAAGACCCAGAAATAAATCCCCACACCTAGGCTCATTTGATCTTTGATAAGGGAGCTAAAACCTTCCAGTGGAAAAATAAGACAGCATTTTCAACAAATGGTCCTGGCACAACTGGTGGTTATCATGTAAAAGAATGGGAATTGATCCATTCTAATCACCTTGTACAAAGCTCAAATCTAAGTGGATCAAAGACCTCCATATAAAACCAGAGACACTGAAATTTATAGAGGAGAAAGTATGGAAAAGCCTCGAAGATATGGGCACAGGGGAAAAATTCCTAAACAGAACAGCTATGGCTTGTGGTGTAAGATCAAAAATTGACAAATGGGACCTTATAAAATTGTAAAGCTTCTGTAAGGCAAAAGATACTGTCAATAAGACAAAATGGCCACCAACAGATTGGGAAAGGATTTTTACCAATTCTAAATCTGATAGGGGACTAATATCCAATATGTACAAGGAGCTCAAAAGCTGGACTTGAAAAAAATAAATAACCCCATTAAAAATGGGGTACAGAGCTAAACAAAGAATTCGCCAGATAGGAATTCCGAATGGCTGAGAAACACCTGTAAATATCTTCAACATCCTTAATCATCAGGGAAATGCAAATGAAAACAACCATGAGATCCCACCTCATACCATTCAGAATGGCCAAGATCAAAAATTCAGGTGACAGCAGATGCTGGCGAGGATGTGGAGAAAGAGGAACACTCCTCCATTGCTGGTGGGATTGCAAGCTGGTACAACCACTCTGGAAATCAGTCTGGCGATTCCTCAGAAAACTGGACATATTACTACCAATTGACCCAGCAATACATCTCCTAGGCGTATACCCAGAAGATGTTCCAACTGGTAATAAGAACACATGCTCCACTATGTTCATAGCAGCCTTATTTATAATAACTAGAAGCATGAAAGATCCCAGATGTCCCTCAACAGAGGAATAGATACAGAAAATGTGGCTCATTTACATAATGGTGTACTACCCAAGATACAATTTGCAAAACACATGAAACTCAAGAAAAAGGAAGACCAAAGTGTGGATAGTTCAATCCATCTTAGAAAGGGGAACAAAATACCCATAGAAGGAGTTACAGAGACAAAGTTGTGAGTAGAGACTGAAGGAATGACCATCCAGAGACTGCCCCACCTGGAAATTTATCCCATATACAACCACCAAACCCAGACTCTCTTGTGGATCCCATCAAGAGCTTGCTGACCGAAGCCTGACATAGCTGTCTCCTGAGAGGCTTTGCCTGTGCCTTACAAATACAGAAATGGATGCTCACAGCAATCCATTGGACAGAGTACAGGATCCCCAATGAAGGAGCTAGAGAAAAGACCTAGGGAGATGAAGGGGTTTGCAGCCCCACAGGAGGAACAACAAAAAGATCTAGCCAGTAACCCCCAAGCTCCCTGGCACTAAACCACCAACCAAAGCACATGATGGGACTCATAGCTCCAGCTGCATATGTTGCAGAGGATGGCCTAGTTGATCATCAATGGGAGGAGAGACCCTTGGTTCTGTGAAGGCTGTATGTCCCAGTGTAGGGGAATGCCAGGGCCAGGAAGCAGGAGTGGGTGGATTGTTGAGCAGGGGGAGGCAGGAGGAGATGGGGGTTTTCATTGGGGAAACTAGGAAAGGGGATAACATTTAAAATGTAAATAAATAAAATATCTAATAAAACATAAAGTAAAAATTAAAAGCAAACAAGGTTGACTTTACTGTTTTTTTTCTTTAAGTGACTCCACACTAGAGTATACGTTCCAAAGAGGTACCTATAATCAGGATTCAAATAGCTATGTGAATCCAAGCATATTGTGGCATTATGCATAGAACTAAGATGTAAAAATAGTGTCCATCAACATTTGAATGGATTAAAAAATGATGTGTACACATGCAATGTGTTGTTACTTAGTCCCAAACAGAAAGCAATCATGTACGAGATTGCTTCCTTCTATGTATGAGGATGAAGATAAATATGAAACACATTCCACTAAATGAAGTAAACCAGTCACAGTTGGTGAGTGAGAAATCTATGTATGATGTTCCCGAAACAGTTAAACTTGTGGAAGTGAAGAATGTCATAGTGGAAGGTTAGTAGAAATGAAGAGTTGTTTATCAGACACCACATATTTAATAGTCTGGAGAATGTCCTGCATCACATAAAGCATGATGTCCACAGCTGGGAATATGATGCAGTGCCCTTCACAATCTCTTATCAGGATCAAGCTTGTGTAAAATGCTAATATAACAAACAAGTGCAGTAAGAATTTCAAATGGACAAAGGGAAACTTTGAGAACAGCTTTTACCTTGACTGTGTTAATGATGTCAGGGTATGCTTGTGTATGTCCAAACTCATCAAGTGTGCACTTGAAATACATACAGTTTTTTTTTTAAAGATTTATTTATTATTATAAATAAGTACACTGTAGCTGTCTTCAGGCATGCCAGAAGAGGGAGTCAGATCTCATTATGGGTGGTTGTGAGCCACCATGTGGTTGCTGGGATTTGAACTCAGGACCTTCGGAAGAGCAGTCAGTGCTCTTACCCACTGAGCCATCTCACCAACCCATACAGTAATTTGTATTTCGTTTTCACACCAGCAAACCACTGAAATAGAAAGGATTGCACTTCCATATTTTAAATGAATTGTGACATGGAGTGAATTAATATGTGTGGGTAGGTTTCAGTCATCAGCCTAAAATATCCAGTGTCCTTGGACACACACAGATGAGTAGTCCAGAGACTTTTAGCCATAAGATCCGGCCGTCATATGTTTGTCTGAGTAAAAGGTAGACAACAATGTAATCTGTGGTTTCAGTTCCCAGGTCCGCAGCATGGAGGCTCTTGAACTTTACTTTCTAGGGCTCAGGCTGAGCTTCACTTTGAACTTACATGTAATCATCTGTTGCTGTAAGGCTTCCCCACTGTGCCTGAGTGGTGGGGAATGATCACACTCTGTTGGAAAAACATCTGCTTTCTACATCTTCTCCTAACACAAGAAGACATCACTCCTGTAGACTAGAGTCTCCCTTTAATTTTTACCATGAGATCATGGTACTTCTTTGGGGAAAGAATTTCAAATATGGGTCTGTCCTTATTAATATTCAATGAAGTATAATAAAACATTTTTTAAATTGTAAAAAGGTTTATTTTATTTTTATTTGTGTATGTGTTTGTGTGTGTGTAATTGTGAGTGAATGCCCACAGAGGCTCTAAAGCTGCCTGATACAGGTTCACAAAACAAAACTCTGGTCCTGTGCTAGAGTACCAAGCACTCTCAGCCATTGGGTTAGCATGGTTTTTCAATAAATGCATATTTAGCTATTCCCTCCTACCTTTAAGATAAAAAAAATTATTATTTTATGTGTCTGAGTGTTTGTATGTGTATGAATATAGGTATATGCACCATCTACCTGCCTCCTACCTGCAGAGGTCAGAAGAGGGCACTGGATTTTTGTAGCTGTCTTTACAATTTTTTAATTGAATTTAATTTTTTTGTGTGAGATACTATGTGGGAAAATCAAACTCTGGATCTCCTCAAGAGCCATTAAGTACTCTTAACCATTGATCCATCTCTTCACCCTTCACCATTCTTAATGGAGGGAAATAAAAAAGCACACAAGCAAAGGCTGTTGCCACAATAAAGCTTCCAACCCGAACTGGGGCTTGACTATGACGTATTATTTTTCCCACACTGATTTGCTTCCAACAGTTCTCATTGCACATAAAACACTACTGTCTTTTTGTTATCTTAAGTCCCTTTACCAGTGGGAAACGGCCTTTCATTTTATTCATTTAATGCCTTTCCTTTCCATATCTATGCTAAGTCTACTGACTTAAAAAACAAAACAAAACAAACCCTAAAACTCACTTTTGCCTCTGCCCCTCAAAATTCTTCTCGAGCACCATAGTGGATTTGAACACTTACATGTCTTGCTGATAACGTTGTTTAAAAGCCTTTCTCTAGCATCAAAATTAATACACTTGTCTTCTACCTATCCATGTACTTGCAGAAGCTAACAACTGAGGAGGGCACTAACTATGATTCATTCAGGTGAGCATCCCAGAACTGAAACAGAGCACTGCTTGGTGTAGAAAGTTGTACTAGGCAAGATGTCCTTTTCGTTAACTGAGAAACTTTCAACAGGGAAACCACATTTCAACCATTTCCTATTGGCTTTATGGGTTGTTATTTTGAGGTGCACCCTATGTTGTGGGTTATCATTTAGAATTATGTCCTATTTTTCTTTCTATGCTTTGAACAGTTTTCATTAGTTATGTTGTTTTTAGAATTCCAAAACTGAGATGGGAAGAGGTTCCACTCTTCTGTAATTGGTAAGGCAGGGTGATGCTATTCAGAATCAGTCCTGGTTCTCTCTCTCTCTCTCTCTCTCTCTCTCTCTCTCTCTCTCTCTCTTAACTATAAAATGTATGGATATAATAGAATAAAAATGAATGGGTTGCAAGAAATAAATATCTGGGATCCATAACAAGACCCAAAACATGTATGTAATTTCATCTTCTCCTAATGGACAAAAATCCCAACCCTCATGAACAAAACACTCTATTCTCAGAGTTATCATAAGACAAGTAGAGTCTGGTTTTCTAGATGAATCTCTGTATTGTCTTCCCACTTGGATCCAGCCTCCCCTTTATCCTTAGGAGCACTAAGAGTGAGTGAACCTAATTTGTAGATATATAACCTTCCATATGTCCAACATTTTATCAGTGAAAATAATTAAAAGATACTATTTTATCAGTTTTCTAAAATTCCATATACATTATCAACTATAGTAATCATATTATACAATAGAGCTCTTGAACTTTTTCTTCTGTATAATTAAAATTTTGTACCCCTTTAGCAAGTAAGAAACACTGAAAAGCAAAGAGCTGTCACTCTAGGGGAGAAGAGCTGTTACAGTGTCATAGAAGCTGAGACTTCAGTTTGGAGTCACCTGGAATAAACAGAATAACGTAACAGAACAAAATAGAATAGACTAAGACAAAATGAACGAGACCATAAGATTTAGTGAGGCGTGTGGGAAGATGGCTCAACAGTTAAGTGTCTTCTGTGCAAGCATGAGGCAAGAGTTTGTATATCTAGGACCTTTGTGAGAAAGTGGTGGTGGTGGTGGTGGTGTGTTTGTGTGTTATTGACCTGAGGTGAAATGAAATCTCAAAGATGTGTTAATTTGCATTTCTCTAATGGCTAAGGATGTTGAACATTTAAAGTCTATTTCTCAGCCATTTGTGTTTTATTTTTGGTCACTCTCTGCTTAGTTCTTTACCCCATTTTAATTGGGTTATTTATTTTCTTAATACTTATGTCTATGTTTTTTAGGTTTTTATATATATATTTTAGATTGTCTCTATCAAGCATATACTTAGTGACAATCTTTTCCCATTCTGTAAAGTGTTGCTTTTCCCAAATGATGGCATCCTTTGCTGTAAAGAAGCCTTTAGGCTTCATAAGGTCCCACTCAATCAGCTGTGGATCTCACTGGGTCTGCTATCACTGGTTGTCCACTTCAAAAAAAATCTTTCCTGTGACAATGTGTTCAAGCCTATTTCCAAGTTGATTTTCCATAATATTCAGGGCACATGGCCTTATGCTGAAGTCCTTGATCCATTTAGAGTTGTGCAGGGTGATAAATATCAAAAGAATGTAGACATTCAGTCTGACCAGTACCATTTGAATGAAGATACTGACTTTTCTTCAATATGTGTTTTGGTTCATTTGTCAAAAATCAATATAATGCTGCTTTTATTAATATAGCCTTATTTATTCAACTTGAAATGTGGGATGGTGATACCCTCAGCATTTTTTATTATTATTTGGGATTGTTTTAGCTATCATGGGATTTTTGTGATTCTATATGAAGTTGAAGATGAGTTTTTAATTTCTATGAATAATTGTTTTGGAATTTTGGTGGGGATGACATTGAATCTGTATATTGCTATTGCAGGATGGCCATTTTTACTGTATTAATTCTGCTGAATCATGAGCATAGAAGACATTTCCATTTTCTGGTGCATAAGTGACAAGTGACAGCACATGCTGATGGGAATTCAAAGGAAGGAGAGCACTTATTCATTGCTGATAGGACTGAAACAGGTACAGACACTAGGAAAATCATTATGGATATTCCTCACAATCTGAAAAATCCATCTCCCACAAAAATTCAGCTCTTCCTCTCTTGGGCATATACCCAAAGGACCTTACATCTTACTGCAAAGACATATGCTCATCCATGATATTGCTTCTATATTTATCATAACCAGAGAATGGTAATAGCTTAGATGTTCATCAACTGTGAATGGATAATGAAAATGTGGTATGCTTATACAACAAAATATTATACAGAAGTTCAGAAATTTTAAATTATTAAAATTTCAGGTAAATAGATAGAACTAAAATGACCAACCAGAGGAGTGAGGTAACCAAAACCTTACATATATATGTATGGGGAGGAGAAGATCTTCCATGTGATGGGAAATGGGATATAGTATTTATTTAAAGGGAAACTATAGCAACAGGATTAATGAGGAGGGGTATGGAGGGTATGGTAAAAGAGGGAATATGAATATGGACAGTTAGCACTAAATGTCTCTTCAAAAGATTTAAGAAAATATACTACTATAGAAGAATATAAATCATACAGACACACACACACATAAATGAAGGTAATGTTTGTTTGTTTGTTTGTTTGTTTGTTTGTTTTTTGAGACCGGATTTATCTGTGTAGCCCTGGCTGTTCTGAAACTCACTCTGTAGACCAAGCTGGCCTCGAACTCGGAAATTCACCTGCCTCTGCTTCCCAAGTGCTGGGATTAAAGGCGTGTGCCACCACGCCTGGCCTATGAAGGTACTTTAAATGGAATTGCCATACGATTGAGAGTAAAATGCCCCAACTACACATCTTATGCCACCAATTAAAACCTCCAGTTCCAGGAATGAATTACAGCAATCATTGACCAAAAGGGTCACATCGATCTTTCTCCCAAACATCACACTAGAGCCTAGGCTGATAGTTAACCTCCAAATCCTCATATTGATGCTTAATTGCTGAATAAAGGATTCATTATGTTGATGAACATGGAGAAATTAAGCTGTTGCTCAACTAAAAGTTTCATTCAACTGGCTAGCATTCATGGTACTGGAGTGTACTCTGCTCATTTCTGGAGGAAAAAAAAAGTAATCATTAATATCAACCAACTACAAACTGTTTGCCCTAAAATGGTGACCTACCTGCAAGATATACTAGCGCAAGAGTGGCATAAATGTTATGGGAATATATAGCCACTTTCTCATTGAATTTTTGCCTTACTCCAGGAGATGTAACCCATACCCAAAACAGCCCAAACCAGAGCTTATCTCGGTCATTGGCATACGGAAAACCCAATACTATTATTAAGGTAAAGGAATATTGAAATAAAGTGTCTCCTAATGATAACAGTACCCAGATAAAAACTTCACTCAGGATTCTTCTTACTGTATATGGTAACTAAAGACGGCATCTGTAATTGTCCAATCTGTAGAGAATGAGGAAGAGTTCAGAAAAGGGATCTAGAAACCTTACTTTGGCTTTAGTTGCCTTCATTCACACACAGAAATGCTATGATATGTGTAATGTTAAGGAGACAGTTGGTTATACAAGTCTGAGATTCAAGGAAGTCATTCAAAGATAGAACAATTAATGCAATTCTTTGATTTGATGCAGAGTGGTAAATAAGACATGAGAAAACAGTCACTGTGCTGATTTTATGTTACTTGGTCATGGTTGAATGTTATAAATTTTATTACACTAAGTTGCTTCTCATGGGCTGGAAAACTTCTTGTTTACTATATTTATCTCCGGTACCCATATTAACTGAGATTATACTAGATGGGTTTCTTTACATGAGTCAAAGATATTACTTCAAGAAAAGGAAATGTATTATTTCTGTCCTATATGCCCATGTAGAATTTAGTTGCAACATACTTTTAACCTTTTCCCTTAACTTTAACTCTTAGATATGGTAAAAATAGTGGTTACTCTTTTCTTTCACCTCTGTTGACTTCATATTCAAAACGCCAACTGTTCCTTTGTTGCATTTTTCTTTATTGTTTATTTTATTTTCTGAAATAAATATCTTCTAAATCTTAATTTCCCCCTTCATATCTATTTATAGTGTTTCTTGACAGCCCTAGGGGATTAATGACAGCCTTGTAAAGTAAATGTTTCAAATGTAGCAGTAGTTTTTTGAAACACTGCTTTCAGAGTGAAGAGTTGTAAGAGATTAAAACTCTTAGGACTTTAAGTTGATGAAATGATTTTGTTTAAAAAGTCTACAGAATTAGGCAGTGAGATGGCTTAGAGGATAAATGTGCTTGCTGCCAAGTCTGATAACCTGACTGCGGTCCCTGGAACAAGTGTTATGGAAAAGTACAAAAATCTCTACACACACACACACACACACACACACACACACACACACACACACACACACAGGGGAGGGCATGGGGTGTGGCATAATAAATAAGTGGAATGAAAAGAAACTGCTAAAAAAAGAAATCTAAATCTATTATCTATATTGGAAAGAAATGTGTATTCAGAAAGTACTTTTGGCATCTAGTATTCATCCTTTTAGGATATGATTCTTGTCTTTAAAATGGAAGACCTGTCTGGGTCTTATTAGTAAGAACCTGTTTATGAGGCGTTTCACACTAAGTTCTCTATCACCTCGGTAGAGTCGCTGACTTATGGTGCTAAATTGTTGCTGATTCTTGATTTCATCTTTCTGAGCATAAAATAATCCATTGCTTTCTTCTTCTTCTTCTTCTTCTTCTTCTTCTTCTTCTTCTTCTTCTTCTTCTTCTTCTTCTTCTTCTTCTTCTTCTTCCTCTTCTTCTTTTTAACTGAGCATGAAATTCTTATAGCTTTCCACTGAAGGGAGCACAGCTATTTGAATCTTTTATTTCCAAGTGATTTAAAATATCATGGTTTCTCAGGCATGTAGAATTTTAATAATTGCTTCTGCGATGTTGCTAAAAACTGTGTCAGAGCTCAATAATAATGCAGGCAACTACACATTCCTCCCCTCCATGGAATTAATTAAAACTATCTCCATATAGATATTGCAAGTGAAAAGACACACTCTTACTTAATAGTAAGACAACTTAACCATAAGTCAACAATAACCAGGAACAGTAATTGCAAATTTTACTTCTGGAAAAAGCCACAGAACAGTTTTTTAAGTGTTCACGCCCTCTCTCTCTCGACTTGGTTCCTAGCCTCCTCATGACAAGGGCTTAACATTGTTGTGTCTATTTATATAGCAGCAGTTCTTCTTGAGTAAAATATTATTTTAATTCTAAGCTTTTAAGTACAAACCAAATTGAAATTCCTCAGTAATTTACCATCATATGTCATCTTACCCTGGCATAAATGACTGTGCAAGTAAGGATCCAAGTTTAAGGCTCAGCTTTATCTCCAGACACTTGACATTATTTATTGTATGTGTCATCAGCCTGAGCTACTCATTACAACTTTAGACTGCCTGGTAGTCTGTTATCTTTGCCAATACTATGACTCAAGTGTATCCAGTTTTAGCAGAACATAACAGGCAGATGCAGCCTATATGATCTGACTCTTCTTTTGTATTGGTAAAATTATTTTCAGCCCAGATATCCATGACCATGTAAAGCAATCTAATATTCTTTTCTTATGTCTAGGAACCTTGCAGGTCACACAATTATTATGAGTAAATAAAATCTTTTTTTTTTTCAAGACAGTGTTTTCCTGTGTAGCCCTGGCTGTCCTGGAACTCACTCTGTAGACCAAGCTGGCCTCAAACTCAGAAATCTGCCTGCCTCTGCTTCCCAAGTGCTGGGATTAAAGGTGTGCGCCACCACTGCCTGAATAGTAAATAAAATTTTAAGGAAACTTAATTCTGCCTCCCCATTCATACTTCAGTGGTAACTGATATAGGGTAAATTTCATCAACTAATTAATACATGCGCAAGTACTATCTATTAAATTCTAACCAAATAGTGAGCACTGTAACCACAAATTTAGGATGCACATATATAAAATATTACTATTGTTCTTCTATAATTTTTATTTCCTTGTGAGTTTCTTGGTGGAAAATCATTTATTCTTAATTTAAAATTACCGAGGGCCCAATTTGTTCCAGAAACTTGGAAAGAGCCTTGTGTTTCACAAAAGAGTTCATCTGTAAGAAATGCAAAAATGTAACCCATCCTTCCATTAAGCCCTGCCAAAAGACTTCTTTACTCTTATGAAAACATACAGAATCTTCTTTTCAGTTCTTTTTGAAGAATGGGTATTCACACTCTGCAGCTATAGGAGACACTGTAGGTGTCAGTGTGACATTAATTGTTGCATACAGAAAATGTGTTTGTTCACAGAAGCGTCATGCAGCAAACATCCTTTCTCCTTAATGGATTAGAAAAATACAAATGACTTCTTATGTTGTGGATAATCTGTGTAGAGCTGGTCTTGATGGCCCTTACTTATAAGCCTGTGGTTGGCAGTCGATTGATGAGATCATTCTATTATTACAAGCTGGCCTTGATCACTGGTCTCTTTCTCACCTGGGTAATATTACAACATTCAGTAATCTTCCAGGGAACATTTATGTATTCTCAAAGCAAAAATAGAAGAGTAAAACAGAGACAGCTTTGTGTATGTGCGTGTGTGTGTGTGTGTGTGTGTGTGTGTGTGTGTGTTATTTTCTCTGAATAAACTTTATCTTTGTTCCTTTGTACAAAAGTGATAAGTTGGCCACACCTTCAAACAGAATATATGTTAACAAGTATAATCATAGAAAGACATGAAAGGCCCCACCCACTATCATAATCTTCCCCATTAAAGTAACTAGTCACTAAGAGGTGGATTCCAAGCTAAAGCAAGCAGGTCTCTCATGGTAAAGGATCCTACTACTTCGCATGGAATAAATCTCAAGGTGTGATGTAACTTTTAGAAAATTCTGAAAACCTATACTCTAAGAATTCTTGTAACTTCCTACTGTTACCTGGGCATCCGAAGTACCCACCACAGTGAGTTCAGAATTGATTGGATCATACCGATAAGCCAGATTTAACCATATTACAAGTAGATAGGTTTATTAGGAGGTAGCTCTAAGGTGGGTTCATCGTTTTCACAGGTGGAGGTCAGTAAAGCCACACATGCAGGTTAAAGCAAGGGAATTTTATAGAGTTTAGGCGAAGGGTAATGGCATCTCAGCTAGAAGCTGGGATTGTGTGCTTACATGGTCAAAAACCGAGCCCCTGGGCAGGCACTCTTTTTTGGGGGGGTTGACTGCAACAGATAGTGGTGATATGTTAGCCAGGACGTTTCTCCAACCTGGCAGAGGTATTTTCTCTATGTGGGTGGGGATGGGAAATTTAAGATGGGGTTTTTTAGCCTGTGCAGGGGCCCAGCATGGGTTCCAGCCTAACACATATGTTTTTTCTGTGATTTATTTCCCTTCTTATATCTACCTTAAACACACACACACACACACACACACACACACACGTGCTCTCAAGCACACAACTCTGTAAAATATGATCTTTTTTTTTCTTCCGTTTTTTATAAAAGCACTGGTTAGTTACATCTAAGTATGTATTTTATGCTTGGCCCAAGTGTTGTGTCCTCTATAGACTCTATAGCCTGACATCTCTGTACATGTAACTTCACTGTTTATCTAACTCCAGCCTTTAATATAAGTGCACCCAACGATACTTGCTGTCCTATCTTGTTCTCAAGTTATTGTGAAAGAAGGTATTGTGAAAGATTAGAATTCTTACTTAATTAGCAAAAACTTTCACTTCTAATTTTCGCTGTTGTTTTAATCATTCTCTAAGTACTTAACACATTGCAAAGAACATGCTGGTGTTGTTAACTGGCCGATTAAGTGATTCTCAACCTTTTCACCAGAGTGGTCCTTGTTATAAATATATGGAAAAGATTCTCTGTGGGTTTATTGAGAGTGGAGTTCTGTGCTGTGAGCCATGTAAAAGAGAGGCGATGCATTACACAAACCTACGAAGAAGGCTGCCTCTTTTAGCCCAAGTGTTTTTTGCTTCAGTGGTCTGTCTACCAAAGAATAGTTTCCATTCAAGTCACATGCTGATTTTTGAAAGAAAGAAAGAAAAGATGTCATGTGTCAATTGGGAGATCTGACACTTTGGGGAAGTAGCAGAGGAGAAATTTACTACTGTTATTTCATTGCTTTAGTTGTAAAGTCTGTATGTATTAGAAGCCAGGGGAATGGGAGTCCTCAGTGTTTAAGTCATCTGGTAAATCCCTGTAGGCTTCTGGAGGGGCCCTTGAGATGACAGGCATAAAGAAAATAGAGGTTAATCAATAGGAACATAGCAAAAGTCAAAATGTAGAATACTAACAGGTGGAACAAAATCTTTCATCAATGTCTTGAAGGTAACTCATGGTAGGAGAATTGAGGTATCTATAATAAAGATCACATTTACTTCATTGTGGTTCCTGTCATTCTGATAGATAAATAGGGATATCTGGTTTCCTGCTTATTTTGTAAAAACATTATAGAAAATAAACTCTCTCTCTCTCTCTGTTTGTGTGTGTGTATGTGTGTGTGTGTGTGTCTTTAAATGAAACTGAGGAACTTTCATAGAAGCAATTAAAAACATCTTCAGCTTTGATTCACTCCTTTGCAATATTTCAGTTTTACATCAGACACTTCAGTACTGTATAAAAATAGTAAGCCAATTTCTTAACTGAAAATATAATTTAAAGGCTAAATATGCTTAAATTATATTTAGGAAAAATCAAAATTAGCCTCATCTTGTAAGTTTTTAAAAATGCTTACAAATTATGAAGATAGTTTGATTTAATGACACTAAGTGACTTTTTAAGGTAGGCCAAGTATTTTTATACCAATATGAAATTTAGTGTTAGAAAAAAAGTATATTTGGTGTTAATATTTTTCTGCGTGTTTACATATGAAGGGAAACTAGATCTTTGAAACAGCAAGCAACTTCTGAATTAATAATACCATTTCCTAGAAATCATCTAGTCATTTCAGCTTTGGGTTTATCTGAAATAACTTTGAGAACTTTGGTCTCTGGAATTGAAGAGGATTATAATATTCTCACAGATCTCCTTGAATTATGTAAAGTGTAGTTTGAGCCAATACTATGGAAAGCAAGATTAAAACCTTCCCAATGTATAAAGAACAAGTTAATAAGACTCCATCAGTCCTCCGATGAGCAATGGGGAGTCACGTGTCTTTAGGCATTACTCATTTCTCCTGCTGATGCTTTGTCCTTGTAAGTAAAACTAGTTCTTTCTAAGTACAGGAAGCCACTGGAGAACAACAATGAATACTTTTGTACTCTCATTGTGTCCAACCAAGAGACGAAGTAAGTTTGATTTCAAGATCTGTCCTTAAAAAAAAAAAATCTCTTCAGTGATACAAGCTTCAAAGTATTATATTGAAAACCTGTAAGAAAATTAATGCATCTTGCTTTAAAAGTTATAAAACATGATGTATGTGTTTCATAGGTAATAACACGCACATAGGTAAGAACACATTCCTTCCTAAATTCTGCCCCCTGTGCTGATTTGAAACCCCTGATGCTAAGCAGGCAAGCCATTTCACTGGTGTGGAAGGCATGCAGCTCACAGAGAGAATCCCTTCTGGCTATTTTGTAAGCCTAATACAATTCTCTGTGTTTTCTTGACATTTGCTTTTGACACCCCAACCAGTTTCCTGTCTTGTTTAGGATCCCAGTGGAGTCAATCTACAGGAAGAATAAGGGAGTCTGGTTGTTAGACTCTGTCCAATAAAGATGACCTACATTCCTACTTTCAGTTGTTAGGCCTTTAAACCTGGGGTGGGTTTGTGTAGGTCCTTGCTGGAGACATAGAACTGGTCCACAAGAGAAATTCTGAAGAGGCATTGGGAATATATACTATTTTAATGGTAAACAAGTCATCCTGGAAGGGAGGCAAGGAGGTGAGAGGGAGAGAGGGAGAGAGGGAAGGAAGGAAGGAAGGAGGGAGGGAGGGAGGGAAAGAAGGAAGGAAGGAAGGAAGGAAGGAAGGAAGGAAGGAAGGAAGGAAGGAAGGAAGGAAGGAAGGGAGAGCCTTTAGAAATAAACCATAAACTCCCCCTGCACATTTAGATTCTCAAGTCTGCAAGTAAACAAGGCAGCAGGGAACATTGTGAGAGACCAGGCAAACCAGGGGATATCACCACTTGTTACAGCACTTGACATTAATTAAACCGATTTTAAATAAAGAAGGTGTTATTTTTTTATTGCATGCAATATTTACATTAATTATGCCAAATGCAGATTTTTTTTAAAACGAAGTCATCTGTACTCTAAATAAATTTGTTCTTTTCAGAGACTAACAGGATACATTAGCACAGGAGTTCTGCATGGTTTTGCTTTGCTCATGTAAAATTAAAGTGCCCTGCTGGAGAAGCCTTCCTCTCCACATCACACAGTGCTCCCGTTCCTTTTTCCCCTGTGGAATCATTAGTGAGTGAGCTACCTCTGCAGCACTGGGGGATAAGGAGCGATCTTTTCTGTTCTCACAGCTTGTGGCCTAGAATGGTTTTCTTGGGGGTATAAAACTCTGACCAAAGGCTAGTTCCTGCTTCCTATTAGTCTCCCAGATGGGTTGATTTCCTAAAGCTAGTAATTATGAGTCTACTACGATGAAGGTGATTATGAATGTTCTTTTCAGAACTCACACTTCTTCAAACTCCCTTTCCCACGCAGTCACGTCATCTCTTTCAGGTGCTTACTTGTGCCTTGTACCTTCTCCTCAGGGGTCTTTTGCTCAGGGATCTTGAAGACTATTTCTGCATTCTTATGTTTTCCCATAGTCCCGTGGGCCTTTAATTATACATTTGTGGGTGCCATTATTTGATCATGTCTTTCTCTTATTAGAATGTGACCCCCCGTGAGGAACGTATCTCTTGGTCTCCTTGTACATCTCAGAGTCTCTCAGTGATTTCAGAGAGCCTGGAATAGAAAGATAAATCAACATATGTTGTGAATAAATTGATTGAAAATAAAGAAATAAATGAACTATTTTCTCATCTTTTCACTACTGTCTCTTTAATTGGCCTGTTGAGGATGGTAGCCAGGCCTAGCATGTGAGAGCTGTCATGGCCCTCTCTTTGATCTCTCATGTGTCTTTTAGTCTTCATCCCAATATCCGAGTTCAACAACTCAAACAGGAAAATTGTAGCTGAAAGAATTTTGCTATCAAAAACAGACAATAGCAAAGCAGAACATGGCAGGGTAGGTTTACTGCTGAGAGACAATAGTCTAACACATGGCCCAGAAGGCAAGAGACAGAATGGAGCCTCCTTTTAAATCAGTTCCCAAGGGTAATGCAGGTTTTGGTAAAACATACATATATTAGAAGAAAGAAATAAAAAGGAAAAAAAAAAAGAAACTTGACTGCTTCTAGGTAATGTGGAGGAAAAGGTTTAGTTTATTGTAGATATTTAGAAGAGCAAAGCCAGGACAGAAACATTTGGGAGAGTCCAGAGTATATATCAAGCTGAGTTGGGTCATGTGGGAAGAGGGAGAGAACAGAGAGGGAGAGGGAGAGGGAGAGGGAGAGGGAGAGGGAGAGGGTGGGGAGACCAGATGCAGCAGGCAGGAGACCCAAAGGAACAAAGAGAGTGGATAACCAAAGTGGTTGAATTATTGATGGAAGATCAGCCTAGTCCCCTGGGCTAGAGAGTTCAGGGTAGAGGGCAGAGTATGTCAGCCAGGAGGGCTCTGTAATAGGTAGGGACTGAGGGATGCAGGAAAAACCTGGTGATCAGATCCAGGTCATCCTTGACATGTTAATGCACTGCAGCCATTTGTCTTGGGTTTGAAATTTAACAATATATATCACAGTAACCTCTATTTAGATGATAATTCAATGTAATATGAACTTGTACACTAGATCTTTGAAATAAAATATTTTTATTCCATGATGACCTATGTCTTAGTCAGGGTTTCTATTCCTGCACAAACATCATGACCAAGAAACAAGTTGGGGAGGAAAGGGTTTATTCGGCTTATACTTTCATACTGCTGTTTATCACCAAGGAAGTCAGGACTGGAACTCAAGCTGGTCAGGAAGCAGGAGCTGATGTAGAGGCCATGGAGAGATGTTTTTACTGGCTTGCTTTCCATGGCTTGCTCAGCCTGCTCTCTTATAGAACCCAAGACTGCCAGCCCAGAGATGGTCCCACCCACAAGGAGCCCTTGATCACTAATTGAGAAAATGCCTCACAGCTAGATCTCATGGAGGCATTTCCCCACCTGAAGCTCCTTTCTCTGTGATAACCCAGCTGTCTCAAGTTGACACAAAAACTAGCCAGTACAACCTATTTTGGTAACAGTCTTTGGGCAACCATACTTATTAAATTACCTCATGTTAAAATGCCTCAGGGAAGAGAATCTTCTGGGTTTTAGTTGTTTGTTTTCTTTTGTTTCTGTTTTTAAGGGAGTTTTCATTTGAAACAAAGGAATGTTAGCAGATAATTTTAAGATAAGCTACAGAATACCCATCTGAAACTTGTTATTAAAACTGTACAAGCATTAATGACACACTTCATTATTTTGATGGGTATCTATCATGGTGCTAAACACTATTGACTACTGACATGTGATAGGCTCTGGAGAAGAGAAATATCAACCTCTTTTGCTATGTGACTCAAACATTCCAAGACTTGTTGGGTAGCCTGTGTTTTAATTATTTATTCATTTACCTACTATTTTCTGCCTTCTATTGAGAATAGATTCTTTCCTCAGGGAATACATACTGAAAACAGTTTCCTTTCTCTCTATTCCTCCCAGTTCCTCCCCACTTCTCCTCCCATCCAGATATACCCCCTTTCTGTCTCTCATCAGAAAAACAACAGCAACAACAACAATAACAACAACAGCAACTCTAGGCTTCTAAGAGATAACAAGCAAACACAACACTATAAAATATAAGATAAACCAAAACCATGACATTGAAGTTGGATAAAACAAACCCACAATTGAAAAAGAGCCCAAGAGAAGGAAGGCAAAAGAATGAGAGATCTACTCATCAACACACTCAGGATTCCCATTAAAACACTAAACTGACAGCTATAATTTGTATGCAGAGGACCAAGTGCAGACTCTTGAAGGTCCTATACATACTACCTCAGTCTCTGAGCTCATAGGATCTTTTCTGAGTTGATTTAGAAGGCCTTGTTTTTCTAATGTTCTCTATCCCCTTAGGTTCTTAAACTCTATATAGTGCCATCTTCTTGGAGGTGAGTGGTCTGCTATCATTGACTAGTCAGCAAGTCCTAAAAGTAGACCATATATCCCTCACTTTGATTGGAACAACATCAATAGTCATTGTAATTCTGGAGACTGTAAAATCCCAGTAACACAGTGGTCACACCTGTGGCTCTAATCACATGTAGCTCTTTCTTATTTTGTTGTTGTTTTGCTTTTTGTTTTCGTTTGTTTGCTTGTTTGTTTTGTTTTGTTCACTTTTTCCTTATGGAAGAACCAACTACCTTTTAGGGAACATTACTTATAATATGAAGGAATTGCACAAAATTGCAATATTAGAAAGAATAAAAAAGTTGAAAAAAAAAGGAAAGCCTAGGAAAACTGACTTACATACAGGGGCTATAAAAAATGTTTAATTATATTTAATAGCAGTCAATTAAAGCATGGCCTAGGGTGGTTTGAAGGCAAAGTGTCAGAGTGAAAAATTACTTCATGCATAAGCTTGCCACAAAGGGCCACAAAAGATTTCTCCAAACAGCACTTTTCTTGAGGTTAAATGGTAAAACCATGAGTTTGCTGGTTCAACAAATTAAACTTCTAATCGGGATCATATTTCACGGGATTAGTTCTGAATATATAAATTGCTTGTTACAGAGACCATCTTACTTATTTCAATTTCTTAGTCTGAGATCAGAATAGACACAAATAGAGCTAGAGATAGCCTAAGCTAATGTTTACTCATTTTTTATTTTATTCTGCTGTGGTGGTCTTTGCTCTGATGTTTATTTTTCTTGACTTGATGGTCTGTCTTAATGTGATGATTTGGTGTGGAAATCACTAATAATGTAATATATATATATATATATATATATATATATATATATATATATATATATAACATGAATTTTAGCATGGGGATATGAATGGTAGATTCCCAAATAGTTATTAAAAGTAATGAAACTAAAATAGGTCATCTAAAATAGAGTCACACTTTAATTGTCATATTGTTTTCTTGTAAATTGGAAGTCATACATTTTTATTGTATCAAACTCTAAAATTATGCAAGTATAGCTCACTTGTGTTTCATGCAACAGTTCTTGCAGCTGAGCCATAGTATCAGATAATTAAATATATCTTCTTCTCCTCTGATTTGGATTTCAAAATGGTCATTGCTTTGAGGTAAAGCTGTTGCTCTCTTCAAAGCTCCTATTTGAAGGCCACATTGCTGGTGCTGTTGGTCATGAACTTGGCTTTGCTTATGATGGCTGTATGTGATAGATATATAACAACACCTATGCCTATATACAGAGTACTTTGTAATTTTATGAGGTCCCATTTGTCAATTCTTGATCTTAGATCATAAGTTGTTCAGGAAAATTTCCCCTGTGCCCATGTGCTCGAGGCTCTTCCCCACTTTCTTTTCTATTACTTTCAGTATATCTGACTTTATATGGAGGTCCTTGATCCACTTGGACTTGAGCTTTGTACAAGGAGATAAGAATGGATTTATTTGCATTCTCTGCATGCTAACCGCCAGTTGAACCAGCACCATTTGTTGAAAATGCTGTCTTTCCCCCTAGCTTTTATTATTGTCTTGTGACCAAGGGGGTTTGAACAGCAGTTATGAGTATGATGTTATATTCACTGCTGCTATTTACCAGAGCCTGTGTTAAAATGTGGATGAATAGTCTCTGGCAAGGGAGATAGCTTAGCAAGAAAATCAGCTGCTGTGGTGAGAACCTAAGTTTTAATCTTCAGAACCCACATAAAGCTAGATATGGTATCAGGCATCTCTAATCCCATGGTTAATACAGCAAGAAGTGAGGCAAAGATAGCTGACTCCCAAGAAGCTAAAAGGCCAGCTCACTGGGTATGTGATGGTGATTACTAGACAGTCTCTCAAACAAAGGGGAAGGCAAGTGTGGCCTTGCACTACATACATTCAAATACCTGAGCATATGACAGGAACATGAACATACAGGCACACACATAATGATGGTTTTAAAGATTGACTAAATGAGGTTTTAAAGATGTCAAGGCCCAGTTACCTAATTGTAAAATGGGCATAATGATGGTTATGAAATTTACATGAAGGATTTAATATGAATTTATTACAATAGAATATTTCCTATACCTGTAGATTTAATAACTAAAATAACTCATAGACAGAGGAGGAAGAACTGCCAAGATTATAAATTTTGTTCCTTCAATGACATAGTAGCTATTAGATAGTTTAAAATAATTTAAAAATTATTCTCTCCTATATTACATCCTATCAACAATTCATACTTCTCTCTCTGTTACAACTCACCCCTACCACATACCTCCCCTCTATTACAGATATATTCATCCTCCATTTCCCTCCAGAAAAGGGAAGTTCCCCCAGGGATATCAACCAAATATGGCATACCAAGTTGCAATAAGACTAGATACCTTCCTTCATATCAAGGTTGGATAAGGCAACCCAATATGAAGAAAAGTGTCCCATAAGTAGCCAAAAGTCAGAGATAGCTCCTGATCCTACTGTTAGGCATCCCATAAGAAGACCAAGATACACAAACATAGTTATATGCAGAGTAGCTCGGTCAGATCCATGCAGTCTTTCTGATTGTTGG
This sequence comes from Mus minutoides, assembly GCA_902729485.2. Classification (NCBI taxonomy): domain Eukaryota; kingdom Metazoa; phylum Chordata; class Mammalia; order Rodentia; family Muridae; genus Mus; species Mus minutoides. Next base: position 504,676 of record LR750132.1, read on the forward strand.
TTCAGTCTCTATGAGTCACTACAATCCCAGGTTAGTTGATTTTGTTGGTTTTCTTGTAGTGTCTTTGAACTTTTTGGCTCCTTCAATTTTCCCTTCTACTCTTCTGTAGGATATCCTATACTCCACCTAATTTTTGGCTGTGTGTCTCTGTATTTGTATCAGTTGCTGGATGAAACCTCTCTGATAACGGTTATGCTAGTCTCTGGTCTATAGAGATAGCAGAGTATCATCAGAAATCATAGAAATTACATATTATCTACAAATACCTAGATTTAGGACTGTGCTCACCAAAAGAAAATGGTAATTTTATGTTATTCTCTGCATCTCTGTCAAATATGTATATATTTTGCTTTATATTTGTACAAATTCTCTGAAATGAGAACATTGATGTATGCCAGTTGTGCTGTTCAAATAGGTAAATTTAATTAAACCTACATTTGCATTTTGCCATCATGGTTTTGCTAGGCCAAGAGCCTTGAATTTGACTCTCTCCTGAAGTAGCCTGAGCTTAAGGTACCTACTATGTATCTTACTATAACCAACTCTTGGCCTTCCAAGTTTGAGTGTAAAATAAACCATCCTGTCAGATGAGAACCTAGATACACATGCTAGTTCTACTGGAGGGAGAAAGGTGATGTCATTCTATTTAAATCAAAAGCTCATTTAAAATATTAGGAGTAGGACCTCTTTGGGAGACTACTGCCATTATTCTTGCAGAATGACCTCATCAAATTTGGTATGCTACTTTTTTTTTTTCTCCAATACAAATCTGCGGCGCACCTCCCTGCCTCCATCGACCAGCAAGAAAGTCACGCCACCAACGGGATCTTCTCAGTCAGCTTTATTCTGGAGCACCTTGATAGTAGATTCCCAGGACCCTGGACAGCAGCAGAGCTGCTGCTTTTATAGTCTCCCAGGGAGGGGGAGGGTGTGTCGTAGTGGTTGTGGATTGGTGCACCAAGCCACACCCATTAGCATATTGCCCATTCATTGGTGTCACAAGCAGTGCCTCATTAGCATATTTTCCCTTCGGGAGGGGCTACTGCTTGAGGAGGGCCTGAGGAGAGAGCTGTGCATGCACACTAGGCTCTCCTCCCTGGCAGCCTGCCGGTCCTGCGCCATCTTGTAATGGGGCAGAGCCACAGGCCTTCCCGGAGTCGGAAGGCCTTCCCGGAACTTGGGCGGCTTTGCCGGTCAGAGCTCGGGCGGCCACCGGCGGTCAGAGCCAGCCAGCGCCTCCTACACAAATCTGCTCCTTAATAGGGGGGATCCATACAATTTTTTTGTGGAACTCTGTCCTCTAAGAACAATATGGAGATCTTCCATGAATCAGGCTTGCTTATAGAAGGGGGTGGGTGGTGAGGATGGTCATCATGAGAATTCTAGTCCCTGGCATTTTAGTCCCTTGCTCTCTTCTGCAGACTTAATTTCTCAGCTGGAGGTAATTCTGTCCATGGTCCTGTTTTTGTGGATGGTAGTGGAGTACACATAGTGTGAAAGATTAGCTGAGGGGAGACTCCATGAATGCAGCTGTGTAGGTTGCCCACCACATGTATATGTAACCACTGGGCAATGGTCCTGTAAGTCAGGAATTAGTGAACTAGATACCTAGTGGTTCATCTGTTCACCAAGCTAGGCCAGTGTTCCTCATCTGTCCCACCACAGTGGTAATAATGTAGGCTGCACTCACCAGAAATGAAGGCAGAGCTAGTTGTAGAGCTAGATGGAAGAAAAAAAGCTTTCCTGTATTGAGAGCATAAATCACAGGTGTGGAGTAGGTATTGATAATACATCAATTTATTTCTCAATAAATAAAAATGCTCTGAGGTAATGGAGTGTTTTCTGTCTTGAGAGCATTTCAGAAAGATGGACTAATTTATCATTATTTACAAGCCAATTAATTTTCGTCACCTTGGGTAGGAATTGTAATTATGCCAAGACTGGCAGATGGGGAAAAAGAAACTGGGGAGAGAATCAAAAGAGAATTGTAAATTTGATAGTGAATTAAGCGGATATTTACAGTTCAATTTAAATAACATTAAACAACACTGAAGTGGATTAGTTTTTGCAGAGGCACCATTACAAATACTGTTGGGGTATTGGTCTTTTTGTGTTAAGCTACTTCCTTATTCTTTCATTTGTTCACTCATTCATTCATTCATTCATGCATGCATGCATGCATGCATTCTTTCATTTATTCATTTAATTCATCCTTTTAATGAATAATATTGAGCATTATGTAGATATACACAAATACAAAAATACAAAAATGAATATGATACATTAGTAGTTCTTGAGAATCCTGCAGCAACTTGAAAAAACATGCAAGCAAATAATAAAAATAGCTTTATAGAGACTAAAAGACGAAGAATCAAGTGTGCATGCTGAGCTGGTGCGAGAAAGGCAGATCTTTACTTCCTCAGCAGAACACTAGAGAGTCAGAGAACACTGGACATGTGAATAAAATGGTAAGTGAGCTTATTGTGTACAGAACATTTTCTGGAGCAGGTTTCTAATATCATTTTAAAGAATAAAATAAGATACAACCAGATACAAAAAGTAACACATTGAAATTGGACAAAACAAAAGGAAAAGAGCCAAGATAAAGTATAAGGATCGGAGACCCATTTGTTTACACGCTCAGGAATCTGATAAAAATACTAAACAGGAAGCCACAATAGGAGGACCTGGTACAGGTCTCTATAGGCTCTGTACATCTGGTACAGGTCTGTCTCTATACGCTCTGTACATCCAGTACAGGTCTCTATAGTCTCTGTACATCTGGTACAGGTCTCTATAGGCTTTGTATATGCTTCCTCAATCTCCTTGTTCATATGAGCTTTGATGATGTTGATTTAGAGGGCTATGTTTCCTTGGTGTCCTCCATCACCTCTGATTCTTACACTCTAACTTTTCTTCTGCAGGGTTTCCTGAGCACTGAGGAAAGGACTTGATGAAGACATCCTGTTTAGGGCTGAATGTTCCAAGGTCTCTCACTCTCTGAATAATGTCTATCTGTGGATCTCTGTATTCATTCCTGTTCATTTAATCCTATAACAGGATGATTCTCTGATGAAGGCAGACCAAGGCACTGATCTATGAGTCTAGCAGTATGTCATTAGGAGTTATTTTATTGACTCCTAAAACAATACATATGGGAATATATTATTTTAAGAACATGAGTATTTGTTATTACTCTGGATACCTGGGCTATCTACTCTCAGGTTCTTAGTTACCCAGTGTCAGATATGGGTTCCATCTCATGAAGTGTAGAGAGAGCCTTAAGTCAGGTTGGTTACTCCCACAAGCTTTGTGACATCATTGTAATATTGCTCACAGGCAGGAGAGCACTATAGAGTAAGGGGTTTGTGACTGGGTTGGCATATTTAAGTTTCTGGTTTTGTACCATGCAGAGTACCCTCACATATGAAAGATACTTCAACACAGGATAGAAGCTCTATGTAGGCACCAGCTGGACTTCTCCATGTTCAATGAGCTGGGTAGATGTTTTCCTCAGCAAGGAGATCTTAAAGCCGGTTTTGTGAAGAGCAACTTATAGTTTTGGCCACAGCCAGGAGATTTCTATGGGACTTCTTTTATAAATAATTCAATTAGATATAACCTAATCCTGGTACTGGAAAATTCATTTAGTGACAAGAGATGTTCATTTGGGGCTCTGCCACTGCCATTATTTGGTAGCTCCATTCAAATATTTTTCATATATGTATGTATTTTATAAAACTTCTACTTTTTTGGTTTCCATATGACCCTTTAGATGGCATTGAATTAGTTCTTTTCGCATTTTCTGTTTTATCTCCCACTCCCTAATCCCACTTAATCATCCCCTTCCATCCACCATCCAACCATCTACAACTTTTAGATAGTTAACCTTTCCATTTTTAAAAAATTTTAATTAGATATTTTCTTCATTTACATTTCAAATGCTATCCCAAATGTCCACTATACCATCCCTTTTCCCCCACCCTGCTACCCTACCCACCCACTCCCATTTCTTTCCAGCTTTGGGTATTATAAATAAGGCTGCTATGAACATAGTGGAGCATGTGTCCTTATTACCAATTGGAACATCTTCTGGATATATGTCCAGGAGAGGTATTGCAGGATCCTCCAGTAGTGCTATGTCCAATTTTCTGAGGAACCGCCAGACTGATTTCCAGAGTGGTTGCAGAGGCTTGCAATTCCACCAACAATGGAAGAGTGTTCCTCTTTCTCCACATCCTTGCCAGCATCTGTTGTCACCTGAATTTTTGATCCTAGCTATTCTGACTGGTGTGAGGTGGAATCTTAGGGTTGTTTTGATTTGCATTTCTGATGATTAAGGATGTTGAGCATTTTTTCAAGTGCTTCTCAGCCATTCGGTATTCCTCAGTTGAGAATTCTTTGTTTAGCTTTGTGTACCATTTTTTAATGGGGTTAATTTGATTTTCTGGAGTACACCTTCTTGAGTTCTTTATATATATTAGATATTAGTCCCCTATTTGATTTAGGATTGGTAAAGATCCATTCCCAACCTGTTGGTGGCCTTTTTATCTTATTGACAGTATCTTTTGCCTTACAGAAGCTTTCCAACTTTATGAGGTCCCATTTGACAATTTTCTATCTTTCAGCACAAGCCATTGCAGTTCTATTCAGGAATTTCCCCCCAGTTTCCATATCTTTGAGGCTTTTCCCCACTTTCTCCTCTATAAGTTTCAGTGTCTCTGGTTTTATATGGAGGTCCTTGAACCACTTAGACTTGACCTTAGTACAAGGAGATAAGAATGGGTCAATGCGCATTCTTCTACATGCTAACTGCCAGTTGTGCCAGCACCATTTGTTGAAAATGTGCTGTCAAGCTGCTTGTATATTCCCTCTCCAGTTTTTTTTGGAGGTACTCAGAGCTATGAGTTTTCCTCTTTGGAATGCGTTCATTTTGTCCCATAAGTTTGGGTATGTTGTGGCTTCATTTTCATTAAACTCTAGAAAGTCTTTAATTTCTTTATTTTTTCTTTCTTGACCAAGGTATCATCGAGTAAATTGTTGTTCAGTTTCCATGTGAATATTGGCTTTCTGTTATTTATGTTGTTATTGAAGAGCAGCCTTAGTCCATGGTGATCTGATAGGATGCATGGAACAATTTCAATATTTTTGTATCTGTTGAGGTCTGTTTTGTGACCAATTATATGGTCAATTTTGGAGAAGGTACCATGATGTGCTGAAAAGAAGGTATATCCTTTTGTTTTAGGATAAAATGTTCTGTAGATATCTGTTAAATCCATTTCTTTCATAGCTTCTGTTAGTTTCACTTTCTCTCTGTTTAATTTCTGTTTCCAGGATCTGTCCATTAATGAGAGTGGGGTGTTGAATTCTCCCACTATTATTGTGTGAGGTGCAATGTGTGCTTTGAGCTTTACTAAAGTTTCTTTAATGAATGTGGTTGGCCTTACATTTGGAGCATAGATATTCTGAATTGAGAGTTCATCTTGGAAGATTTTACCTTTGATTAGTATGAAGTGCTCCTCCTTGTCTTTCTTGATCACTTTGGGTTGGAAGTGGATTTTATACGATATTAGAATGGCTACTCCAGCTTGTTTCTTCAGACTGTTTGCTTGGAAAATTGTTTTCCAGCCTTTCACTCTGATGTAGTATCTGTTTTATTTATTTATTTATTTATTTATTTTTATTTTTTTTTTTTTACCTGAGATGGGTTTTCTGTATGCAGTAAAATGTTGGGTCCTGTTTGTGTAGCCAGTCTGCTAGTTTATGTCTTTTTATTGGGGAATTGAGTCCATTCATATTAAGAGATATTAAGGAAAAGTAATTGTTGCTTCCTGTTTTTTTTTTTTTTCTTTTTGGTTGTTGTTGTTAGAGTTGGGATTCTGTTATCGTGGCTGAGTTCTTTTACGTTTGTTGAATGATTTCTTTCTTGCTTTTTCTAGGGCATAGTTTCTGATGTTGTACTGGTGTTTTTCTGTTATTATCCGTTGAAGGGCTGGATTTGTGGAAAGATATTGTGTGAATTTGATTTTGTCATGAAATACTTTCATTTCTCCATCTATGGTAATTGAGAGTTTTGTTGGGTATAGTAACCTGGGCTAGCATTTGTGTTCTCTTGGTGTCTGTTTAACATCTCTCTAGGATCTTCTGGCTTTCATAGTCTCTTGTGAGAATTCTGGAGTAATTCTAATAGGCCTGCCTTTATATGTTACTTGACCCTTTTCCCTTACTGCTTTTAATATTCTGTCTTATTTAGTGCATTTGTTGTTCTGATAATTATGTGTCAGGAGGAATTTCTTTTCTGGTCCAGTCTATTTGGAGTTCTGTAGGCTTCTTGTATGTTCATGGGCATCTCTTTCTTTAGGTATGGCAAGTTTTCTTCTATAATTTTTTGAAGACATTTTCTGACTCTTTAAGTTGAAAATCTTCATTCTGATCTACTCCTATAATCTGTAGGTTTGGTCTTCTCATTGTGTCCTGAATTTCTTGGATGTTTTTAGTTAGGATCTTTTTGCATTTTGTATTTTCTTTGTTTGTTTTGTCCATGATCCCAATGGAATCTTCTGCACTTGAGATTCTCTCTTCCATCTCTTGTATTCTGTTGCTGATGCTCGTATCTATGGTTCCTGGTTTCTTTCCTACAGTTTCTATCTCCAGAGTTATCTCCTTTTGGATTTTCCTTATTGTTTCTACTTCCATTTTTAGATCCTAGATGCTTTTGTTCAATTCCATCACCTGTTTGTTACTCTTTTCCTCTAACTCTCTAAGGGATTTTTGTGTTTCTTCTTTAAATGCTTCTAGTTGTTTACCTGTGTTTTCCTCTGTTTCCTTCTTAAAGTCCTCCATCATCATCATGAGAAGTGACTTTAGATCCATGTCGTGTTTTTCTGGTGTGAGTGTGTATCCAGGACTTGCCATGGTGGGAGAGTTTGGTTCTGATGATGCCAAGTAACCTTGGTTTCTGTTACTTCTGTTCTTAAGTTTGCCTCCTGCCATCTGATTATCTCAAGTGTTTGCTGTCCTCAATATATCTGATTGGAGCCTGTCCTTCTTATAATCCCAGTTGATTCTGGACTCCTCCGAGTCCAGCTTATACTGTGATCCTTTGATTGTGGGATCCTGTGAACCTGAGATTCTGGGTGTGTCAGAGTTCTTGGCAGTCAAGTTCCACTTAGACCCTGAAATTCTGGTGTGACCCAGCTCCTGTTATCCTGGGATACTGTTATCCTAAGATCCTGGGTGTGTTACAGTGCTTGGGAGTGGTGTCTCCTCTGAGGAGTGTGGAGGTGTCTGGTCAGTGGTCCCAAGAACGCTTGGAGAATCCTCTAGGGACCATGGGGGTGTCCACAAACTCTGAGCCCAAGGTGACCCAGTGCTGGCTCCTACTGGATGGAACTTGTGCCCCTGGTCTGGCTGATTTTCTGATTCCCTAATGCTGTCTCAGGTCCTGCACAATTGGATTGGGACAGAAGTTGTGTTCCACTTACCAATTGGCCCAAGATTGCATAGAGAGTCTTCTAGGGACAATGGGGGTGTCTGCCAACTCCACGCCCAAGGTGACCCGGTGCTGGTGCCGAGCAGAAGGGACATGTGCCCTTGGTCTGGCTGATATTCTGCTTACCTAATGCTGTCTCAGGTTCTGCTCAATTGGATTGGAAAAGAAGTTGTGTTCCACTTAGCAGTGGTCCCAAGATCTCGTGGAGAGTCCTCTAGAAACCGTGGGGGTGTCCGCCGACTCTGCGCCCAAGGTGACCCCTAGTTAACCTTTCCTAATGAGATCTGCACACCTCTTCCCAGTCCTTTACTCTATACTTACCATCTATGATTCTACAGTTGTAGCTTGGTTTTCATTTACTTAACAACAAATATCCTATCCTAAGCTTCTTATTAGGGTTGGGTTCTAGCTTTACAAATTTGGGTTTGAGGGGTTGATAATAGCTAGGCTAGCAAATATCAGTAGGGGGTCAGTGTTTTCTGTGTGTCTGTATCTAGACCTCAGCTGGATCAAAGTAGTTTTGAAAATAACTATCAGAAATTATTTCTCAATACTACTAAGATGAGAGTAATATAAGCTTCCTGAGTTTTGATTATCTCCACTCACTAATAAAGAATGACTGGTATTTAAGAGAGTGGCAAAGACCAGCAGAACTCTTAAGGAGACACAAAAAGATCACTAGCGATATATTGCAGATTAAAGATGCTGAAGAGATATGGAGTTAGAAAGTATGTAGAAGGAACCCCATGGAAGTGTGGAATTAAACACTGAGCTGAATACCAGCAGGACTCCTGATTAAATTATTTTTTCTGAGAAATTAATGCTCAGATGTTGAAACCTAATACTTGGGAGGGTGTGCTAGAAGAAGCCTCTCCTGATGTGGGTAATCTATGATCTTGTTTAGAGAAACTGAGGAGGGGGAGAGTAAGCTGTGAAAGGGATTTCTGTAAGGAAATATAATAATCAGATTTATATTTTAAGGTTAGAGATTAATTTACTAGTAGAGCGCATATCTCACATATACAGGCACTCAATTTGACCTCCAGTATTGATAAAAGTGTATAATTTAAAAGTATTTCAGTAGTATGGTGGAGAATGAATTTGAACCTGGGACAAAGACTAGAATTGAAGACTGAACACTATAACATGTTTTTTAGGAATGAAGGTGGAAATATTGAGGTAGAGAGTTTGATATTGGCTTAATAAAAAAAATCTGCAATGGGTAGCATTATGTTGTAGCTTTTGACCTGGAAGATAAAGTAGTTTTGAAGAAGAACATCTCCAGTCATATTTAGTGCATCTGGAGAAACACTTCATTGTTCATGACTTAGCTCAATGTTTGAATTGTGCACCACAGAGTTAGTGGCTCACAATGAGCCAAAATTGTACTGTGGAGTGAAAGACAATAAGATCTCAGTTGGATTGCAAAGGTCCTAAACAGCAAAACATCTGGTTGACTGTAAGACACAAACATAATGACTATAATTATTATGATTAACAACAGAGAAAAACTTGACTGTTAGAAGTATTTCAAAAGAAGAATTGATAATATTTTGTTACTATTTAGGTGTGACTAATGGGGGAGATGAAAGATGAAATTAATAGTAAAATAAAATTGGGAGGAAAATCTGAGTTCATTGTGCACTGCTAAAATTGGTAAGGCAGAAGGTTGATAGATGGAATAAGATTACACAATGACACGAAGATGACAGGTACTCCTGCAAGAGAATGGAGACTCATTGGGTACCTGAAGCTACTGAAGTAGAACTCAGACAAAAGCCTTGGGTATACTCTGAGCTGGTCCAGGCCTTACTCCAGCTGTGGTATTAGAATGAGAAACTGCATTAACTTTAGTTGTTGCAGCGAGCAGGTAGTTATTGTTTTCTTAGAGGACATTGCTGTATCTAAAGCTGAAAACTCTGCTTCCCAGGATATGTCTCTTATTGATGAAATATAAGAAAAGTTCAGACTATTTATCAGAATGTAAACATTTTAAAAGTAGATCACTTCTTTTAGAGTGAAGAACTGCAGCTCAAAGTTCTTACTTTTCTTTTGTATTCTGTGGGCATCAGTAACTGAATAATGGTCTCCATAAAGATCTGTGAGTTTAGATGATCAATACAGGGTAAACTGTGGCCTCATCTCTTCAGGGATAAGCTTTAGAAGATTCCCTGTTCTTCCTCTTTCAAGCTACAGAATGGTCAGAGAGAGTTACCTGTACAGAAGTTTTTGGAGTATACTTACATAAGAATAGAAATGCAGTTCTGACAACTTCTAATTTAGTTTTGGTCATGTATTCCCTAACTCCAAGTTGAAAGTTTTATCCTACATAGATTAATGTAGGATCTCCAGACTGCTAATGAAACTTAAGGGCAACAGTTATAGGAAAGGCCATTTTATTGCTACCTTGCATTCTATTTATTTATTTTTCCAGGAGGAGTCGTAGTCCACTCTCAAGCCCGTGAAATGTTTACAGTGCAAAGACACATTGGTACTTTAGGTTTTCTACTGATAAAGTCTTTCCCAGTGAATTTCAGTTATTCTTCTCAGACCATTTTGAGAGAAATGTAAATCTGTTTCATGACATCTGCTTCAAAAGTAATTTCTACCAATTTATTTCAGCCCACATTAGGGCTTTTGGAGCAGGATGCTCTGTGGTGCTCTAACTTCAGCTATTTCACACAACTGACCAGTGCAGTGTCAATTAAAATAAACTACTGTCCTTTTCAGTCAGGAATGTGTATGAGTCAGTTATGAAAGAGCTTTGTATTGTCCCTGCAATTGTCACCTGCTTCTTCTCTGCTGACATCTTGACCTGACATTGCAATGGGAGTTCTAGCTCCTAATTACGACTATGGTTCCCTATCTATATTTAGGGGTTGTATCCAGATCATGTTCCTCTGTGTGTAGTGAAGTGATGTTGCTAAGGCTAGCATTTAAACATACTTCATAAGGAAGGAATTGATTCTTTTTCTTCTTTCTTCTTTTAAGCTTTTGTATGCAGTTCAGCACAAACCCCCAATTTCACGAGAAAATAACCTTAGGGATACACTATTTTCATTTCTTATGATAGTTTGCACCACTTTCACACATGTGTGCCCATCTGTGCATCACTTGGTGATGTCATTCTTTCCAGTATCAGGCTATAGCTGGGAATTTGTGTTGTAGGCATTTCCACTTTTCCCTGCAGACATTCTGACTAGCTGATTACTAATGTGCACTAAGCATTAATGTATTATTATTGTTAATAACTTTGATGTGTTGTCACTGACTGTCAAGTAGATAAAATAATGGTGAATAGTATTTAATATACAATAGCATGCTGCTAGTTGTGTCTTTGGGCTCTGACTGACTTAATCTTAGAGTTACAAATTTAAACCGCATCTCCAAGGGTTTGGAAGATGGGTAATGCTTGTAAACTATGCATATACTGATCAAACTTTATAGGATCATATTTTGCCTATTAACAAAACCTAGGAATAAAATATATAGAAAATTACCCGGGAATTTGCTGATTAGAAATAAATGTTTTAGTTGAAACATTTTTCCTTTCCTGGACATAAGCTGCTATGAGATTAAAATGATAATGGAAAGATAAACTTGACTTTTTGATATTTTTAAGAGTTTTTTTATCTCTGCCCTGAGAAAATTCTAAATTTAGAGAGAGCTAATTTTATTTTCTTAAGGTCAATGGAAGATTCTTATGAATTGTAAAATCAGGAGAATTTTGCCCACTTCCCCTTTTTTTAGTATGTAGAAATGGTTTCCAGGTCTGACTAACCTTTTATCAGTTTTCAAAACCATTTAACCTTCAAAGAGGTTGAGAACAATTGAACTGGTTATATGATTTTTTTCTATGGAGTATAAAAATGAATCCCTTTTGTTCTCAATGAATATACAAATATTAACCTAAATAATTTGAATAACTTTGAATAGCTATATTCGATTTTTGTTGAATAATGTGTCACATTGAGATAACTCATAGTCCATCTTACTAGTTTTATCTGTCAATTCTTATGTACTTACTGTTCTAGTTAGAACATTTTCTATAAAAGTCTTATGAACCTTGATTTCACACAGAAATATACAGTTTATTTATTCATGTGACTTGATTCATACCAATTTCAGCATTACAATTTTTATTTTATTTATATTTTATTTTTTATTCAAATGCTTTTTTCATGCAATATATTTTTACTATATTTTGATCCTACTCTAATTATTCCCAGATCTTCTTCATCTCNTGGGCTTGGACTCCCCCACCAATCACTGATTAAGAAATTATCTTATAGTTGGATCTCATGGAAACAAAATGCCTAATCAAAGTTCTCTCATTTCAGATACCTCTAAATTGTGTCAAGTTGACATGACTAGCCAGCATAATATATAAGGGAAAACATACAATATTTGTCTTTTGGTATCTAGCAATACTTCATTCACAATAATTTTTTTCTGGTGCCATCCATTTACTTATGAATTTCATGACTTCATTTTTCTTGAAAGCTGAATAACATTCAATTGTATAAATGCCATATTTTTATTATTCATCCATGGTGATGGACACTAGGCTGCTTCCAATTTCTGACATTTAGAAGAGAGTAGCAATGAAAACTGATGAGTAAGTATCTCTTTAGTATGATGTAGAATCCTTTGGTTATATGCTCATGAGTAATACAGCTGAATCTTGAGCTAGATCTATTTCCAGTTTCCTCACGAACCAGCAGACTGCTTTCCATAGTTACTGTACAAGTTTGCATTCCCACCAGTAATGAGTAAGTGTTCCTTTTTTTCTACATCCTCATCAGCATAGACTGTCTTTTTTTTTGTTTGTTTGTTTTTGGTCATTCTGACTAGGTAAGATGAAATTTCAAAGTAGTCTTAATTTGCATTTTCTTGATGACTAAGGTTGTTGAACGTTTAGAAAGTATTTCTCAGCCTTTTGCTTTTTGAGAACTGTCTAGCTGTGTGCCCCAATTTAAAATTTGGTCATTTGTTTTGTTAAACTTCAGGTTTTAAAATTCTTTATATATTTTAGATACTAACCTTCTATCAGACACATAATTGATAACAATCCTTCCATAATCTGTAGGCTTCCATTTTACCTAAATGATAGCATACATTTCTGAGTTTAAGTTTTCAGTTTCATGAGGTCCAATTTATTGATTTTTGAGTCTTAGAACCTGAGCTAATGGTGTTCTGTTCATGAAGTCCATTGCTGAACCAACATGTTCGAATCAATTCTCCATTTTCCCTTCTATAAGATTTGGGTATCTGTTTTTTTTTTTTTGTTTGTTTGTTTGTTTGTTTGACAGGGTTTCTCTGTATAGCCCTGGCTATCCTGGTGGATCTCACTCTGTAGACCAGGCTGGCCTTGAACTCAGAAATCTGCCTGCCTCTGTCTCCTAAGTTCTGGGATTAAAGGCATGTGCCACCACTGCCTGACACAGGTATCTGGTCTTATATTGGAGTTTTGGAGTTTTGATTCACTTGAAGTTTAATTTAGTTCATGATGATCAGTTCTTCTACATTCAGTCAGAACAGCATCATTTATTGAATATAATGTCTTTTATCCAGTATATATTTTAACTTACTTGTTAAAAATCAGGTGTCTGTAATTGTGTGAACTTATGCTTGGGACTTCAATTTTATTGATCAGTGTGTCTGTTTTTTATGTCAATATCATGTTTTTTTAATAACTATAACTCTGTAGAATAGCTTCAAATGAAATGATAATTTACTTGATACACATCAAGTTCAGCATCCTAATTTTTAGAAGACCAAGAGTTATAATGTAGTTAAACTAACATAGATACTTAATTTCAGAAACTTTTTACAATAATCATTCTTCTTTTTTTTTTTTTTTTTTTTTTTTTTTTTTTTTTTTTTTTTTTTTTTTTTTTTTTTTTTTTTTTGCTGGAGTTTAACCTAATTCCTTACCACGCTGGAAATGCACTGACCACTGAGATATATCCCTAGAAGTAAGGGTTATATCAAAATAAATCTTTCACAAAGGTTAATGTATATAGAACTACTGATAAAGAATAGCTACAAAATTCAACATTGAGATGTGAGTGCTATAGAGGTAGGTGTTTATAATATGTTTTAGGTAAGGAATTTACTTTAACACAGTTTCTTAGGTCACATTATCATTACAGTACTAAACAATTTTTTTTTTGCCTGAGGAAAATAAGCATTTTAAAGCTCATATTCTCTATGGTATAATCATTGAAAATTTATAAATAGTGACTGGCACTGTGGCACATACCTTTAACCCAGAACTTAGGGGGCAGAGAAAGGTTGATCTCTAAATTTAATGTAATTATTCCAAATCAGCCAAGCCTCCATAGTGAGATCCTGTCACAAAGAAAGAAAGAAAAAAAGAAAGAAAGAAAAGAAAGAAAGAAAGAAAGAAAGAAAAGAAAGAAGGAAAGAAAGACTTCACAAAAATGTAAAAATGGAATCCAGAACTGTAGCCTACTGTAAATCTGAAAGTAATGATAGGCCATATGTGCTGGCACATATCTATAACCTTAGCCATTAGAAGGTGGAGGCAGAACAGATTCAAGAGGATGGTCATTTAAAACGGTATCTATGGTATGCATCAAAGACAAATTGAAGCATGTTTTAAAAATAGACTTGGGTATGGGGAGGGTGGAGCATAAGCAATGACTGATAAGGATGGCAGGAGTTAGGGCACAACTTAGTATTAGAATGCATGCATTCAATGCACCAAATTAAAGGTCTGGGCTCAATTCCTAGCAGTAAAACATAGGAAAGGAGGATGAGATTTGTCTGCTTTAAAACTGGACATAGTGCTACCAGAAGATCCAGCAATACCTCTCCTGGGCATATACCCAGAAGATATTCCAACTGGTAACAAGGACACATGCTCCACTATGTTCATAGCAGCCTTATTTGTAATAGCCAGAAGCTGGAAAGAACCCAGATGTCCCTCAACAGAGGAATGGATACAGAAAATGTGGTACATTTACACAATGGAGTACTACTCAACTATTAAAAACAATGAATTTATGAAATTCTTGAGTAAACGGATGTATCTGGAGGATATCATCCTGAGTGAGGTAACCCAATAACAAAAGAAGTCACTTAATATGCACTCACTGATAAGTGGATATTAGCCCAGAAACCTAGAATACCAAAGATACAAGTTCCAAAACATAAGAAAATCAAGAAAGACCAATGCATGGATACTTCATTCCTCCCTAGAATAGGGATTAAAATATACATGGAAGGATGTGCAGAGACAAAGTTTGGAGCTAAAATGAAAGGATGAACCATCCAGAGAGTGCCCCACCTGGGTGGTCCATCACATAATCAGCCACCAAATGCAGACACTACTGCATACACCAGCAAGACATTGCTGAAAGGACCCTGATATAGCTGTCTCCTGGGAGGCTTTGACAGTTCCTGACAAACGCAGAAGTGGATGCTCACAATCATCTATAAGGCAGAGCACAGGGTCCCCAATGTAGGAGCTAGAAAGAGTACCCAAGAGCTGTAGGGGTCTACATGGGATATCTACCTTGTTGTTATACTTGATTAGTCTTGGGGGTCTCGAGTACAGAGATCGACGTATACATAATCTTCTACCGGATCAACCGGTAATAACCCCTTCTTTCCGGGAACCAGATCGTTACAAATATACGGGGTCATGTCCCCTTACGGTCCCGGTTCATCGCCCTCTCCCTCCCATCCCCTCGTCCCGCCGGAGAGGATATAGGGGACTTTTGGGTAACACTTGAAATGTAAATGAAGAAACTCTCTAATAATAATTAAAAAAAATAGTCCTACAAACACTTTCAGAGCAGAACTGCAAGGAAGATAGCTGAATTTCAGGCAATGATAGACTTCGACATATAGAAGCAGGTGCTCCCTACATTTTGCTGGGAAGAATAGTATGTATTTGAATATGCAAATGCTATTTTGTTTAAAATAAATTATGATAAATATGTTGTGATGGAGTACCATAGCATTTCAGAGATTTGGTAGTGACTTTGACTGGCAGGTTTGCAGGAGAGCAAATATAAGGGTACATTTGGTCTGAGCTTTGAATGCCAGGCCACTAGCTACAGTGAAGAAACACTGGGCATTTCTTCCTAGAGTTAGAAATAGAGCAGGTTCACACCCTGAGAGAGGAAGCTGACAGGCACTTTCTTTGTTGTGATGAGTTTGTTTCAAGCTTTTTTAGTAGAAAAATGAAGTAAATGAATAAATAAATAAAAATAAATAAATAAATAAATAAATAAATAAATAAATAAATAAATAAATAAAGGAAGAGGTTCTGTTTCCACATTTGGCCCTCTGCTGTCTACCAAGTTCAAGATTATCCTGGTCTTTTGACATCTAGCAACAATTGCTTCTGTATTATTCACAGATATTTATTATTGATAGTCTTTTGCCATCAGTTATCTTTCCACAGGCATTTTCTATTTCCCCAATTAGACTGTAAATTCTTAAAGGAAAGTACCCCCTTTATCTTTCTCAGAAAGCTATATGACACCTAGCTACGTTTTTGTCAAATTGCAGTTAATGAAAAAAATAAGTGAGGATAAAAAGCTACCTTGTACTTTCAAAAAGTTATCAATTCTGTAGAATCATTCTACATAGGGCAATCCTTTTTTCCTTTCTTTTCTTTTTTTCTTTTTGTCCTCTGCAAATCAAGTGCTGGCTGGAATAAGCGAGTTATTACACAGCATAGGAAAAGAGATTGCAGGTTTAGATTTATATTCTAGGTTCTAATACTCATTATATTGCTGGCTTTCTTCTGGACCCATGCTTATTGGATTCTCCTATGCTATCTCATTTATAAAATTGGGTTATTGCTATCTGCCTTTTATTTCAAAAGAGCCTCCCTCACATTAATGCTGACCAGTAAAGAAGAGAGTGTAATTCCTTAAGAGAAAAGAAGATGAATGTCGGGGAGCCGGAAAAGGCATAGAAAGGACTTAGCATGGGTGATCACCTGGAGTCTCAGAAGCTCACAGATTTCACAATTTTATTATTTGAAACGATAAACATCAAACTCAGCAAATACTGGCATGAGTTGTAAATCAAAGGCAGATCTTTTGTCCAGCACTGCGATAAAGAACATTTGAGCACTCTTTGGTCTGTTAAGCCACATTGGCACAAAGACAGCAGTCGTAAAAACACATACGGTTTAGGGGAAGGTAACAATTGACCTTTCTGGCTGATAATAGCTTCACCTATAAAATAAGAGCAGCAGAGGGGTGACCTTCAAAGACCCTTCCAGGTCCAAGGTTTCACACTCTCTCCCTTCCTCATTCATTTCTGTTACAGAAATGAGGCAAGCCTAATTTTGCCCTTCCTGTGTGGAAAGGCAGATCTGGCTCGCAGGGTCAGAGGAGACTTAATTTTTTGCAGTTCCATCCAACAATTGGTACTCTGTTGTTACATGATCCCTCAAGAGTAGCTTACCTATAACCTGGCATGGAGTCTCAAGCCTTTAATCCTAGCATTTGGGAGGCAGAGGTAGATCTCTCCATAGCCTACTCCAGACTAGCAAAGGCTACATTGAGAAAAAAAAAAAAGTAGATTGGTAGGCTGCTTGAGCCCATTACAGAACTTACTACTTCA
Source organism: Mus minutoides (assembly GCA_902729485.2). Classification (NCBI taxonomy): domain Eukaryota; kingdom Metazoa; phylum Chordata; class Mammalia; order Rodentia; family Muridae; genus Mus; species Mus minutoides. The sequence continues at coordinate 521,783 of LR750132.1, forward strand.
TGGCACTTTGAGGCAGGGGAATTAAAACAGCTCTGGAGAATGGAATGAGCAGAAAGGACTGGAGAATGACTTGAGTATGAGAATACCCAGGTCTGCCAAAGCTGTGTGATGGAACACAGTGGTCCACAGAGTAGCAGAAGTCTGTGATGTAGCCTATTCATAAGCAGGATGATAAATGACACTAGATCACATTGGGCAAAATTGTTTGGTGTCTTCTGCTCATATTCACCTCCAATTCTTCCGTGATATGGATTATTTGAAGTTTAGCAAGGTTTTCTTCAAGTTGTTCTTCTACCGTTAGATGATTGTGTGCTTCTCAGTCTCAGTTTATCCAGAAAAAATGTGCTCACATTAAATCATAGGTTTAAAACCCAGACCCAGACACACACACACAGACACACAGACACACACACACAAACAGATAGACACAGACACACATACAAACACACACAGACACACAGACACACACACACGGGGGGGGGGGAGAATTTGGAGAATACTCAATAATGACAAATAAAAACGCTCCCTTTTTACTGGTTGATATTTAGACTTTTCCACTTAAAGTAAATAGTTAAGTTGTGCTTAAGTTTCAGACCCTACATCTTTTACTTTTCAAATATTCTGATCTTTAGATATTTGAAAACATTTACATTTTTGCTATTTCTGGTTATCAGGGCACTGGAAGTTGGAAATTTGTAGCCCAATTTGAGCATATAAACAACCCTCTTCTTCCCAAATGTCTTGTTATACATATGCTATATTTTCAACTTTCCCTGGGAGCAGCTTGCCTTATAAAATGCTTTTAGGAATATGCTATTGTTAAATTACTTATGTGAATTTAGGGTTATCACATTAGATAAATGATATTAATTAGTTAGCCTTTTGTCATTCTAAGGTATCCTGAGTGTGTGTGGGGCCTGTATCACTATAGATATTTTTAACTTAAAAATATTTTCATACAATATATTTTAATGATGTTTCCCCTCTTCCAACTTCTCCTAGATCACCCCCATCTCCTTACTCATCAACTTTCTACTCTCTTTCTCTCTTTCAAGAAACAAAGGCAAGAACAACAAAAAACCAACCAGCCAACCAGCCAAACAACAAGAAAACCCCTCAAAAACACAAAAATTAAAATCAAAACAAGCAAAAGACCAACAGGACCAACCAACCAACCAACCAACCAACCAACCAACCAAAAACCAAAACAACAGTAACAAAAACAACAAATGAGAAATGAATCTCCTTTTGTACTAACCAATGACTCTTGGCTTGGACATGGGGCCCTCCCTGGAATGTGGTTGATTTATACTTACTGACACTCATTTCCTTTGGATTAACTGATTTTTTTCCCCTTTGCCAGTGGGTATAAGATGCACAAAGCTTCTTGAATAGAAGAGGGACCTCATGTCCACTTCTTCACACTACTGGAACCCCATTTGGCTTGAGCTTGTGGAGGTGTTGTGTGTGATGCCATAGTCTCTGAGTTTGTATGTGCACCAGTCCAGCTGTACCTGCAATAGCCTACATGAACCTGAAACTGGATTGGTTGTTTATTTTGCTCTGCATTTCAGAGGGTCCAGTTAGCTGTGCTGAAGAGGGTATTGTGGAAGACCAGAGTTCACAGAGAGGTAGCCCAGGAAACAGACTTTCCTTTTATCATCCTTTCACTTTTAACATTAAAATAAGGTTTTGAGAGTTTCATGAGTACCATTTTTCATCCATTTCTTTCTCCCTTTCCATTTCTTCTCCCGTCCCCCCACTCCCCTTTCAGTTCATAATAATCTTCTATAATTCTTATTGTTTCACACACAAGTGTGTGTTTTGGTGTGTAGGTGTGTGTGTGACTATATGCTTGTTTGTCTCTCTGTGTGTAATTATAATCTGTAGAGTCTATTTAGTGCTGGCATACGTAATATGCATTTAAGGTTCAAATTTAGAATTAGATGCTTTGTCAGAAGGCTGGCTCCTGGAGAAGACTGATGCTCTTTCCTTTAGTAGACATTAATTGCCTTCAAGTCTTCATCCAGGAATGGGGCCTTGGGAGAGTTCCTCCATCCACATTGGTATGTCTACTGGTGTCTCCTGCCTTTTCAAATTCTTGTCCAGATAAACGAGCTGGGGAGCCTCTAGTGGTTTTGCTCCCACTCCAGGTCACTTATCCAGTTCACTTGATCCTCTTTGGAAACACACCTCCTTTCTTCCATGTGATTTTGAATCTCATCAGGCTCACTGACAATGATGATTAGCCATTACAGATCATGACATTTATTCCTTTAAAATCCATATCTTTATGGCCCAATTACAACATTTCTCTTAATTTTTCTTGGAGTTTATATTATTTTCACAGTTAAGTAGGTTTGCTGAAAATTTAGAGCATTGTATTTTTCTTTTTAAAAATTAATTAATTAATTTGCATCCAGATGGCTATTCTTCCTCTCCTCTCATTCCTTCCTTGTCCAACCACCTTCTATTCCTCCTCCTTTTCTCTTCAGAAAAAAAGGGAGGCCTCCCGTGGATATTAACAACCATTGACATATCAAGTTATAGTAAGACTTCTTTTCTTATTAAGTCTAAATGTGGGGAAAAGGTTCCAAAGCTAGGCAGCAGAGTTAGACATCCCCTGCTCCCACTGTTATGAGTCCCACATGTAGACCAAGCTACATAACCTTTATATATGTGCATAGGGCCTAGATCAGTCCCGTGAATGCTTCCTGGTTGGCAGTTCAGACTTTGTGAGACCCTATGGGGCCAGGTTATTTGATTCTGTAGGTGTTCTTTTGTTGTCCTTAACCCATCTGGCTCCAAGAATCCCTTTTACCCATCTTTCTCAGGATTCATGAGTCTCTACTTAATTTTTGCCTATGGGTCTCTGCATCTGTTTCCATCAGTTGCTGGATGAAATCTCTCTGATGATGAGTATGCTAAGCTCGGTGTGCAAGTATAACAGAATACCATGAACAGTGTCAGGGGTGAGCTCCCTTTTATGGCACAGGTCTGGACCAGTCATTGGTTTTCCATTCCTTTAATTCCTGGTCTATCTTTACTCCTGCATATCTGGTACCCTAGCCAAATTGTAGGGCCAAGGTTTTGTGGCTGAGTTGGTGTCAAAATATCTCCATTGGAAGTCTTTCCTGGTAGCAGGAGATGGCTGGTTCCGGCTCCATATCCCCCATTGCTAGGAGTCTTATCTAGGCTCACCCTCATAGATACCTTGGATTATCAATTGCTCTAAGTTTCTAGCTTGTCCCAGAGACAACCCCCTACTCCAGTTGCCTTTCCAATATTCTCTCCCTCTGTCTTCCCCTACTTGTTCCCTCCTGATCCCATCCCCATCCTCAACCCCTGGGGAGAATGTGGACCTAGGGGAATATTCCTTTATTTCTGGTGGGAGTGGGAACTTTTACAGCCACATTGAAAAAAAAATTATTTGGCAATTTCTTTGAAAAAAAAAAAACTGAGAATATATCTACCTCAGGATCCAGCTATATAACTCCCGGTTATAAACCCAAAGCATGCTACCACCATACCACATGGGCACTTGCTCAACTATATTCAAAGTAGCTTTATTTGTAATAGCCAGAAACTAGAAATAGTCTAGATTTCTCTCAACCAAAGAATGGATAAAGAAAATGTGGTACATTTATACAATGGAGTTTTACATAGCTTTAAAAATAATGACATCATGAAATTTGCAGACAAATGGATGGAACTAGAAAAACACCATCCTGAGTGAGGTTAACTCAGACCCAGATAGACAAACATGGTATGTACTTACTTATAAGTAGATATTAACAATAATATAAAGGATAACCATGCTACAATTCACAGACCCAGTGATGTTAAGTAACAAAAAGGGCCCAAGTAGGGAATGCTGGAATCTCACTGAGAAGGGGAAATAGATTAGACACTGGGGATGGATAGGGGAGAGGACAGGAAGAGCATTACACTTTCAAATGGACAGTTTAGGTCACTAGAAATATTTAAAAACTAATGGAACCATAATAAGGTCTTGGTGATTTACATACTCTGTGCTAAATCTTACACTAATGTGATTGTATTTCATGAAAATGCTGCTGAAATGCCCATTGCAGGATGAACTATATCATACAAATCCTACTGCACACCTTTATTCATTAACATTTTAGAATGTAATTTTTTTTTTTTTTGTGAGAGGGAGAATTAAGATCAAATGAAGTCATATGTGTGGATTCTTAGTCAAGATGACTGCTGTCCTCATAAGATAAAAATTAGGATGTAGTGAATACCCAAGCAGACAGAAGACCATGTGTGGATAGAGGACGATGTAGATATCTTCCAGCCTAGCACATTGGTCTTTGAATGAAACTGCACTGTGTACCTTTGATTTTGGACTTATAGGTTTCAAATCCAAAAGAAAATAAATTTTGCTTCTTAAGTTACTCTCCAGTATTTTGTAAGGTTGACTCTTGTAAAATTATTTTATTGGCAAATGTGATCAGACATAGGTGTCCTGCTATCCATTCTAATTTACATGTAAATTATATGAGATTTCAAGAAATTAGACCAAGAATCTAAAGCCATAGAAGCAGTAAATGGTTGAATGGAGACTTAAATTTCTATCAACTCTCATTCACTAAACAAAGATATTTTTATAATGTACAATAGGGTAAGAGTTTTTGTATCTAAAGTACAAAAGTGAAGGAAGAAAATTCTGGAAATGAAAATGAATCACGAGTTCCAAATTCTAGACCTAAACATATGCATATATAAGCAACACTAAGTGGTCTCGGGAGGTGTGTGTGTGTGTGTGTGTGTGTGTGTATAATGTATAGACAATAATGAATTTGAGAGATATTCAGGGGGCAAGAGAGGAGTTGGAGGGTGTGGAAATGTATGAAATTCTCAAAATGTTTAAATAAAAAAAAAAAGCTCAAAATTGAAACAACTCAAATTTATCAGTCTCTGTAGCGAAGGAAGAGTGTCACAGGACCACTGCCCATGTGACTGGTGTTAGGATACTGCTTTCATGACTCTACTCCTCTTCCAGAAGTCCGTGATTATGTTTCCTCATCATAATGGATAAAAATGTTGCTATTCTAGACTAATATCCCTTCCTCCATGTTTGTACTCAAAAGTGCATGTACGTAAACCAATGACCAATGGCAACCAAAGAAAAACAACAACCCAAGAACAAACAAAAAGCAAATAAAGTAGAGAAAATTTGTCTTCTCTCCTTCCCTCCTTTCAAGGCTTCCCATGACATAACAAATTCATATTCTCTCCCTCTCTCTCTCTCTCTCTCTCTCTCTCTCTCTCCTTCTCTCCCTCTCTCTCTCCCTCCCTCCCTCACTCTCCCTCTCTCTCTCTCTCCCTCTCTCTCTCTCTCCCTCTGTCTCTGTCTCTGTCTCTGTCTCTGTCTCTCTCTCTCTCTTGTTTGTGTTTGTGTGTGTTGTTGTTGTTGTCTATCTCAGGACAATGTGATTCCCTCTTGCTTTGGCTTCCACGTAGCTGCCATTGCAGGTTAATACAACAATTCCTGGTCCCATTAACATTTTTTTTAAAGGAATGCCTTCAGTGTTGTCCACAACTGTGCCCTTTAAATTATCACAAGTCATGTATTTTAAATAACAATAATAATTCCCACTATTTATATGTGTGTGTGCATATGATATATGAGTGTGGATGTGTGTATTTGTTGCAGAACAAATATGGAAGGCAGAGGAAAACTTTGTGGAATTGGTTCTCTATTTCCATATTTATAGGGGATCTTGAGATTGAATTCAGGTGGTCAGACTTGCATGGCAAGAACCGCCCACATAAGTCTTTTATTTTTAGCACACATATAAAAAATGCTCACAGTGGGAACAGGCTTTGTGAGATAGGAAGATGCTAATGGTAAATCTTATATTTGCAATTAATTATTCACTGAATTTTAAAAGTTGAAGCAATTAAATTCTATATAATTATTTTCAAATCTGATAACTTTCAAAGATATTCAGTACAAACTAAGAATTTCCAAAGAGCAGTTTAAATTTAAATGGGCAAATGTTACGAATGCTTCCCTGGAATAAAAAATAATTTCAGCAAAGAACAATTTTATGTGTGGTTTTAATTAATTGTATCAAACTCATTAATTGGAATGAAAAGTAGGAACATTTATGAAATAATATGGGCTGTGAATAAAGCTCAGCTCTAGAGCAGATGCTACCTAATATTTCACATACACAGATTATATATTCCATCCCCAGTATCCAGGAAAAAAATAAACCATATAAAACTCCAATGCTTTTCCATTGACCTAAAACAGGTAATAAGACAGGTATAAGAGGATATATTAATATTTTCTTAATGAGCTAAACACAAAAGAATTATGTGGGCTAAATTTTATCGAAAATTTATATGTTAAGAACATATCTCTGAGCCCTTATACTTTAGGTACAGTTTCACAAGTGCCATGAAAAGCATAGTGTGGTAGATTGTTCATTTGTTGCTTCTAGAAATACTCAGTGCTACACTGTCTTCATGCCTGCACCTGCAGGCACAAACTGAATTTTACAGGAAAAAAAAAAGGAAGAAAAGGAAGAAAAGGAAAGGGCCAGCGATGTCGTTTGTTTTAAGGACTTGAGACATGTCTCCACAGGTGAGAGTAATTGCCATTGTTGCTCTGGGCAGACTCCTCTCAGGCAGCTCACAGCCACCTGTAGTTCCAGGGAACTTCAGAGTACCCAGCAACCTCCTCTAGCTTCTGAAGGCACTGGCATGTGTGTATAGACACATGTACAAACATAAACCTACAAGTACAATCTTTTTTTAAAAGTTTATTTTACTTGTATAGTGTCGACTTAATTTTTTTTTTTTTTTTTTGGATGGGGTTTTCCTATATAATCCACGCTTGCCTCAAGTACATTATTTTATGTTCCTCAAGTGCTGGGAGTAGACAGATGTGTTTTATCTTTCTCAACCCAAAACTAAAAAATAAATAAATAAATAAATAAATAAGTAAATAAATAAATAAATACAACAAACAACAACAACAAAAAACACAAAAAAATAAAACAAAACAAAAACCTCCACCTCAATTAAAACCAAATTATTTTAGAGAGGTGTCAGGTGGCCAGTTTTTAGTTTCCTTTAAATATCCTTTTCAATGTAGAAAAATTGACACACAACTCTCCAAAGAAGCATTTGTCAAAATGAAGTGTGTTACATCTATTGATGGCTGGATTTTCCTTTCTTTCACAATCATTTTACTTAAATTATATATTTATCCTAAAGGGCACATGAAGTAGTTAAAAGTATTTAAAATTATAGATATTTTCTGTCATAAATAAAATAATGATTAGTGAGGTAACTGTATGTGTATAAATTATGATCTTTACTATATAATAATGGCAATATATTTTAAGGAAGAACCAATTTAAAAATATTTTTAAAACACGCCTTGATTAATAGGAGATAAAATGTTCACATACAAGTAATTAATGCCTTCTAATGCAGTGGGTGTATAATATATGCATGTATATAGATCAAGGGATGATAATAATGTGACATTAGTTGTAAACAATGCTCTTATAAATATTAATGATCCCTAATCAGAAGATAAGCTATAATTCTTTGGATTATTTGCCATTTTAATAAGGTATAATGGTATTCTACATCAGATAATGATTATATGCAAAATATAATTAAAATTTATAACTTGTTGAACTCAGAAATACTTCCTTAATGTAATTTTAAACTTCATTATCATCTTATTACCTTTATCTTATTAATGTATTTACATACTGGTTACATACATGTAGAAAAAAAGCATATATAATAGTCAAAATAACTCTTACATGTAGTATAGTACTTTACAGTAATTAAATCTTTGCAAGACTAGTTATACTTGAAAATACTGGAGTGTTAGTAGAAATTTGGAAGGGGTTTCCTTAAAGAAAGTTTGCTTTGTCAGGGAAATGACATCTTTTGCAAAATTTGTGTCTATACTTACTTCTTTTGTTCTAGCTCCTAAAAATGTTACTAAAATATTGTTTATTTATTGACTTAAAAATTCTTGGTATCATATTTCAATGTGGTTGATTGCCAATGAGTAATTTTATCTATCTATCTATCTATCTATCTATCTATCTATCTATCTATCTACCTACCTATCTATCTATCATCAATAGGGAAGAAGACAGAGAGACAGAAAGCTACACATGAATACATTTTATAGTCTCATGGGTGGTGGTGCATATTTGTCCAAATGCCTGCAGAAGCCTAAAATTGATGTTGAGTGCTTTCCTTGATCATTCTTACACTTCTAGGTTACTGAAGTGGGAATCCTGAGGATCCTGGAGCTCACAACTTCTGGCTAGTCTTGCTGGACAAGTTGCCTTGAGAAATCCCTCTCTCTCCTCCTGAAGCTTGGAGTTCCTTGGTATTGCCACATCTTGTGACTTTGATCTAGGTTCTTACAAATCTGAACTCCAGTTCTCCTTCTAGTGTGGCAAACATTTACCCCTTGGGCTATCTCACAAAGTTTAAATGTTTGTTTTGTTTGAGTTGTAGGCCCTGCCTAAATAGTCATATCTCTCCCTCTTGATGTCAGCCAATAGAGTGACTGTCTTATTAGTAGTAAGGGATTTTGTTTGTTGTGATCTTTACACTTTAAAGATCCTGTGAATCTAAAACTGTCTGCAGTCTCAATCATCTCCATTGGAAACATTAACTCAGATCTGGAGACAGGGGATTTCTGAGGATAAGCACAAATCTTTTGGGGTTTCTTTGAGGACCTAGAGTGAACAGAGGCCTTAGCTACTGCAAATCTTGGACTATTGTATTCCATGACCTAAGACAAACCCAAATCAAACTGTAATAAGACAAACAAGCCATTCTTATTTAAGTTAGCTGAAGTTGGACTTAATTTTCTTGAAATCCATAGTCTTGGGTGACATAATTATACTTTTGGACACCAGGAAATGGAAAGCAAATGTGATATGGTTGACAAATACGTGCTGAGTTTCAAACATGTTCTAGCCATTATTCCAGGTATAGCAAATTAAAAATGTTTCTGTCTTCTTGAAACCTATGTTTTTCTTGGGAGAGATACCCAATAAAACATAATCCTTATAAAGGAATAAATTCTAATCATCTAGGAAGATGATGATTGCTACAAAAAATTTTGAGCAGTGTGGTGATTTGAATATGCTTGACCCAGGAAGTGGCAGTATTAGGAGATGTGGCCTTGTTGAAGTAGGTGTGGCCTTGTTGGAGAAAGTGTGTCAATGGGGTGGGCTTTGAGATCCTCCTCCTAGCTGCCAAAAATAGTCTTCTCCTGGCTTTCTTCTGATCAAGAGGTAGAACTCTCAGCTACTTCTGTTGCACCATGTCTGCCTGGACACTGCCAGGATTCCTGCCATGATGAAAATGTTCTATACCTCTTAAACTGTAAGCCAGCCTCAATTAAATGACATCCCTTATAAAAGTTGCCATGGTCATGGTGTCTGTTCACAGCAATAAAACCAAAGCTAAGACAGACATTGGTACCAGGAGTGGGATCTCAAAGCATATACCCCCAGTGACACACTTCTTCCCACAAGGTCACATCTACTCCAAAAAGGGCACACCTCCCAATACTGCCAAGCCCTGGGTCAAGCATATTCAAACCACTACAAGCAGGATAGTCAGGCAAGAAACTATGGGACGCTAGAGTGAGCATGGCAGAATTTGTGAAAGAAGGCACAATTGCATTTCATTAAATAAATGAGAAAAATGGCAGAGAATTCTATAGTGCCAAGCCAAGGTCAATATAGCACTATTCCTGTCATAACCAAGGAAAAACAGCAAAATAAGGTGGTAACCCAGAATACCAGAGAGACAGCCTCTGTAGCTCATGAGGAAACTGGGTTCAAGAAAACACTTTTTTTGGAAATGGTTAGGATAGAAGAAAAAAAACTTGTGACAAGGAGATAAAGAGGGCAGAGTTGCTTTCTAAGAACTGAGAGACTGTTATCTGGTGAGTAAGAGAGAGCAGAAGCCTAGGTAGGAGAAGAAGTCCTGGTTACAGCCTAGTAGGCCTCCTATAGACAGGTGGAAACCATGAGCTGTCAGCATACAGAGGATGGAAAGAAAGAGTTGATGGTTGGAGGACATACAGAATACAGGGGGAAAAAATGAGCCTCAATGAATTCAGGGGTATGCATGAGTGTTGTGCTTTGATTAAGATTCTCTCCACTTCTAGGGCATCTAAATACTTGGTTCACAGTTGGTGATACTACTTAAATAGGTTTAGGAGGTATGGCCTTCTAGAGGTAGTATTGTTGCTGGGGCTGTGAGCTTCCTGTCTGAAGTTTCAAATGTGAGCTTCCAGTTGTTCCTGTCATCTCTATGAGGATAGCCTCCTCTATCTATCTATCTATCTATCTATCTATCTATCTATCTATCTATCATCTATCTGTCTATTTATGAGACAGTTGTATAGGTTCAGGCATAGGTGAAAGCAAGAATTTCAATTTATTCAAGTGTATCTATCAGGTACTCATGACTGTAATTTAATACCAGAGGCAAACTACATTACTCAGCACATAGTTCTTTGGCCTTAAGTACTAAGATCTTGCTGTCTGTTGGTTTAACCTTTGGTCAGGGCCAAGCATAATTATACAGCACTTGGGATAGCTTCAGAGGGAGTATTACCTTGCAAAACAACAAGTGCCTTGCACAAGACATAGCATTTTGTAACTGTTCAGTGTGAGAACCACCTTAATCCTGTCTGAGGGTGACCTAGACTTGTATTTAGATCCCACTCTTAAAGGTTCTTCCTGTTCTTAAAACTACCACCCTGGGAATCAGCATTCCAAACACATATCATGAGTGGACTCTCAAACCCATTAATGCCACAGCATGAAGGTTTTGGGTTTGTTAGGGAAATTGAGCAAGCTGCTGATATAGGGAGAGACTACTACAAAATGTGACAATTTCAAACTGAGTACGAGTTTATTGGAGTTTGGAAGGAATGAAATAAATGGTGAGATCAGAGGTCTAGAAAGTACAGGTAATACATGAGGAGTATATGAGAAAGGAAGGTGGTGAAGGCCAGGTGCACTGAGATTATGTACTGGGTGTAAGTGTTTATAATTTTCAGGTTTTGAATGTGACCATATTATGGTGGGTGGAGTGTTGGGGGAAGAAATAGAAGAAGTGGAGTGAGAAGCCATACTGAGAGCACTGCCAGCTAGGATGAGAACCCACTCCACAGTCTGCAAGGTTTATTTTGTGTGAACTTGAGTGACCTGGGTAATGATAGTTATGTAAAGCAAAGCTTCCAAACAGAGGAATAGTTTCTGAGAACATTACAGTTCAGAATCACTGGACCAAGCCTAGACTGCATGTTTGCATCAGTTTCTGTTTTAAAATGCCCTTTGCAGCAGAGCCCAGTTCTAGCTGAAACACAACCAACCAGTTGCTCTCGCTGACATACATTTCACCCTCAGCTCACTTTATGCCACTCAGTACTGTGAAATCCAGAGTTAGCTCTGAAAAAATCCTCTCATGTTATCATTGAAGACCCAGAAAGTAAGAGTCAAGGAGTCTTTAAAGTATTGCTTGGATTTCACAGGCAGAATCAGTCATTTCCCCTTTCTGTAGTTTATGTCTTTCTAAATTCTGAATTATAAATTCTAATGGCTGATGTCATGCTACATGTTATTTTTGGGCATGTCTCACTTTGGTGTCTAGTGGATAATAAGAGTTCCAGTGCTGGTTGAGCCAATGACTGAAGGGACACAAACCAAGTGGAATGAACTCCCCACAAATCTGGCATTATATAGGCCAGCCTGGAGAAAGCCTTGCAAAGCCCTTGCAGGGTTAGTGATCAAAAGGGAAATGGACTCTGACTTCAGAGATGTATTTCAGAGAGAACTCAGGAAGAAGACTACTTCAAAGGATGGAGACTGGTACCACTGAGGGTTGCTTCTGAAGTGTGACAACTCCTATCTGTCCCTGGGGGCTTTGGGGCCTGACTGTGATAAAACACCAATGTAGAACTTGACCAAGGGCATTTCTGAACATGGAACTCTTTCTTGGTAGGGTAGTTAGTATAAAGGCAACTGCAGTATAGAACTCTCCCTGGGATACTATTAAAAGCCAGCTATTAGCAGGCAAGAAAAATGTGTTCTAAGACTTGTTGGAGGACTAAGGCAGACAGTGTTTCATCAGAGAATTTCTAGCTTATAAAGACACAGATAAAAAGTAAGTTAGGACAAGTGCCTCAAGCCTAGGTTTCACATATAGCGTTTTTGTTGGCACAGATCTATCTAGAGGCCAGGCAAGATTATCACACTGTGAATAGGAGATTCTCAACATTTAAAGTTTTATTTTTATCCTGTATTGTTGTATGGTGGGTCTGCTTATGAATGGCCATAATGTGCATGTGGAGGTGGCATGACAATTATCGGGAGCTGATTCTATCTATCTGGAGTTCTCAGGCAAATGCACTTTACCCTTGGAACTATATCTGGCTGGTCCCTGTGTTTTAGTGTATGTGTGTGGCTTATTATGGGACCATAACAACTGTGGGATTCACTAAAGTTGGATTTCTAGGTCTACTCAGCTAGTTTCTTTGTACTAACAAAGCTAACTGTCCACTGACTGTTCTGTTTCCAGGTTTGTCATAAACAAGGGCTCCATTTTTCTGTGATTCTGCAGGACTTCCTATTTGATCATCTTTAGGATTTGTCACTTTTGTTCTGTTAGTTTAATGCTCAGGTTAGCTTTTTTCTTACTCCTCAAAGAAAAGAGATTATTTGTCTCAATTCAGTGAAAAGACTGATATTTTACTTGGAGTTCAGACTAAAGACAATTGTCCATTGAACCCCACTGCAGGAATGCCAGAACATGGCTTCTGAAACTGTCAATCAGTTTTTAAATCTTGTCCAAAGAGAATAGACCTTTCCCAACAGTTGTCATAGAAGAATTAACAAGTGGGCACCAGTATACAACAAAGAAAATCGCCAATGCAATGTAAAATGTGGTTTTAAGCTATGTATGCACACTGGAATAAGGAAATATACAGTATGGTTAGGAGAGCCCTAAAATTCCTCCTTTCCAGAAAAATTGCCTTCTCTCCAACTGCTACTTCTTGCCACATTTGATTTTGTTAATTGGTTAATCTTCTTAGCTCTCTATATCTGTACTGATAGACTTCTCTTGGTAAATGAGGGTCACTTTCAAAACACTTTTGCTTGCTAACTTCACATATTTACTGAGTAACCCCAGGATATACAGAATTGTATTAGACACTCATGTGAGGGGATCTCATGTTGGAGCAAACACTCTTCCCTTTGCTTAGAGAGATCAAGCATGGCATAAAGAAGAGTTGGGAACCCAATAAAACATAAGCTCAAACACAGTATCTCAAACCCCTCTAACTCTGTTCTGAAAAGGGTGGAACTCATTTCGGTAGCATGACGTAGGCTGGCAGCATTCGATCCAAATCTTTTAAGGAACTAAGAAATTATAGAGTGCATTTTCTAGAGAACAGCTTCAGCTGTGCATTTTAACCAAAACTCTTTCTCTTCTACTTAATTATTCCGTAGTCTAGACGCCATTTAGTTACCAAGAACAGAACAACAAATCACTAGCAGACACATTTTATGTGAGAATAATGTATGTCACCATTGATGACAGTTTTTATAAACATCCCTGAGTCTTTAAGTGTTTCATTTATAGCAAGCCATAATAAAAATAGTATAAGTTATTCACAGATACTTATGAAGAACATATCAATTGTGAAAATGAATACTATCATATCAATATCTTTCTACAAATCCAATAGAAATTCAGCCAGGCAATGAATGCATGTCAGTCCATCTCTCTATCCCTCCATCCATACTCCAGTACACATAGACACACAGACACAGAAACAGACCCAAATAGAATCACACTTATAACAAAAAATGAAGAAATGAAAATCTTTCTGCTTGGGTAAGTTTTTAGTAATACTCAAGCAAAATATATTGGCAAGCTAAAACAAATTTGCTTCTCACAGCCCTGAAAGCTGGAAGCTCAATATGTTCTAAGACCATTTTCTACATTTTACAAATGAACAGCTGCCCTTGCCTTCAGGTCTTGTGAGTGAAAACATTTCCTCTGGTACCATTCCCTCTTTTGGAAAGGAACTTGTCATACTGAGTGAATGCTTCACCTTTTTTTTTTTTTTTTTTTTTTGGTTTTTTTTTTTTTTCGAGACAGGGTTTCTCTGTGTAGGCCTGGCTGTCCTGGAACTCACTCTGTAGACCAGGCTGGCCTCAAACTCAGAAATCCGCCTGCCTCTGCCTCCCGAGTGCTGGGATTAAAGGCGTGCGCCACCACGCCCAGCGAATGCTTCACCCTTAAGTCTCAAATTTAAAAGTTCTATCTCCAAATAAAGTCACATTATGTGGTCCTAAAGATGAATCCCTGAGCTTATGGATTCTGGAGAAGGCGGGAGGGTGGGGAAAATGGCTCAGTCCTTAATACTGGCTGTTTAAAGTGGCCAGTAAATCAGAAGCCTCTTTGAAGCAATTTTAAGCATCATAGTGCAACATAACACTGAAGTATGTTGAAAAAACTCTGCCAAAGTATTCAAGTGATTGACTAACCCTCAGAAAAGCATGACTTTTCTCCAGACCACCATCACTTTGCATGAGAAATGACCTTCTTTATTTCTGAAATAATTACTTGATTCAAAATGTGCCCATAGATAAAAGAACTTCACATAAAACTAGAGACACTGAAATTTATAGAGGAGAAAGTGGGGAAAACTCTCCAAGATATGGGCACAGGGGAAAAATTCCTAAACAGAACAGCAATGGCCTGTGCTGTAAGATCACAAATCGACAAATGGGACCTTATAAAATTGCAAAGCTTCTGTAGGGCAAAAGATTCTGTCAATAAGACAAAAAGGCCACCAATGGATTGGGAAAGAATTTTTTTTTAAGGCTCGGGAATGCGCGGTGGCCCGCTGCAGGTATGGACTTTCTTGGCCCGCTGGAAGTCAGTGAGAAAAACAGCAGGCAGAGAACAAAAGACCAGACCCCACAGCTAAATGGTTAGGGGAAAGAATTTTTACCAATTCTAAATCTGAAAGGGGGCTAATATTCAATATATACAAAGAGCTCAAGAAGCTGAACTCCAGAAATTCAAATAACCCCATTAAAAATGGGGTACAGAGCTAAACAAAGAATTCTCAACTGAGGAATACGGAAGGGCTGAGAAGCACTTGAAATAATGTTCAACATCCTTAATCATCAGGGAAATGCAAATCAAAACAACACTGAGATTCTACCTCACACCAGTCAGAATGGCTAGGATCAAAAAATTCAGGTGACAGCAGATATTGGTGAGGATGTGGAGAAAGAGGAACACTCCTCCATTTCTGGTGGGATTGCAAGCTGGTACAACCACTCTGGAAATCAGTCTGGATGTTCCTCAGAAAACTGGACATAGTACTACCAATTGATCCAGCAATACCTCTCCTGGGCATATACCCAGAAGATGTTTCAACTGGTAACAAGGACACATGTTCCACTATGTTCATAGCAGCCTTATTTATAATAGCCAGAAGCTGGAAAGAACCCAGATGTCCCTCAACAGAGGAATGGATACAGAAAATGTGGTACATTTACACAATGGAGTACTATTCAGCTATCATAAACAGTGAATTTATGAAATTCTTTGGCAAATGGATGTATATGGAGGATATAGTCCTGAGTGAGGTAACCCAATCACAGAAGAAGTCACTTGATATGCATTCACTGATAAGTAGATATTAGCCCAGAAACCTAGAATACCCAAGATACAACTTCCAAAATACAAGAAAATCAAGAAGGAAGAGCAATGCGTAGATACTTCATTCCTCCCTAGAATAGGGAATAAAATATCCATGGAAGGAGTTGCACAGACAAAGTTTAGAGATAAGATGAAAGGATGGACCATCTAGAGACTGCCCCACCAGGGGATCCATCCCATAATCAGCCACCAAACACAGACACTACTGCATATGCCAGCAAGATTTTGCTGAAAGGACCCTGATATAGCGGCCTCCTGTGAGGCTTTGCCAGTGCCTGGCAAATACAGAAGTAGATGCTCACAGTCATCTATAGGGTGGAACATATGGTCCCCAATGTAGGAGCTAGAGAGAGTACATAATAGCCGAAGAGGTCTGTAACCCTATAGATGGAACAAGAATATAAACTAATCAGAACCCCCAGAGCTCTTATCTCTAGCTGCATATGTATTAGAAGATGGCCTAGTCGGCCATTATTGCGAAGAGAGGCCCTTTGGTCTACCAAACTTTATATGCCCAGTATATAGGAATGACAGGGCCAAGAAGTGGAAGTGGGTGGGTAGGGGAGCAGGGCAGGGTTGGGGGAGGGTATAGGTAACTTATAGGATAGCACTCGAAATGTAAATGAAGAAAATATCTAATTAAAAAAATGTGCCCATAGAACACCCAACTGAGGGTAAGAAGGACACCATTAGCACACATATGCCTTCGAATAGAAAGACTTAGAAAGACAAAAGTAGCTATTGGTCTATAAAATGGGACTTGTAGACTTTGGTTCAGGCTGAAATGAGTGTGTCTCTGTATTTTCCAGTGACACCACCCTACGTCTCTACTTGTCACTTACCATCCGTGTACCGCTGGGTAAAAAGTATAGAGTATTAAAATATAGAGTATAAACTCAAAATAAAGATTAAAGTTCAAACAAATTAAAATAAATTTAAAGTTCAAACTAAAGTTAGGGTAGTTAATCTTTTCACCCAAAAAAAAATGTTTTATGTTGAGTTGGGGAAGTAACATCATTCTGTAGATAAACATATTATTTACCTCCTACTATACCTAGCAGCATTTAGAAAAACACTGATTGATTTTATGTGCATTGGTGTTTTGCTTGCATTCATGCATTTGTGCCACATGCATGCCTGATACCTGGGGATGCTAGAAGAGGGTGTGAATCCGCTGCACCTGAGGTTGTAAGTGGTTCTGAAACACACTGTGGGTGTTGAGAACAGAACTTGGGTTTTCTGTAAGAGCAAGAGGTGTTCTTGGCTGTGGAACAATATCTTCAGCCTTTTAATAGCATTTTAAAGTTTACTTTTTATGCCTTTGATAACTTTGTGTATTCAACTCCTAGGAATAGGATATCAACATTTTCCTACATATTATGTGCATGTTCTCAAGGTAGGATTAAATACTTCCATAAATACGAAGTGCCTATGCAAGACCCTAGATGAGTAATGAGAGTTATGTGTTTGTGCTATTTTAGGAGATATCAAACTTGTCCTTAGAGAACTACCTGAGCAAAGTTTAAAAACTTCTAAATTTATACCTGTCAAAGGTTGTTTACTGTTTTACAGCATATTTTGTAGGAGTGTCAAATTGATAAAATTGCAGAAACCAGCAACACTGGTCTTAAAAGGTTTGTGCATGGACATGGTTAATTGCAATCATATGAAATACATTTTTTTTTACTTTATCTTTTTTTTTTCTCTCTTTATTAGATATTTTCTTCCTTTACATTTCACATGTTATCCAGAAATTTTCCCTTACCCTCCCACGTCCCCGCCCTGCTCCCCCACCCACCCCCTCCCGCGTAATGGCCCTGGCATTCCCCTGTTCTGGGGCATATAGAGTCTGTATAACCAAAGGGCCTCTCCTCCCAATGATGGCCAACNTCACACAGAGACATAAAAGGTCACTGTGGTGGGATGCAGAGATGAACAGTGAATGGTAGGCACATGGCGACCCATTTTTCATATCTCATAATTTTATATCTCATATTTGAGTTTTATTTCTAATTTCAAGTTTGTTTAATTTTATTTAAATTTCAAGTTTGATTTCAATCCCATCAATTAGAAAAGTGGGTTTTTTTTTGTTTGTTTGTTTTATGTTGAGTTGGGGAAGTAACATCATTCTGTAGATAAACATATTATTTACCTCCTACTATACCTAGCAGCATTTAGAAAAACACTGATTGATTTTATGTGCATTGGTGTTTTGCTTGCATTCATGCATTTGTGCCACATGCATGCCTGATACCTGGGGATGCTAGAAGAGGGTGTGAATCCGCTGCACCTGAGGTTGTAAGTGGTTCTGAAACACACTGTGGGTGTTGAGAACAGAACTTGGGTTTTCTGTAAGAGCAAGAGGTGTTCTTGGCTATGGAACAATATCTTCAGCCTTTTAATAGCATTTTAAAGTTTACTTTTTATGCCTTTGATAACTTTGTGTATTCAACTCCTAGGACTAGGATATCAACATTTTCCTACATATTATGTGCATGTTCTCAAGGTAGGATTAAATACTTCCATAAATACGAAGTGCCTATGCAAGACCCTAGATGAGTAATGTCCTTAGAGAACTACCTGAGCAAAGTTTAAAAACTTCTAAATTTATACCTGTCAAAGGTTGTTTACTGTTTTACAGCATATTTTGTAGGAGTGTCAAATTGATAAAATTGCAGAAACCAGCAACACTGGTCTTAAAAGGTTTGTGCATGGACATGGTTAATTGCAATCATATGAAATACATTTTAATCACTTCATTTCATAAGAATACTCTACTTGTTTAAGAAATTCCATGAGGTTAGAGCATTTATGACAGCTACTTGTAACTTTTCATAGATTTACTCCAAAATGACTCCACTGGGCACGATAGTCTGAATCGACAGTATTCTTATTCAGTTAATGTTCATTAAGTTTATCTTAGAGAAATAATTTTCTGCCATATAAAATGTATCAATAAATGTCTTCTTGAGCAAGAGTGACACCATTTCCTTATAGAACAATTTAAGATATACATCTCATATATTTACTCCCTCTTTTGTTGACTGAAAAGTGGGAAGAATAGAGAATATCTTACTTCATGGAATATAGCAGGTTTCTTTCTTCTTAAAATCAATATAATTGTTGGCAGAAAATAGTTAATCATTTTACACAAAATTGCAAAATATATAAATAAATTGATACCTTCCTTCCTTCCTCTTCCTTTCTTCCTTTCTTCCTTTCTTCCTTTCTTCCTTTCTTCCTTTCTTCCTTCCTTCCTTCCTTCCTTCCTTCCTTCCTTCCTTCCTTCCTTCCTTCCTTCCTTCCTTCCTTCCTTCCTCTCTCTCTCTCTCTCTCTCTCTCTCTCTCTCTCTCTCTCTCTCTTTCTTTCTTTCTTTCTTTCTTTCTTTCTGGAAACAAGATGTCTCTCCCCATATTCTCAGCTCTCCTGAAACTTAGTATTTAGACCAATCCTTCTGGCACGTATTCACAGAAATTCAGAGATCTGATTGCTTTTGCCTTCCAAGTGTTGGGAATAAACGCATATGCCATATATAGACTGTCTAATTTTCAAAGTAACTTGACCACTATCCTTTTTACTGTCTTTCAAACGAAGTAAAGCAAAGTGTTCTCTCTTCCCAGCAGATGGCGATATTCAGTGAGTGACAGCTCTTCTCAAGCCAAGAGGCTCCATTTCTCAGCCTTCCTTCCACTCTGCATGCTTTGTAACACAGGTATAAAATTATGCCAGAAACGGACTAACTGATTGCAGTATATTGAACGAATCCTATAGGGTTCACAAAGCTTTGTTTACATGTGTAAATCAATGTATTTGTATAGCCTCCTATAGGAAGGGGTGGATAAAGAAATAGATTTTTATTCTAAAATTTTCCAGAGTTTGTTATAAAAATCAAAATGTATTTGCTAAAGATTAAGCTGATGGCCACTCTACAGTTTATTTTGAAGGTACATTGCTCATTCACACTTGTTCTGACAGTATAAATCCATATAAGGATTGAAAAATATTGTGGTTAATGTAAAAGTCATGTAATTTCCTTTTTTTTTTTTTTTGGAGGGAGGGGAGAGAAACACTGAATGGTATTAATGAGAGAGCTATAAAATAAATATTGTAAAACTACACAGTAGCTATTTGATTAGAAATTGATCTTAGAAGGTTTGACCTACTTTCCTGTGAATTAAATACACCCCCCCCCCCAGGCACTTAGAACACATGGAGCCGTTTTAGAAATGCAATTATCTCTTTTTAAATCTTTAATGCAGTTTTCCTAAAATGCTATATTTTGTTTGAATTGTGTCCTTTTTACAAACTGCTGTTACAGACAATAGTATGTAATTGGGACAGGTAAAAGAGAAGCAAATTAGGGAAAATAGAGATTATTTGAAAACTGAATTATGAATGAGAAACATTAATGAGTCTCTGGGTGGATTCTTGTACTGTTGTGTAAGACTGCCCACATTTGGGGACAAATGACTTTGTTACTGTACAGGTCCAAATGGGAAGATTAGGCTCTTGTTTGATGGCCTCACAGTTGAAGAAAACCATCCTGACCCTGACTCTGGAAGGTGGCTGCTTGCCTCCCAAGAGGCTCATGAGTTGGAATTCATTACCTGATTTTATCAACACACTAAAAAGAAATCCATCACTTTGAGATGGATGCATTAAGCAAACCCCAGAGATGGAACTGTAGAAACACAATGGCAGCTTTTCCCATTTACACTGAGACATTGAGTCCTCACAGGCTAGCAGTGCTCATGTTGGCTCCTACTCTTTTCTCCCTGTAGGCAGAATTACTTGAGAGGCCACACTATAATCAGGTTTCTTGGTGATTATGCATTTCAAGACATTATTTAAATCAGACGTAGTTCTAATCTTGGTTCTTTTAAAATAGCAATGAATTTGAAATTTCATGAATATCAGGAAACTGAAGATCAGAAATAAAAAGTAATTATATGGTTTCTTCCTGCTTAATCTAAAACAACATTATCAGATATCAGTCAGCATAAGATGTGTAAATTGTTGCACATTCATTTTCTAAATTATGAAAAATGCAAACATCAAAATAAGAGGGTTGGAAAGATGGCTCAGTAGTCAAGAGAGCTGACTGCTCTTTAGAGGACCAGAGTTC
This sequence comes from Mus minutoides, assembly GCA_902729485.2. Lineage (NCBI taxonomy): Eukaryota > Metazoa > Chordata > Mammalia > Rodentia > Muridae > Mus > Mus minutoides. The sequence continues at coordinate 542,701 of LR750132.1, forward strand.
AATTCCCAGCACCCACATGGCAGGTCACAACTGTCTTTAACTCCATGATCTGATACCTTCATGCAAGCATACATGTAGGCAAAATAGCAGTGTACATAAAATAAAAATAAATAAATTAAAAATATATTTAAAATTTAGGTGATGTCATACCCAGAAATTGTGAACAGCATGAAACACAAATGTTTTCATATGACTTATTTTCCTTAAAAGAAAAGCATGAAATCTCCATCAAACTTGTAATGCATACTTGGGCATCGCTAAATACACACCAAAGCTTACTATGTTGGTAGTGAGAGCAAAACAGTGATTGTTATAAACCTAATAGGAGTTGTTATCTCTAGAGAGAAATACACAATATCTGTGCTGCTTATTCTTTTCAATGTTAAACAGGCAGGGGTTATGTGGGGGACCTCCTGAACTATATATTTTTATTTTATGCACATTTTGTGTGCATTATCTTGATATAAAACTTTGACATGATAAGTAGTGGTTTCATGTAGTCTGGCCCATTGCATATTTCATTAAATGAGATGTTTTAATATAAAGTCGATAGCTAACTAGATTGTGATATAAGTAAGCACACAGAGTAAGGGAGAGGTGGAGAACAGAGAGAGATATAGAAAGAGACAGAGACAGAGAGAGAGGGCGGGGGTTAATATATATCCACGGTTCCCTGTACTCTCAGCTGACAAGTTCTAGAAACAAATAATTTTCAATTATTAGCAACTAGAGTACTTTGGAAAAATGACAAATTTTGAACTTCATTGGAAAATGAAGTTTTCCAATGCAATATACAAAGGCCAGTAGGTATGTAGTGCTAGAGAGTAAGGAAATGTCCTGCAAAGAAAATTACAATGTACACTCATGCATACATGCACACACACACACACACACACACACACACACACACACGCACACACACACACACACACACACACACGTGCATGCGCGCGTGTGCACACACACACACACACACACACACACACACACACACACTGGTGAGAGTAATTATCTTTTAAAAATCTTAACATGATTCCTTTTTGTCTTAGAGAGCAACATGTCATATACACTCAACATGATGCACTCAGAAGCGTATGTTATGGATCTCATGATACAGCTTGATATTGCCTGAACCTCTGATTTCTCTCCTTTCTCTATGTCTGGCACATACTTCTTTTTTCTTTTAGGGCTGTTACATTTGTTTCTTTCTATTTCTGTTTTCATAGCTTTAACTTATGGAATATTTTCATAATTGACAAGGAATATTGGAAATGAGAACTGCTATGGAAAGTTAGGATTACAAGGGTCCATCAGTTACTTGGCATATCTACAGTCAAGGCTGCTTATTTGCCAGAATCTTTTTTATTGAAATCGCTTTTTTTCTCACACAATATATCATGATTATTATGTCAGAAGTATCCCCTCCCTTTCCTCTACTATTTCCAGTTCCTCCCTGCACCATTCAGATCTACTACTCCCTTTATGTCTTTCTTAGGAAACAAATATGCTTCTGAGGGATAATAACGAATTAAAATGAGATAAAAAACTAACACACTGCAATAGGACAAAACAGGAGAAAGCACAATACAAGGGATAAGACCCAGATAGGGACACAGAGACTTACTTGTTTGCACACTGAGGATTTCCATAAGAAACACTGAACTGGAAGCTATACTATGTACCCAAAGAGCCTGCAGGGTAAGAAAGAAGAGAGAGAGAGAGAGAGAGAGAGAGAGAGAGAGAGAGAGAGAGAGAGAGAGAGAGAGATGTAAATCAGATAACTAAAATATAAAAATATGAGAAAACCCCCTAGAATAAAAATATGAGACAAGGAACTGCCAAAGATGCTGTTGCTGGGGGTACAGCCTACCCTTGAGAGTGGTTTGTATCCCCAGTGAGACTCTTCTGGAGAAAACTAAATTTCCCTGTGGCAATGGTTATCCATTAGAAATTGCTTCTAAGGTGTGCATGGGATATGTACCTACTTCTCTCTTCAGCTCTAGGACCCACTCTGTTGCAGACTCTGCCAAGCCTCCGAAGCCTTGGTTTCTATGTCTTCATATTGATTTACAGGGTTTTGTTTCTTTGGTGTCCTCCATTCCCCTTGCCATAGCACAGTTCCTTGAACTGACTGAAAGAATTTGTTTGAGTTGTCCCTTTTAGGTCGCTCTCTCTGCATACAGTCTTTGTTCCCATCTGCTGCAGGATGAACCTTTTCTGATGATGGCTGGGCAAGGCTCTGATCTAGGAGTATATCAGAATGTAATTAGGAATTTTTTATTGATACATTCTTTTATAAAAGTAGTAGTATTTGGTTTTACCCTAGATTCCTGGCAAGCTCATTTCAGGTTCTTGGTCACAAAAGCAATGTTGGGTATGGGTTCCATGTCCTAGAGTGTGCCTTCAGTCACATCAGCTATAGGTTGGTTACTCCCACAAGCTTTGTGGCCCCATTGCACTAGCATACCATGCAGGCAGGATTCCACTGTAGATTGAAGGTTTAGTGGCTGGGTTGGTGCTTATGTTTCTCCTTTGGTAACTTGAAGAATACCTTTTTGTACCAAAAACAACTAGCACATAGGTATGAAGGTTTTATGTGAGCACTAGCTCAATTTCTGTATGTTCAATGACTTGTATAGGTGGATTCTTCAGCAATGGGGATTTTTTGAGACCCTTTGAGCAAAGCTTCAATTAGATGTAGTTGTCAGTGAGAGTTCTAAAGGTCCTTACAGTCAGTAGAATCAACTTCCAGTGGCCAATGAATAATAAGAATAATATAGTATTTGATTATAGCCCAAACTACAATATAAATATCCCTAACACTATTATATAAATAATGGTTAAATAAATAAATAAATGGAAGGTAAATAGATAGATGTCACATGCACAGATTTCAAATAACTTATGTAAACGTTACACTTCTGCAAAAGATAGAACATAGCTCAATGCCTGTTTATTAAAAGTCTTGCACACAGACATCTCAGCTTTGTGGTCTAACTGATGATAACTTCTATGGTTGTGTAGCTGAAATGTAAGGAAAGTGTAACTATGTTCCTATTCTTCCTCCCCTATACCCATTAGCCCTGTCTATTTATGAAGAAAACGGCCAAGAAAAATTCTATTTGGTAGTCATTACACAAAGTTTGCTTGACCACTATAAACCCTGTCACTGTCACAATAATCACTAGGAATGTGAGAGGATGTCACAGTTAACAAGAGTTTGAGGATGAATAATGGATTAATAAAATGTGGTCCTCTGACTGAATTACTGGAGAGGGATGGGAGACAGCTGCTGAAGTCTGCATAAACACTAGAAGATAGTGAGTGATGATTTGTGGTTGTATGTATTGTTGATTATAATTGCCCCATAATAAGGTAGAGTGTTAGTTAGAGGGGAATTTGGATCCTGAGATTATGTGATGTCTCTTTACTAACTTTGCCCTTTTTTGTAAATCTAAAAATATTTTAAAATAATTTTATTTAATAAAGTGAAAGTCATTGTATAATTTTTTCCCAAGTATCTGAAAATTAGTTGGGATGGAAATTTATGGTTTCTTTGGAGAATAAGTTGTGCCATGTGATTTTTTTTCTGGAAACTGTCTTATGAGAAAATGTTTTTGATGAAACAGATATGTAGAAGGATGTTTTGCTAAGAACAGACATGTGGAGTTGTTCTGGAGGCAGCCTAGAAAAAGAACATATGATATTTTGTTAGAGCAGATGCTTGAGAGAACACATGATGCTTAGAAGGATTATAAACAATGGACAGTGGATGATGCTGGGTGGGATTTGCATGCCTTGCCATTCTTTCTTGGTCATTATTTGTCATGACTTCATAGAAATGCACCAAAAGGCTTCTGGTGGTGCTTTGGTGACTTCTTGCTAAATGGCAAAAACTTGTGTTTTCTTCTGGATCAACCTGCCATTGCTGATTCATGAATGGTGTTTGCAATTGCATCAAGCTGCTGGATATTCTGACAACACAGATAGGAATTGCTCCAAAGATCTATTTCTAAACAGGTCCACATCCCCCTTTGCTCTACTAACCTTTCTGTTTCACTACCTGTGAAGGGTGGTGGCCTAGATTGGAGGTTAAAGCACTTAAGAACCCTTATTAAAAGCAGGTTTTGAAACATCTAAGCCTCCAATTAGTGATTTTTTATTTTGGTGGGTAGTACAGAAATGTAATTCCCCCAATGAACACTTTTCCCCCAAAATGGAATGTAATTTTACTCTATTACTTTTTACTGTTTGATTTAAAGTAGAATATTACTGTATTATTAAAAAGTATCACACTTTGATCAGCTATGATGAAGTCAAACTGAAACTTCATTATTGCACAGTTAACAGTTACTTTTATTTGTAGGCAAAATTAAACATTTCCATTCAGCACAGAAACAAAGGGGTATGAAAATGTTATACTTGTTAGAGTGAGGCTGACTGGCAAGATGGAGTTATCTGTGCCACTGGAGTTGAAAGAGCCAGCTCTGCATCTCTTCAGAAGGCCAGCATTGCTGGGAAAAGTAAGAGGTTCAACACCTCTGAATACAGAATCAGAACCAAAGTCAGTTTATCTTACTCACTGATAGAGTTAATGTGATCAGGTAAAGGATCTCTTCAAGTTTCTGAATACTGATGAAGTAATATGTACCTTATTAAGCCACTACTAGCCTATGGGAGAGATGCCTCAAGCAGGTGACCTGAGCCATTAGGTGTGATTGCAGGAATCAAAATACTTCAAGAAAAAAAAAAGTTTCTGTTAAGTACATGATATTGAGGATGTTTATGCATAGAAAGGAGAACTGTCAGAGACTAAATATATACAAACAAGAGTTTCACATTGACTTGGTCATCATGAACAAATTCTTTTGGCACAAAACAGCTCTTCATAATTTTCATTGATGAGACTTTAGCTGAGTCTTGTGCTTATGTCAGGCTAACAGTATTTAAAATGGCCACAGACACAATGATTTCTGTGAAAGGAAAACTGGGTACCATAATATTACACGAGGATGATGTGCTTGGCTTGAAGGGAAAGCAGCTGTTTCTATTCGCAAGGTGTTTAAACGTTGTCATGATGAAGAAGGGGTTGGTTTATCTTGTATTGCCTTGGGTAGATCAAAGTAACAACAGGTCAACATTACAGAGTGCAGATTATGCAATCTTGTAAGTAGGCTAGTCTTAATAGAGCTTTTGGGTGATGGGTCACTTTATAGAATGATGAGATCTTCTCATTACAATTTTCTAAGGGAGGCCAGACTGTTTCTCAAACAACTGAGATAGTATGAACAACAGAACCAGTAGTTAACAGTGTGCATATCCATGTGTGGGAATGTATGTGTGTGTGTGTGTGTGTGTGTGTGTGTGTGTGTGTATGTTTGTATGTTTATGAATATATATATATACATACACACACATATATATATATATATATATATATATATATATATATATATATATATATATATATATTCATAAACATTATTAATCATGTGTGTGAGTTGCCAAAGGAATGAGTTGACTCTGGAGTTGACTCAAATGATTATGGAGCCCAGGAGTGCTGATGATACAGTTATACTTCCAAAGAGCTGAGACACAGAAAAACTAATACTTAAATTCAAGTCTAAGGGCAAGTAAAATACAATTGTTATAACTGGAAAGCTGCCATCCAGTCTTTTCTTATATTTGGCCTCTAGTTGACTAGAAGAGATCAATATAACTTCCATTTGGAAAACCTCCTCAACATTATCCAGTCTACAATGTTAAATGTTAATCCTATACAAAACACTCACAGAAACTTTCGGGATAATGCCTGATGAAATGTTTAGGTACTCTGTAGGCTAGTCAAGTTGATGCATATAACCATACCATTAAACACAGAGGCCTAGATAAGTGCAATAGGATGTTCAGTTACCCAAATGGGCTTACAGCGAAGGTAAATAGAGTGAATCACAGTGAGGATGATACTGAGGTTATGATGCTGGGATGTAGCTATCTATCATGAAAAGCATTTACCTTAATACCTTATCAGGTTTTGATCAAACAGAATACTGTGTTAGATAAACCCTTCTCTGCTAGGACAGAACATCAGATGTAAGCAACTTAAGCAAGGAAAAATAAATATTATTCATGGTTTCAAGTTTTAATACATCATGATACTAAAGGTGTGGTGGTCAGAAAGTTCATGCAATGACCAATGGGGAATAGAGTAAGGCCAGGAGATGGCCAGAGCAAGATATAACTCCCAACTCCACACTCCCAGTTACCTACTTTTTCCTATCTAGTCTTTGCATACTAGTTTCTAATAATTCCCAATAAGGTCATCCTGTCACGAACCCATCAAGATATCAATGCATTTGCTAAGTTAGTTCTCTCAGCATCAAGACACTTCCCCAACAACTATGACTTTCAAAGCTTACTAAGAACAAGCCTACTATGGCATTCCAAATTCAGTACATAAAAGAATGCTCATGTGTATGCTCCATAAAGCATGTTAATTACAATCAATCAGGGAGAGATAACAGAAAGCTGTTATGATGAACAGGGCCCCTAAATGTTAGGAAGACTGTCCTGAATTAATGGGTACATGCTTAAATTGCCTGAAGAAAGCAGCCCATGAAGGGTTTGTTTCCTGTGACTTTGTAAATTTTAGGACATAGTAGTAGAAAATTGCTACACTTGAACACACTGGAACTGAGCCTGTTTTCTCGACTGTAAAGGAATTGGCCAGTACTTCCTTATTTTAAGAAATTGCACTTATTACCAATTCTACAACTATTTTTAAAGCAACTTTCTCATTACTGCATACAGTATAAAAATTATACATATTAGTGGGAGATTATTTAGTTTTTCATTTTCCCAGAAGAAAAACTGTGAGGAATTTTGATGGAATTGAATTGAATCTTTAGATTGCTTTTGGGCAGGATGGCCATTTTCCACATACTAATCCAAGCAATGATCATGAAAGATCTTTCCATCTTTTGGTATCTTCTGCAATTTTTTCAGTGCTTTAAAGTTTTTACTATACAAGACCTTCACTTGCACGTTTAGAGTTATCACAAAATGCACATGTATGCATGCGTGCACACACACATATACTTCTAAGATACATACATATACATATACATATACATATACATATACATATACATGTACATCTACATCTACATCTACATCTACATCTACATCTACATCTACATCTACATATACATATACATCTACATCTACATCTACATCTACATCTACATCTACATATACATATACATATACATATATTCATACATTTGAGGCTATTGTGAAGGTATTATTTCCCAGATTCCTTCTGGGTGTTTTAGATTAGTAGAAAGTCACTGATTTTTTTTTATTAGATATTTACTTTATTTACATGTCAAATGTTATCTCCTTTCCTGGTTTCCCCTAGGAAAAAACTCCTATCCCTTCCTGCCTCCCCCTACTCCCCAGCCCACCCAATCCTGCTTCATGGCCCTGGCATTCCCCTACACAGGGACAAAGAGCCATCACAGGACCAAAGGAATCTTCTCCCATTGATGACCGACTAGGCCATCCTCTGATACATATGCAGCTGGAGCCATAAGTCCCAAAATGTGTACTCTTTGGTTGGTGGTTTAGTCCCTGGGAGTTCTGGGGGTACTGGTTAGTTCATATTGTTGTTCCTTCTATGGGGCTGCAAACCCATTCAGCTCCTTGGGCCCTTTCTCTGGCTTCTTCATTGGGGATCTTGTGCTCAGTCCAATGGATAGCTGTGAGCATCCACTTCTGTATTTGTTAGGCACTGGCAGAATCTCTAAGGAGACAGCTATATCAGGCTCCTATCAGCAAGCTATGGTTGGCATCCACAATAGTGTCTGGGTTTGGTGATTGTATATGGGATGGGTCCTCAGGTAGGGCAGTCTCTGGATGGTCATTCCTTCAGTCACTATTTCACATTTTGTCTCTGTAACTCCTTGCATGGGTATTTTGTTCCCCCTTCTAAGAAGGATCAAAGTATCCACACTTTGGTTTTCCTTATTCTTCAGTTTCATGTGGTTTGTGGATATAGGGATGGTAAAAATCTATTCTCAATCTGTTGGTTGCAGTTTCGTCCTATTGATCGTTTCCTTTGACTTACAGAAGCTTTGCAATTTTATGAGGTCCCATTTGTCAATTCTTGATCTTAGATCAGAAGCCATTGGTGTTCTGTTCAAGAAAATTTCCTCTATGCCCATGCGTTCAAGGCTCTTTCCCACTTTCTCCTCTACAAGTTTCAGTGTATCTGGTTTTATGTGGAGGTCTTTGATCTACTTGGACTTGAGCTTTGTACAAGGAGATAAGAATAGATAGATTTGCATTTTCCTACATACTGACCACCAGTTGAGCCAGCACCATTTGTTGAAAGTTCTGTCTTTTTTTCCACTGGATGGTTTTAGCTCCTTTGTCAAACATCAAGTGACTATAGATGTGTGGGTTCATTTCTGGATCTTCAGTTCTATTCCATTGATCTACCTGTCTGTCACTGTACCAATACCATGCAGTTTTTATTACAAATGATATGTAGTACAGCTTGAGGTCAGAGATAGTTAATTCCACAAGAAGTTCTTTTAGTGTTGAGAATAGCTTTTGCTATCCTAGGTTTTTTGTTATTCCAGATGAAGGTGAAAATTGCTATTGCCAACTCTATAAAGAACTTAGTTGGAATTTTGATGGGGATTGCATTGAATCTGTAGATTGCTTTCAGGAAGATGGACACTTGTACTATATTAATCCTGCCAATCCATGAGCATGGGAAATATTTCCATCTTCTGAGATCATCTTCAATGTCTTTCCTCAGAAAATTGAAATTCTTATCATACAGATCTTTCACTTGCTTAGTTAGAGTCACACCAAGGTATTTGATATTATTTGTGACTATTGTGAAGGGTGTTGTTTCCCTAATTTCTTCCTCAGCCTGTTTATCCTTTGTGTAGAGGAAGGCCACTGATATGTTTGAGTTAATTTTATATCCAGCTAGTTTGCTAAAGTTGTTTATCAGGTGGAGGAGTTTTCTTGTGAAAATTTTCGGGTTTCTCTCCATTTATTTTGTTGTTGGCTTCTGGTTTGATGTATATTGCTTTTACTATGTTTAGATATGAGCCTTGAATTTCTGATCTTTCCAAGACTTTTTTCCTGAAGGGATGTTGGATTTTTATCAAATGCTTTCTCAACATCTAATGAGATGATTATATGGTACTTTTCTTTGAGTTTGTTATATAGTGGATTACACTGATGGACTTCCATATATTGAGCCATCCTGGAATCCTTGGAATGAAGCCTACTTGATTATGATGGATGATTGTTTTGATGTGTCCGTGAATTCAGTTTGGGAGAATTTTATTGAGTACTTTTGCATCAATATTCATAAGGAAAAGTGGTCTGAAGTTCTCTTTCTTTTTGGGGGTCTTTTTGTGGTTTAGGTACTAAAGTAATTGTGGCTTCATAGAATGAATTGGGTAGAGTACTTTCTGTTTCTATTTTGTGGAATAGTTTGAGGAGTATTGGTATTAGGTCTTCTTTGAAGGTCTGATAGAACTCTGCACTATACCTATCTAGTCCTGGGCTTTTTTTTTTTTTTTTTTGGCTGGGAGACTATTAATGACTGCTTCTATTTCTTTAGGAGATATGGGACTGTTTAGATCATTTATCTGATCCTGATTTAACTTTGGTACCTGGTATCTGTCTAAAAATTGTCCATTTCATCCAGGTTTTCCAGTTTTGCAGTAGGATCTGATGATTTTTTGGTTTTACTCAGTTTCCCTTGTTATGTCTCCCTTTTCATTTCTGATTTTGTTAATTAGGATACTGTCTCTGTGCCTTCTAGTTAGTCAGGCTAAAAGTTAATCTATTTTCTTGATTTTCTCAAAGAGCCAGCTCCTGGTTTGGTTGATTCTTTGTATAGTTTTTGTGTTTCCACTTGGTTGATTTCAGCCCTGAGTTTGATTATTTCCTGTCATCGCTCTTCTTGGGTGATTTTGCTTCTTTTGTTCTAGAGCTTTCAGGTGTGCTGTCAAGCTGCCAGAGTATGCTTTCTCCAGTTTCTTTTTGGAGGCACTCAGATCTATGAGTTTTCTCTTAGGAATGCTTTCATTGTATCCCATAAGTTTGGGTATATTGTGGCTTCTTTTTCATTCAGCTCTAAAAAATCTTTAATTTCTTTCTGTATTTCTTCCTTCAGCAAGTTATCATTGATTAGAGTGTTGCTCAGCTTCCACATGAATGTGGGCTTTCTACTGCTTATATTGTTATTGAAGACCAGCCTTAGTCCCTGGTGATTTGATATGATGATGGGATTATTTCAATCTTCTCGTTGTATCAGTTGAGGTCTGTTTTGTGACAAATTATATGGTTGATTTTGGAGAAGGTGCCATGAGGTGCTGAGAAGAAGGTATATCCTTTTGTTTTAGCATAAAACGTTCTATAGATATCTGTTAAATCCATTTGTTTCAAATCTTCTGTTAGTTTCACTATGCCTTTGTTTAGTTTCTGCTTCCATGATCTGTCCATTGAAGAAATTGGGGTGTTGAAATCTCCCACTATTATTGCATGCAGTGCTATGTATGCTTTGAGCTTTAGGAAAGTTTCTGTAATGAATGTGGATACCCTTGCATTTGGAACATAGATGTTCAGAATTGAGAGTTCATCTTGGTAGATTTTACCTTCGATGAGTATGAAGTGCCCCTCCTTAGCTTTTTTGATAACTTTAGGTTGAAAGTCAATTTTATTCAGTACTAGAATAGCTACTCCAGCTTGTTTCTTGGGAGCATTTGCTTGGAAAATGGTTTACCACCCTTTTACTCTGAGGTAGTGTCTGTTTTTGTCACTGAGGCGGGTTTCATGTATGCGGCAAAATGTTCAGTTCTGTTTATGGATCCAGTTTTTTTAGACTACGTCTTTTCATTTGAGAATTGAGTCCATTGATTAATGGACTTTAATTTGGATATTTCTTTAATTCGAGATATTAAGCAGAAATGGTTGTTGATTCCTGGTTTTTGAGGTTGTTGTTGTTATTGTTACAGGTGGAATTATATTTATGTGGCTATCTTCTTTTGGCTTATTAAAAGAAGCTCATTTTCTTGTTCCCCCCCCCCCCCAGGGTGTAGTTTTCTTCCTTGTGTTGGTTGGAGTTTTCCATTTATTATCCTTTGAATGGCTAGATTTGTGGAAAAATATTGTGTAAATTTGGTTTTATCATGGAATACCCTCGTTTTTCCATTTATGATAATTGAGAGTTTTGCTGGGTATAGTAGCCTGGGTTGGCATTTGTGTTCTCTTATGGTCTGTATGACATCTGCCTAGGATCTTCTGGCTTTCATAATCTCTGGGGACAAGTCTAATGTAATTCTGATAAGTCTGCATTTATATCTTACTTGGCTCTTTTCTGTTATTGCTTTTAATATTTCTTTGTTTTGTTCATTTAGTGTTTTGATTATCATGTGATAGGAGGAATTTCTTTTCTTGTCCAAACTGTTTGGAGTTCTGTAGGCTTCTTGTATGTACATGGGCATCTCTTTCTTTAGGTTAGGGAAGTTTTCTTCTATAACTTTGTCGAAGATATTTACTGGTCCTTTAATTTGGAAATCTTCACTCTCTTCTATACCTATTACCCTTAGGGTTGGTCTTCTTGTTCTGCCTGGGATTTCCTGGATGCTTTGGGTTAGGATCTTTTTGCATTTTGCGTTTTCTTTCATTGTTTTGTCAATGTTTTCTATAGTATCTTCTGCTCCTGAGATTCTCTCTTCCATCTCTTGTATTATTTTGCGTTTTCTTTCATTGTTTTGTCAATGTTTTCTATAGTACTTTCTGCTCCTGAGATTCCTGAGATTCTCTCTTCCATCTCTTGTATTATTTTGGTGATGGCTCCTGATTTCTTTTCTAGGCTTTCTATCTTCAGAGTTTTTCTCCCTTTGTGATTTCTTAATTGTTTCTACTTCCAATTTTAGATCCTGGATGGTTTTGTTCAACTCCTTCACCACTTTGGTTGTGTTCTCCTGTACTTCATTTTTTTTTCTCCTGTACTTCTTTAAGGGACTTTTGTGTTTCCTCTCTAAGGGCTTCTACCTCTTTACCAGTATTCTACTGTAATTCTGTAAGGGCCTTTTCCTCTTTAGGGGCTTCTACATGTTTACCTGTATTCTCCTGTGTTTCTTCAAGGGAATGATGTATGTTCTTCTTAAAATCACCTATCAGCACCATGAGATATGATTTTAAATCCGAATCTTACTTTTCCTTTGTGTTGCAGTATCCATCACTTGCTGTGGTGGGAGGACTGGGTTCTGATGATGCCAAGTAATCTTGATTTCTGTTGGTAAGATTCTTGCTTTTGCCTTTCACCATGTGGTAATCTCTGGTGTTAAATGTTCTTGCTGTTTCTGGCTGGAGCTTGTTCCTCCTGTGGGTCTCTAAGCCTGTGTCAGCACTCCTGGAAAAACAGCTCTCTCCTAGCAAGACCAGTGCATAGAGGGCTTCATAATGACTCCACCTCCTGGGTTCAGATAGAGGCAAGAAGAACCCTGATCCAGCTGCTCCTCTGCTTCTGTGGCCTGTGTGCTCCTGGCTGGTCCTGCCTTAGGCAGTCACCAGAGAGAAAATGGTGATCTCACCTGAGTCCTGGGTTCCAAGCCACTGATTTTTGTGTGTCAATGTTGTATCCTGTACTTTGGTGAAGTTGTTTATCAGCTGTAAAAGCTCCTTCACTTTAAGGACTATGTTAAATAGAAATGTAAGGAATAGATGAGCTTGTCTTGTTCTTACTTTTAGTGTAAATGCCTTGAGTTTCTCTCCATTTAAGATAATGTTGGCAGGACATATACATATGAACTCACAGATAACTTCAGCAGCATACATAAGACCTACACAGGTTCAAAACAGACAAAAATCCTAATACTGAGAAGAGGATATAGACACAAAGTCACACCTCTAACCGAGTTTTTTTGTTTTGTTTTGTTTTTCAGTTTTTTTAAAGGGATGGAAGAAGGGAAAGAGAAAGGAAGAGGAGACAGAGACACAAAGAGACAAACATACACACACACACACACAGAGAGAGAGAGACAGAGAGAGACAGAGAGAGAGAAGAAAGGAAGAAAGTAAAGTTCAGTGGGTAAAGAGGTAGAGAGGATTTGGGAGGAGTTTTGGAAGGGCAAATAATATATAATATGATCAAAATGTATTGTTGAAAACTTTAAAATACAAATAAAAAATAACATTCTGCTAAAAAGCAAAATGTGTAAGCATATTAATGGAGAACTATGTAATGCTTCACTTTCTGTGTACATTGTATACTGCTTTAATCACATTAAATATATTTATACCATAAAACTCATTACTTCTGTATGGTGAAAAACATTTTTTGATTAATTTTTCTTTTACACTTCCATTTTCTGTTTCCTGTGGGTTTTGGTAAGTTAACTCTGTTTTTCATTCATTTCAAAAATTTATTTTGCTTTTATTCTTGAATTCTCCCTTGATCTATTGGCCACTAAGCTTTCTATTCCCCATTCATTTGTATAGTTTCCAATGTTTTTTTTTTTTTTGTACTTTTAGAAGATACTGGTTATATTGACATTTGGTCAAGAAAGCTATCTGGTAAAATTAAGTTTTTAAAAGACTAAGGGAGATTGTCTTGTGTACTGTCATATGCTTTGTCTGGAGAGCATCCCTTATGTTTATAAGAATCATACATATCTAACTGCTGTGGGATAGAACATTCTGTAGATGTCTGTTACGTTCCTGTGGCTAAGGGCTCAGTTGAACTCTTTCTATACTGAAATTATGTCGAGATAGTCTCTGCCTATTTTTAAACTGGATCATTAAAGTTTCTAGGTATTTATTCCATTCTCTTTAATATGGCCCTTTGTGTCTGTGTATCCAGAATTCCTAAGAAGACACATTTTCTTTTTCTAAACCTGTAGTCACTTTTGTTATGTCAGCAGTACGTGATGCCCAGATCAATATTTTCCGGGAGTCTGGCATTGATATGTTGTCACTATTTCAGCAGTAGTGGGCAATCTGAGCCCAGGTTTGTCTCAAATATACTGTTGTTACAGAAAGAAATAGGAGAGTAGCTAGAAACAGTAGTCAGATCCCATATGCCTTTCCCTGGGGCCAGGGTTGGCTCAGAAGCCTCATCCACAGTTAGTGACTGATGGTTTGAAACCAGGATTCTGGCTGGTGCTGGGCAGAGTTACCAGGTTCTTATGTAATACTACTGGCCAACAGTGAGGACAAACTGTCACATCTTGGGCTCAGTGAGAGGGCAGGTGTGGCTAAAGCCCACACCAAGGCTGGAAACGATAGGCCCAAATTCATCTCTCATGCAAACATACCAGTGCAGAGAGTGAGTGAAGTCCGAAGTGGATGTATTCTGTTGACATGGGCACATACATATCAAGGATTACAAAGCCTTAGCTCCATGAATGTGGCAAAACTTTTCCTAGGTGAAACTCAAAGGGATGGCAAAACCTTCTGTGGCTCTGAGAGTGAATGGACTGCTGAGTGTGTGCAGAAAAAGTCCACACGATGCTTTTTCCTTCCCTATGTTTGCAGCCTGAAGACTGCTCCCGTACAGGGATTGATCCTATCAAGATCAATTAAACCCACCTCCTTGTGCAGTTGTAAATAATAATTCTGCCTCTTCATTTATCTGCCGCTGGTAACTGTGCCTCCTTGTTCAGCTGTATACAATAATCCCACCATCTTATTCAACTGTATATAATCAACATGCTGAGCTTATAGTGTGTTCTGGCTTCTCCATGAGACATCCCAGTCCATCTGATTCCAGCATTTCCTTGTGTCCATGTGCTTGTCTTTTCTTCATTCCCCTTACAGGTCCAGTCTGGTCAATTCCAAGAACTATGTAGGATGTAGCACTGAAGATAACTTTTCTCTCCATTCAGTTATTTTTCAGTAAAAATAAGTGAAAAATGTCACAGTACTAGGCTAGCGTAGGGCTCCTAGGAAAATTGTCTTTTTAAAAGTCTACCACCCACCATGAATGCTTGACTGGATTTTATTTTGTTATGTTTTCCTGCCCACTTTAAGGAAGAAGCAAAATTTCATGCTAAAAAGCTACAAAATACATATTTTAAGATTTATTTGTTTTACTGTTTATTGTGTATGTACCACAGTTGTATATGTATGGAGACTAGAGAAAAATTTTCGGAGTAAGATCTCTTCTCCAATGCTGTATGTCCCAGAGAATAAACCCATGCTAACAGAGTTTGAAGCAAGTATCCATGACCCTGAAATACATATTTTTGTAAACAAAAATTACAGTACTTTAAGAAGGGTCTTTGCATTTTCCTTTAAATATATAATTAGACCCTAATACAAATGATGTCTACTTTTTATTTGAAGACCTGTTTCAAGAAATTGCTGATTTTCTTAAGTTGAATATTGACATCAATATAAAATAGTCAAACCAGAATTCTACTATGCAACTGCATCGCATGTGTGAGATGATCATTCCTGGAATTCTGTGCACTTCAGTAGCCGATGTGCTTTAATGCTATTACCCAAAATGAGTACCTTTTAGTGTAGAGTTGATGAAATAAAATCAATTTTTTCAACTTGTTCTTCATACTTATGGGGATTTATTTACTTGAAGCTTAGGCAAGGGAGACAGAAACTACTTTGAGTTAATAGGGCATATCAAATAGAACTGGGAATTAGTGAGAACAAAACCATGAACTTTGCAAGAGCCAAATTGTCAAGTGAAATCTGTATGAGTATTGTCTTAGAAAAGTGAATGCCAAGAAAGTTCATGTCAATAAAATCATGTCAAAATCTGATTCGAAGCTACCTTCAATTTTGTAAATTCATTAATTTTTTTTTTTAATCCCAGAGTTCAGTCAGTGATACCCATTTGTGGATGTGTGTGGATTACTCATTGGGGGCACAAGGAACTTACCAGTGGTCTCACACCTAAAGAATGGCTCTCCTTCCTTCTGGAGCTAACCATGGTGAGGTGCTACTTACTGGCTTGCTTTCCCTAGCTTATTCTTCCTCCTTTCCTGTAGAACCCGGGACCACCAGCCCAGGGATGGCACCACCTACAATGGCCTCATGTCCATTAATCACTAATTGAGAAAATGTCCTACAGCTGGATCTCATGGAAGCATTTTCTCAGCTGAGGCTTATTCTTTTCTGAAGACTCTAACTTGTGTCAAGTTGATCCATAAAACCCATCAGTACAACTGAACCCCTGTCAACTTGACACACAAAAACATCACTATTATGTCACAACTCTTATTTTCTTATTCACACCCAAGATCTAAATAACATAAAAGTCCCACAGTCTTTACAAATTTACACATTAAAATTTCAATCCCTTTAAAATAACCAATCTCTTAAAATCTGGTCTTTTTAAAATTCAAAGTCTCTTAACTGTGGGCTCCAGTAAAAGATATTCTTACTTCAAGAGAGAAAAATCAGGGCACAGTAAAGTCAGACTCCAAACTTCTAATGTCTGTGGTCCACTCATGATCTTCCGAACATCTTCAAAGGGATTGGGTCATTTCTCTAGCTCTGTTCTCTGTAGCATACAACTAGCCTTCTAGGCTCCACCTGCCTCCACTTTACTGCTACTGATATTCTTGGTGGGCATCCTATAATATTGGCATCTCCAAACCACTAGGGTCTTCTACTGCATCTTGGCTACACTTTCTCAAGTAGTCTCTCATAGGCCCTCTTCCTGATGTCCTCAACTTCTCTGCATGACCCTTTCAGTCCTGGGGCTTCAACTGAGATTATACCTTAGCCAATGGCCCACTAGCCTCTCAGAGTGCCAAGATTCAGCTGCTTTCCATGACACCTTCATATCTTCAAAATAGGTACCACTTGGGTGACTCTTACCTAGTACCAAGTCTAGATGCCAACATGAGTTATAACCTTGGCTGTGTCTGGAACAGAGCTTCTCTGTGTTCTCAGAAAACACTTCCCAGAAGATTTTACCTTAGAGAAATCAACAAATGATGCTGGTCTCTTCTTAACCACTGCTTAGCTCCCGGTAATCAGCATCAATTGTCCCAGTAACAATTACTTTAGCAGTTCTGGTATCTTGTTAATCAAAGCTGATATTGTTCAGCTACAGCTAACCAGAACCATAGAATCAGAAATTAAAATATTAATGACCCTGATAGAATCTTTAATCTTCCCTCTGAATTTCTTAACCCAGAACTCCATCTTCGGCACTGCTCTCAACATTCTTATCTCCCAAGCTCTTACTGATCATCCCACTGAGGTCTTAACACTCAATGGCTTTTCTATACCAAAGTTCTAAAGTCCTTTCATAATCATCCCCCAAACATGATCAGGTCTATCACAGCAATAACCTACTACACTGGTTCCTATTTGGCTTAGTCAGGGTTTTATTGCTGCGATGAAATAGCAGGATCAAATGAGAAGTTGGGAAGGAAAGGGTTCATTTGGCTTACACTTCTAGATCTATAGTCTGTTACTGGAGGAAGCCAGGACATGAATTCAAGCAGGTCTGGACCCATGAGGCATGGACTAATGTAGAGGCCATGGCAGGGTAATGCTTACTGGCTTGCTTCCCCTAGTTGATCATCCTCTTTCCTTATAGCCCAGGAACACCAATCCAGGGATGGTACCATCCCCAATGGGCTGGGCCCTCACTCAGTGATAACTAATGGAAGAAATGCCTTACACTTGGATCTCATGGAGGTATTTTCTCAACCGAAGCTTCTTCTTCTCTGATGAGTCTAGGTGTGTTATTTTGAGACATAAACCAGTCAGCATTCAAGTTCTTACATTCTTTCATCCCTTCCTACCCTCTATTTCTGTCCTCTTTAATTCTTTCCTTTCTTCAATGTACCTCTGATTAGTAGAATGGATTGTTTATTGTGTGGTATTGGTTTCTAAGGTTTCTTTAACAGAATACTCCAGATGGGATGGATTAAACAACATAAATTTATTTTCCCAGAATCCTGGACACTAGTAGTCCAATATCAATGTATTGGCAATTTTGATCTTTCATAGGCCCCCTTCTTTGATATGCAAATGGTTTCTTCCTGCTGTGTTCTTCCAGGAATTTTTCCATGTACTCCTCATGCCTCTCCATCTTCTTTTGGTTTAATACATTACTTTTATTGTTAAATTGAGAATTTCTTTCATTCTCACAACATGTTTTGATCTTTTTACATTAACTTCTCCACCTTATTACTTTCAGATCCACCCACAGATCCCTATAACCTAAATTCCTATTTTCTCTTTTTTCTTTCTTTATATAATCCATTAACTACAATTGTGATACCCATATATTTTTGGGTGTGGGTCCATTCACTGGAGTGTGTACTTATGAGGGACCATCACACTTTAAGAAAAACTGTTTGCTCCTTTAAAGGAAAATCAATAGATTTCAGATATGGGAGAGGGGCTCATGATCTCTTCCCCTCTCTGAGCTAGAATGTTGACTGGTTTGATCCTCTTCAGGCAGCCACAGCTGCTTACAGGGTAGTACTTTAGTCATGTCAAGAACACCTTGCTTTGCTTTAACCTTCTTTTACCTCTAGTTCTTATGGTTTTACCTAACTTGTGCTATAGTACCTGAACATTGAAGAGGGGATGGGATATAGATATCCCATTTGTAACTGAGAATTCCACTGCTGCTAATTCTCTGTACGTTGACAGAATTTGAATTTAAGAATCTTCTCTGATGAGGACTGAAGCCTGCACTAATCAATAGACAGAGACATGTGAATTTAGACAGCAGTTTAATACAATGTCCATTTAGTTAAATAACAGTAGTAAGTTCACTCATGGGGCCCATGAACACCCCAATCATGTGGCCTTGGCAAGATTTACAAACCAGGCACGCTTTCCATCAGTGGAGGAGGCTTCAAATTCAGTCATAATGTAGTTGATTATCCTTATATCATTCTTGCTACTATTGTACCCATGGGAATATCTTGCTGTCCCATTTATTCAAGCTTTTCAACAGGCTTCATAGATGGGTTAGATCCTGATTACCGCCCCCAACCCCACTGTTATATTTTATATCAGGTTTATTTCTCATGGATATATATATATATATATATATATATATATATATATATATATATATATAATGAAATTGCCATAATTTTATCTATAGCAGAGAGCCCCAAATTAATCTCAAGATGAATACAACAAATTGACTTGAAAACTTTCCATGTAACCGTGGCACTGGTGTTTTGATTACAGTGTACTCGAACTGAACATCAGCAACTTTCTCACCTTTGCTGTCCTATCTATCCAATTTCAGCTCACCCACTCATCTCTTACCCAGTTGCCCACCTCCCTTAGTCTCTCCTGTCCTCCCTCACAGCTGGTCTACTATGTTTCATCAATTCTACAATGTAGTTTTCTAGTCACATTTCACATCTGAAACTGTGATGCTTCATGGGTGCCATGTTTTATTTGCTGCCGAGCTTGCTTCCCTAGTATATAAAAATGGGAATATTAAATCGATATTTTAGACCTCATGAAATGCAGTATTGTCACTTCAAGTGATTTACAAGTTCCTATTTGAGAGCCAAGCCCACATTCCCCTATTTCTCTGCTACTTCCCAGGGCCATACTGTCATCATTTCAAGGGCAGATCATTTTAAGAGTGCTACAGTGGTCTCTTTGGATTCTCATATTGCTTTCACAAACTGCCTGGGCTAGTCTCCAACCTCTATTTTCTACATTGTAGCCAATGCGACTCATCAAATAAAAATAAGAGTTTGTTTTAAGCATATTTGGTAGATTGTAAACACTTTATTTTTGCCTAGATGCTAAAGCCCAGACTCTTTAGTTTTCATTATGTGGTTGCATGTCAATGAACCTCAACTCTTCTTTTTCTCAGGATACCATCCCCTGCATATACTCACTGTTATTTTATGCTGTTATGATGTATACAGTCTAGATTGCTTTCAGTGTTTCAAAGGGGCCTTGTTCAGCAGTACCCACTCCCACCCCTCTGTCTCTGACTAACAGTTTACTTACCTCCAAGATTTCAGTTTAGATGTTAGTCTTTCTAAGAACTTCCTTTGACCTACTCAAGTCTGGCTTAAATACTTGTATAACATTGGAGTATTCCCTAGTCAGCATTTACCACTGAATTGCTTATATTTTCAGTAGAACAAGATAAATTACATATTTACTAGGGTGATTGGTGATTCTTCTACTTCATTTCCCTTCATTCAGTAAGACAGGCATACATAGTCTTTGCCTTGGGACATTTGTATAAGGCTAAAAGAAGATATCACTTGCAAGACAAATTTATTGAGAAGATTAAGACAGCAATACCTTTAGGATAGGTTTGAAAAGAAATGTCCTTGTGTTTTTGGCACAAGAACTAAGAACTTGATCCTATTCCCTGTAAACATTTAAGGAAAACACTAAGAGACTGGTCATGCTGACCCTTGGGAAGCTGCATACAAGACTCAGGCTCCCCAGCATCATCTATGCTTCTAGGGCCCTAAGGATAATAGATATGAATATGTGTCCAGTGGTCTGTGAGATCATGTGCACCATGTGAAAGATATGGAAATGAGGTGGTATCCTGGCTAACAGTGTGACTGGTATGTTTTCTGGCAAAATTCTCAAGGGATCAACTATGAACCATATTTAGGTAGGTTTAATTGAAGTTGATAAACACCATATGTTTTGTTTGGCTACATTTGCAGACTACACTGAAGTTCATAGCATATCGTCCACTGAATATAAAACATCTTTACTCTTTCATCCTGAAAGCTTTACTCTTTTTCCACTGCTTCTTTTCCTCTCTTTTGATGGTCCTTTCTTCTCATCTCAAAGGACTTTATAATCCTTAATTTCTGAGTTGCAAATACTTTAAAAGATGAAGGAGATAGGATATATTGTTCTCTCATTCTCTATTATCAGAATTGAACAGAACAGAAACAAGGATATTAATAGTAGGAACTCAAAATTTGAACAAGCCTCTAGTTTAATTAATAACGTTATCAATGTTAGTGTCCTGGTTTTATTATGGTGCTAAGGTCACATAAATTGTTCATGCTGGGAATATTGAAGTGATGCTCATCACTATGATTTTCTCTTCAAAATCTCTTTGATAAAGATCTATATCCCTGTATAGATATATCTATTCAGGTTTCTATTAGGTTTTGTTTTAAACAACAGATTTATTTATATATAATTCACATATTATGAAATCCATTCTATTCAAATTTACAACTCAGAATTAAGCAATCATTAGAAGGTCTAATTTCACAATACATTCATCAATCCTTTAAGCATATTTGGTAGATTGTAAACACTTTATTTTTGCCTAGATGCTAAAGCCCAGACTCTTTAGTTTTCATTATGTGGTTGCATGTCAATGAACCTCAACTCTTCTTTTTCTCAGGATACCCTCCCCTGCACACACTCACTGTTATTTTATGCTCTTATGATGTATACAGTCTAGATTGCTTTCAGTGTTTCAAAGGGGCCTTGTTCAGCAGTACCCACTCCCACCCCTTCGTCTCTGAAACAACCTAGGTGTCCCTCTTTTGAAGAATGAGTTAATAAAATGTGGAACAACCACAAAATGGAATACTATTTAACTATAAAGAATAAATATATCATGAAATTTGTAGGGAAAATGACTAGAAATTGAATGAGGTAACTCAGACCCTGAAAGATATGTATGGTATGTACTCACTTATAAGTGGACATTAGCTATAATTTTCTGGAAGTCACAAACCCAAAGAAACAGGAGAACCCATGGGAGGATGGGTGAATCTCACTCAGAAAGGGAAACAAAATAGTCATGGGAGGTGGATGAGGAGAGGGAACTGGGGGCAGGTGGGAAGAGGAGAAAGGGGAATTGGATGTGGGGAGAAGAGGGTCTGGAGAGGGCTGGGGATGATAATGGAAATTGGTCAAGGGCATCTCTGAGATTAGCTGGAGGCCTGGAACAGTGGAAGCTATGAGGATTCTGTGTGAATAATTCTAGCTCAGTGTCCTACCAGAGGTATAAAGGTATAAGGTATAAAGAGACTGAATCACTTTCTGTAGCTAGGCAGGACTTCCAGGTGAGGGAGGGGGACATCAACCTACCCACAAAACTTTCAACTCAAAATTTGTCCTTCTAACAAGATGTTCAAGGATAAAGTTGGAGCAGAGACTGAGGGAATAGCCAACCAATGAGTGCCCGAACCTGAGACCCACCCCACCTGAGAAAGTCATCCTGATACTATTAATGATACTCTCCTATAGTTACAGACAGGAGCCTAACATCACTATCTTATTAGAGACTTCATCCAGAATCAGGTAGAAACAGATGCATAGACTCACAGTGAAACGTCCAGCAGAATTTGTGAAGTCTTGCGGAAGTGTAGCTCATGGACACCAAGAGAGTCTATTGAGGGGTTAAGGATCCCACAAAGAGACCTATAGAGTCAAATATCCTGGGCCCATGGGGACACACAGAGACAGAACCACCAACCAGAGAGCATGCAGGGGCCAGACCTAGCCCCCCTACACATCTGTAGCAGATGTGCAGCTTGATCTTCATATGGCTCCCCTAGCAATTGGAGCAGGAGTGGGAGACACTGATTCTAACTCTGTTGCTTGCAGACAAATTCCCTTCCCCTACTTGGACTGCATGGTTCGGCCTTAGCAAGAGAGGATGAGCCTACTCTTGTTAGGACTATATATTGCAGGGTGGCACTTCTTCTCTGAGGAGAAGGGGTGGGGGTTATAATGCAGGAAGAGATTTGTAAGGGTGGGACTGGGAGGAGAGGAGGAAGGGGGATAATATTGGCATGTAAAGGGCCGGGCATGGTGGCGCATGCCTTTGATCCCAGCACTTGGGAGGCAGAGGCAGGCAGATTTCTGAGTTTGAAGTCAGCCTGGTCTACAGAGTGAGTTCCAGGATAGGACAGCCAGGGATACACAGAGAAACCCTGTCTCGTGGGAAAAAAAAAGATTGGCATGGAAGTGAATAAAACAAAATTATTGGAAACAAAAGAAATTATATTAACTTCTAATACCTCCAATATCTACATTCTAGGATACTATTCTCCCATTGGTACGAGGGAACCCAGTGTCTTGGAAATGTGTCCTACGGGCAACTACAAAGACCTCATCAACAGGCTTGTCACAGAGGCAGGTGTCCTTTTTTTTCAGTAGGAGCTTCTTTGCTAGGAGGATATTCCTTGAATCATAGTGGTAGGGAAGAGTGTTTCAGTTACACACAGAAATGCAATCTGAACTTTTGGAGACGTTTGGTTCCTTTCTCAGAGCTCTTCGAGAGCAATAATCTGATTTCTATCTAATAATCTAATTCCACTATCATGCATTGTCATGTCTAAGCCTATGCTAATAATACATTAGTCTAGGCTTAAAATTTTCTCCACATAATATTAAATAGAGTCTGTTCAATAAATTTTCCATTACAAAACCAATATTATATTTCTCTTCTATTCAAAGTCATCTTATATGTTCACAAGGGTCCTATCACTGTTTGCTAGTCTTATTTTTCATGTTCTGTAATGAATAAGTGTTTTTTTCTGTGTTTTTGTGCTCAGCCTGTGTTGATACCAAAGCTCAACTCTTTTTTTCTGAAGACCACGAGGCATACTGGGAACAGATGTTGAAGAATAAACACAATTGCTGTATCAGAAGTACTGGCCAAGTGTTAAAATTTCTTGAGGACACTACTTCATTTTACCAGGAACATGATAACGTATATTTAAATTAATAATTCATCCCGTTAATAGCTTGAGCAGTTATCACTTCTATGTCTTCTACTCAATGGCTGATTTCTGGAGACTGATGTATGCTGTGGAAAGTAAACTTTCACTGTTGATTTTATGCTGGCTAATTTATTTTCTTTTTTCTTTTTCTTTTCTTTCTTTTTGTTTGTTTTTTGGAGACAGGGTTTCTCTGTATAGCCCTGGCTGTCCTGGAACTCACTCTGTAGACCAGGCTGGCCTTGAACTCAGAAATCTGCCTACCTCTGCCTCCCGAGTGCTGGGATTAAAGGTGTGCGCCACCACCGCCTGGTTCAGGGTTTTTTTTTTTTTTTTTTGTAATAGCTAGTTTTCTATCAACTTGATATAAGCTACAGTTCTTTTAAAAGATGAAACCCCAATTTAGACGGTACTACATAAGATATGTGCTGTAGGCCCTTTCCTTAAGTAGTGAATGGTGAGTGAAAGCCCATTTGTGGGCTGTTGCTTCTGGGTTCTATAAGAAAATGGGCTGAGAAAACCAGGGAGAGCAAGCCAGCATGCAGCAACCCTGCATGACCTGTGTACCAGCTCTAGTCTCTAGGTTCCTGCCCTGCTTGATTTCATGACCTGGCTTTCTTCCATGATAAACAGTGATATGGAAGAGTAAGTCAAATAAACCCCTTTCTCCCTTTGCTGCTTCAGCAAACAAAATGTTTGTTTTTCTGTGTGCCAAACTTCACTACTAATATTACACAGCATTTTAAACTTTTGTAACTTAAATTTAATTGATTTTTTAAACTTTGAAGTTAAGGTAGTTCTTATAAGAGTACAGAAAATCAAATAAAATTTGATATATCTATATAGTTCACATGATATCTCAATTACCATACATTTAGCTATGGTTATGTTGTGTGTCAATTCAAGAAGCAATCATATGACAAAATTAGTTGAAGAAAGACATAAAATCTTTCTAGACATGGACAACAGAACCAAGACTATGGGTAATGATAAAAAAGGCTCCACTATTTGTATAGGCTTAATTTTCCATATTTAATGAAAAGAGGGGCAGATGGACCAAACCCACCCTCTTACTTATTTTGCACTGGAGAACAAAATATGAGATTCAAGAAAAGGATCTATAACATTGCTTTTATTTTCTACCAATGACTCAAGAAAAATTCTTGGGGAAAAGGAAGGTCAGAATTCTAGTTTTTTTTCTTTTGACCCATGCAAAAGAGTATTTTCTAGTACAATCTACATTCACATCTTCCCTACCCTGGTCATTCATTTATCAGGTAAAGTTGTTTGTTGTGGAGTCTGACAACCCGAGTTGAATTATTAAAAACTACTTGGTAGGAGAGAAACCCAGCTACTGCAGTTGTCTTCAGAACTCCACTTCCCCAACATTGAATATATATATATATATATATATATATATATATATATATATATATATATATATGTATATATTCTTTAAGATGTTATCTTTATCTCTATATTTGCGTCCTTGAGTATTTTGTCAAACACAGACACCATTGTAGATGCCAAGAAGTGCATGCTAACAGGAGCCTGTTATAGCTGTCTCCTGAGAGGCTTTGCCAGAGCCTGACATATACAGAGGCAGATGCTCACAGCCATCCATTGGACTGAGCATGGGATCCTGTTAGAGAAAGGACTGAAGGAGCTGAATGTGTTTGCTACCCCAAAGAAGAACAACAATACCAACCAACCAGAACTCCCAGAGTTTAAACCACCAACCAAAGAGTATGCATGGAGGAACTCATGGCTCCAGCTGCTTATTTTAGCAGAGGATGGTCTTGTCAGGCATCAATGGGAGAAGAAGCCCATTGTAGAGGAATGCGAGGGCAGGGAGGCAGGAGTGGGTGGGTAGGTGGGTGGGGGAACACCCTCATAGAAACAGGAGGAGGGGGGATGGTATAGGTGGTTCCTGTGTGTGTGGGGAATCTGGAAAGGTAATAATATTTGAAATGTAAATAAATAAAATATCCAATAAAAATGACTAAGCATAAAAAAGAATAAAAAATGAAAAAAGGATGATATCTTTAGCTTGTTTGATTGTGCTTATTGGAGATCTTTATTTCCTTGATATGGCAAAAGTAGGATGTCTCCCAGGAATCCCTCAGGAACTACATGGGTTCATTTTTTTTCCTTTCACTACAGATAAGCTAGTCGACTTCTTTCTGTTATTCATGATTTCATTTTTATCTTCCCCAAATTTGTTAGGTCACTCAGGAGAAGAAATAAACAGTCCTGTCCCCTGGACCACGTTTCACAGCCCTGTGAAGTACCTACTTCTTTGATGATGAAGACTATCAACCAGAAGGTCAAAAGGCTATAGAGAAAATAAAAAGCTCTGATTGGATGATCTCCTGGGAAGTGAGGTGCTCTCTTTGCATCACTTGTCTTGGTTGGCATTGCTATGTTCTCCTGTTCTAGCTCCCACTTTCAAAATATATTCTCTTATTTCTACTACTATAAATAAATCTTCTCTAAATCCAATAAACCTTAAGAACCTTGAAACATCCTCAATTTTATGTATCTTTCCTCCCTTCCTCTCCCTCTTTATTCCCTTCCATCTCCATCCTCAGTGAAATAACACCTCTGTTTTCCCTTTTCCCTTCATCCCACCCATGCCTAGTTTTCTCCCTCTCTAGAGTTCCATGTGCTCCTATTTCTACCTTCATGGCTTCATATAATCTATGTAAATCTATGTAAATATTTGGAGCTAAAAACCATATATTATGTCTAAATATATAATAGTTATTAAATCCTATTTTGGGTTTATAGAATTTGTATCACAAACTCTGGATTTGTACATTTAAAAATAAATTTGCTGTCAAGCATCTTTAAGTTCACAGCTCTGTTATATTAAATATATCATGCTGTTCCATACCCAGGAGCAAGGACTTTCCAACCCTAGGACTTACTAAAATTTCTATGTTGCCATAAATGAAAGAAGATCTGTGATTCCTCACCCCCAAAGAGTCAATTTTTAAATTCTCTTTGAGATTTGTGTTATAAGAATCAGTACAATTTCAGAAAATATCTGAGCAAAACCAGAGGCATCTTCCATGTTTCAAGAAAATTCATAATTTTTTTGCATAATTACAAAAGCTCAAGTAACTTGGATTTCTCTTTGTATAAAGGAACTAATGATTTTCTAATTTTATGAGTCACTGACATTTTTATGTGGGTTGTCATAAGGTTGTCAGAGACCTAAATTTACTGAACCCAGAAGAAATCCTAATAAAAAATGACAGATTTGTGAAAGCATAATCATAATGAGTCATTATTTTATATTCATAAATCTACATTTCTATAGAACATGAATTTTTAATTACACATAGACTTTTCTTAAGGGATACTTTTATGCAGGGCTGAGAACAGAGCTGTCTACAAGCAGGAAGTACGAAAGGAATCTATAGAAATAAATAGAAAAAGCAGCTCATTAAAAGCAGAAAGATGAACATCTTCCTGTGGGGAATAAAATCTAAAAGGCCCCAAAAGTATGTAGCTTTTTTTTTTTTTTTTTTTTTTTTTGCCTCATTAAGACCAATAGTCCAAAGCACTAGTTACTATAAAACCATAGAGTGCCATGGAGGTCTGTATTGACCAAATTTACATCCTAGATTTGTGGTAATAGTGTTACAATAGATGATATTATCTGATTTATTCTTCTGTATTTTATATTTATACCTTTATTTTTTTTTGTTATTGTTTGCTCAATGTTTGTATGTTTAAGGGCATCCTTATAGAGTGGCCTCGATCTGTCTATGTAGCCTAGGTTTTTGTTGTTTTTTTTTTTTTAATTTTTTATTGGATATTTTATTTATTTACATTTCAAATGTTGCCCCCTTTCCCACTTTTCCCTCCTAGTTTTCTTAAACCCTTTGCTTCCTGCTGGCATGACACATGTGATGTACCTTGCCAGCTCCAGCTTTACTTTCAATACATCATGATACATCTTTAGGGATTGGCTAGAAGATGAAGATCCACCCACAGAGATCAGGAAGACAGCTTGGGCATCATAGCAGTTGAAATAAAGCTAAATCCTAGCCAGAAGGAGAGAATAAAAAGGAGAGCTGAGATAAAAATAGAACTTAGTTATTTGTCAGGGGAAGTAGGAGGGAGAATATGGAATACTCCTGTGTTCATTGGGTCCTTAGACACTTTGGACAGCAGACGAGCCTTTGGTTTGTAAGGTTACATATTGAGTGGGAGATCAAAAGATGAAATGAACTACATATGCAAATCTCTCAGAAAAATTTGAGATATACCTAGAACAGAAAAATCTCAGC
Source organism: Mus minutoides (assembly GCA_902729485.2). Lineage (NCBI taxonomy): Eukaryota > Metazoa > Chordata > Mammalia > Rodentia > Muridae > Mus > Mus minutoides. The sequence continues at coordinate 570,734 of LR750132.1, forward strand.
TATCTTTACTTCTTTTTTTCTGCAAAAGTATATAAAGAAATATTGCAAAAGTCCCTGCAACTTTGTAAGCTTCGTTTGATGCAACTGTCTGAGTAAATCAAACAAAGTACAGCCTGTGCTGGCTATATGCAAACACTTGCATGTATTGAATTTAATAAGATGTATAATTACAAAAGATTAGGGTTAGATAGTCATTGCCATCACTTACGTTGTTTGTGTTAAAACCTAAGTTGTGGACCATTTTATTAAATGCTAAATAAGATGTTTCTGCTCATGAGAAAAGAGCAGATTAAGCCACATTATTTCCAATAAAACTACACAAGTATAAATAAAACTACACAATCTATACATGAATGAGTGGCCATTTATCATGTATGCTTACTAACACTGTGAGCAGTACTCAGCTATCTCATGCTCCTGATGACATCATTCCCCCATGATGGAACATCTCCTCCAACTGTAATTCAAAAGAAATCTTAGCATTCTTAATATATTCCATCATAGCTCCAAGAAAAGTAATTAATATACGAATGCAGGAAGATTGTCAGGAGTTAGAGTTAGAGGTTAGCCTGGGTTACACCAGGCCAGCTTGGGCTATAATATAAGATTCTATCTCTGAAAAAACAAAACAAAACAACAAACTAAAGAAGCAACAACTACAAACAAACAAACACATGATTTGAAATTACAAAGAAAACTTTATTTACATGACTAAATGTGACCTAGATTTCAGGCAGGCATTATATTTAGGTAATTTAATTTGACTTAGATCAATTTTTCCTTCCTGTCTGAACAAAAGGATCCAGGTCCTCTATTACACATGCAAATAGAGATCTAGTGTTACTGCAAGAGCTTCAAAGGGTCCCATTGTAAGTCTTCTTTACCCTGTGCCTTTTTAATTCTTGCCTCCATAGTACCCAATTCAATAGCCATCCTTTCTGTTTTAGAGATTTGTTCATCAAAATACTCATGGAAGGAGTAACAGAGACAAAGTTTGGAGCTGAGACGAAAGGATGGACCATCCAGAGACTGTCCCACCCTGGGATCCATCCCATAATCAGCCACCAAACCCAGACACTATTGTATACACCAGCAAGATTTTTGCTGAAAGGACCCTGATATAGCTGCCTCTCATGAGGCTATGCCAGTGCCTGGAAAACACAGAAGTAGATGGTCACAGTCAGCTATTGGATGGAACACAGGGCCCCAAATGGGGGAGCTAGAGAAAGTACCCAAGGAGCTGAAGGGGTCTGCAATTCTATAGGTGGAACTACAGTACAAACTAACCAGAACCCTCAGAGCTCGTGTCTCTAGCTGCATATGTAGCAGAAGATGGCATAGTCGGCCATCATTGGGAAGAGAGGCCCCTTGGTCTTGCAAACTTTATATGACCCAGTAAAGGGGAACACCAGGGCCAAGAAGTGGGAGTGGGTGGGTAGGGAAGCAGGGTAGGGGGAGGGTATAGGGGACTTTCGGGATAGCATTTGAAATGTAAATGAAGAAAATACCTAATAGAAAATTGGAAAAAGTAAAAAAAAAAAAAAAAGAAAGAAAAAGAAAACCCACAAAATATAAAGTATCTAAGGCAGACATAATAAATCATAAAAAAAAAAAGAATCTCAGTTTTTGGGTACCCAAATCTTTATGAATGAGTGGAGGTTTCTGTAACAAAATATTTTATATTTTGGGGCTTAAATAACACAAATGGATTCCACACATCTTTAAAGGCTGATATGCCCAGGGTTAGCATCTAGTCAATGCACTGTTAGAAGAGCTGTTTCCTTGATCTGCAGATATCCTAGCAAGGATTTTAGAACTGTTGAACTCCTCCAGGCTTCATTATGGACCCACTCTAAACCCTCATTTAATTTTCATTGTTCCCTTATCAGATGCAGTCCTTCTGATGGTTGAGGCTCTAACACATACACTTGATAGGGGGCACAGGGCACTTCCTGGTGCATTTTATGTTGTGTCCTTTGTTAAAGATTTGACCACTCATAAACATTTGCTTTCTAAATGGACGAACAAGACTGCATTCTTCAGTTTTTACAAAACAACAAAGCGATTCTTTAGAGCAGACTTCACAGTTGACGGATGAGCAAGCCATGTCCAACCTCTTTAAAGTGAGCGTTAGTTATGATTCTCTTTAAACTCCTTTGCTTTCTTCTGATAAATGGGACTCACTTTTGCATAGATTTCCCTATACATTCCTGTCCTCTTAGGGAGGTCATCTCTGCTCCTAATACTTTTAATTTTCCTCCTTCTGATCTCTTTGTGTTCTCCTTTACTAGGTTTTCAAAGCCTTAGGTTGAAGCCTGCATGTACTGCCTCTCTTCTTTAAATTCTTCTCAGTGTCCGATTTTTAGTCATCATTAAAAATATTGTAGTACAATACACATAAAGGATAGTGCACATATCTTAAAAGCCCATCTACATGAGCTGTGATAAAATAAAAAGATCTGTGTTAACACTGGGTAAGTTGAAACATAGAATATGACGGGTCCCTAGAGGAAGCCATGATGGCCTGGCCACATTTCTCACTCTTGTTCTCCACTTAGCAATATCACTGTGACTCTTAACATTGTTTTATTAGGTTTTAATCTCTTCTCAGTGTCACTAGAATGTGTTCTAATTTGTCTGTATTGACTTATAAGATTTTAATTTGTTATTTATTACTATTTTTGTTTGGTGTTATATATGGTATATGTGTGTGTGTATTTGTGTGTGTGTGTGTGTGTGTGTGTGTGTGTGTGTGTGTGTGTGACAGAGTATATGCTTAGGTCAGAGGACAAGTTTATGGACTTGGTTCTCTCTTTGAATCTTTCTGTGAGTTCTGAGGGTCAGATGCAAGTCTCCAGCATTGTACAACAAGCACTGTTCCATACTGATTCAGGGAGGCTCTTGATCAGATATGAGATGATTGCCTGTCTTCTCTATTGCAACATATACTTTGTTTAATAATATACAGTCATGGATATCTGTGTATTTTTTTCTCTTGGGGTTGTAAAGAATGATGGTTCATGGATGTTTGTTTTTTGCTCTTTTGAAAATATTTTGGTGTATCTTATAAAGTGTTTCTGTACATAGTTCTTATCCCAGAGCTTTAAAAGGGGATGTTATAAAAAGGGAACATCCAGAAGTTAAGGATCCTTTTTCAAGTCTCTGATGAATAATTACTGCTCTGCCTTTTAATAGCACATATTTATGTATTTTTCTCATTAGGATTTTAGTTACCCAATACATACTTTTTGTATTTGAACTGTGAAATACATTCCAATCTCTGACTGTAGAATTTTATTTAAATATTTAAATTGATATGTAGTAATTTATTGTTTGGTTATATATTTTTTTACCCTTAAAACAATTGATAACTATTTTTTATTTTATTTTTAACAGTTTTACTCTGACATTTTTATATGCATTTGGAGAATACAGATAAATATTGAATTTCAATCTTCAAACGAGTACATTTAATGAAGTCCTAAGTGAAGACCTAATTGGCTCTCCTAATAATGTGTACAATCCTACGGCTCCATCCTCTTCATCAACTTTTGTCTCTGCCAATATTTTTGCTTTCAGCATTTCTTTTTGTATTTAACTTTCTTGTTTAAAGATTTTTGCATTATTATCTGTCTTAAAATCACTGATATATTTTGCTCATATGCCAGTAGCTTATCAGCTTTTTATTTGTCAAATTCTTTAATGCATGACAGATAAAATTTTATTTCAAAACCATTACGTGTACATTATTGTTCTACCAACCTAGTGTTTTTGTCTCAGCAGAGTTTTGACTTCATAGTCTCCTTTGTTCTTTTTCTTTTCAGTTAAAATTACCACAATTTTGATATTATGTTATAGCTTTGCTTACTTTAAGGTCATGTGAATACTTCTCCGTGAAATATACTTGTATTTAATATTTTTAATCTCTACTCCATTTGACAAAGGATTGATTAGAGCATATTGTGGAAGGTGAAGCTTCCACAAGGACTTCTCTCTCTTCACATAAAAGGACTAAGCATTGCCAGAGAACAACAAGGAACAGTTTCTGCCTTAGTAGACTATATTATTCTTTCTTCTTCCTCTGATTACTGTCACCATATCTGGTCCTAGGTCATGTCCATCCCATATGATGTAGGTCTAACTTAAAACTTGATACATGTTTGCATAGTCAAAGTAATTTCCTTGTCTTAATTACTAGAGCTTTATAGTTAAACAGTATAATAAGATCAAAGAAAGTTCTTCAGCGGTGTTCCTTTTCAAGACTGCTTGACCTAGAACATAATGTTTTGATTTGAATGGCAGAACAGTAAATTCTTTCAGACATTTAAATTCAGTCTTTGTATTGACTCGGTCAATGTATGTATGTATGTATGTATGTATGTATGTATGTATGTATCTATAATGAATATTTTATTTATTTACATTTCAAATGTTATCAACTTTCCTGATTACCACCCCTGCCCCAGAAAACCCTTTTCCCATCCCCCATCCTTCTGCTTCTATATGGGTATTCATACACCCACCCACCCACTCCTGACTCCCCACCTTCGAATTCCCTACACTGCAGCTTCAAGCTGTCAGGGGACCAAGGGCCTCTTCTCCCATTGACGCCTGACAATACCACCCTCTGCTACAATATGCAGCTAGAGCCATGGATCCCTTCATGTGTACTCCTTGATTGGTGGTTTAAACCTTAGGAGTTCTGGCTGGTTGATATTGCTGTTCTTCTTATGGGGTATCAAACCAATTCAACTCCTTCAGTCATTTCTCTAACTCCTCCATTGGGGACCCTGTGATCAGTTCAGTGGTTGGCTGTATTTATAATATGGAACCACCCTCTCTACTTAATTAGACAGGTTTCCATCTTTATAATGATTCTTCAGGGAGATTAGTGAATAATTCTCTTTCTCTTCATGTTCTTTTCAATTTTTTAAGTGTAATATCCTTTAGTTTTTATTGGAGACTATATGTAAATGTTTTGTCAGAATTTTTCCTTAGTTGTTTATATATATTATGGCTAGCAATATAAAATATTGGTAAAATTTTATTTAATATTGAGAAGTACTTATTTTCTCTTTTATAAAAAATTGAGTAACTTTTATAAAATATAAAAGTTCTTATCTGTTCCTAATCTGCAAAGTGTGCTTATCATCACTAGGCAGCACTATTGGTGCTGTAAGCTTGTTCAACGTTTAGTGGTACAGCGACATGATTTTGTACTCCTTTATTATGGTAATTTGGTAAATAAAATGAAAGTTTGAAATGAATAACCAATTTTTCAAAATGAAAATAAACATAGCTTGAACATGGTGTATTATTCTTTTATATTTTCATTTTCTTTTGTGTGTAGTATTATTGGTTTTCTTTGCTCCTATTTTGTAAAGGAGTTTCAGACTGACGTTCTTCAGGGAGATGAGTGAATAATTTTCTGTCTTTCAATATTCTTTTCAGACTTGGTATCAATGGTGCATTAACTTCCCAAAATAAGCTACAGAAATTTTTTTTGTTTTAATTATAATTTTTATGTGGACTCTTATTATTTATAAGTAAACTCTGTAAGATTTATATGGATTGAGACTGACTGTAGTTAATTACATTATGCCAACAGAAAACAGTATGTATGGTAGTGTACTTCCATGCTGAAATTCTCTTTGAAACTGTTGAGACTGTTGAGTTACTTATTTTATATGGTTCATGTACATGCTAAGTAATCATATATGTGCATGCAGTAATTATTGTAGCAGTTATCTATATGCCGCTGCAATTAATTTTGTTAATTATTTGCTTCAAATTCTCTAGTTTTCCTCTATGTTTTATATTAAAATAATTGTATGACATGTGTATACTGTTCCAGTTAATCTGGCTATTTGGTTTATATATTTGTAATGATATTATTTTTCATATAATTAAATTTGATTCTTTTAGTACTACATAATATATTTCTTAAATAGGTAGTGATTGTTGCCTTAATAGCAACTTTAATATTTAGAGAGTTCTGTTACATTTTCATGATAATTTTCATTCTTACTTTATGGTTACATGTGTATATACATACATGTATATGTAAATATATTTACATCTCCTGAAATATATGTATAAATATATGTATATATAATTATATACAGTCAAAATGTACTTAAATTTACTGACAGAAGTTTTTCCTCTTGATGTTTGTTTCTCTATCTTTGTTATTTCCTCTGATGTAAGTTTTCTTTTACTTGAGAACACTCATTACACTATTTTGATGATGGAGTATTCTGAAAAAATTCTGTCTGACTTGTTTTTGTTTGGAATATCTGATATTAATTTTAAAATGTTATTTTTCTCATTATAGAATTTTGAACTTGTACTATTTTCTTTCGGTACTATTCCAAATAATCCTCTGTGTTATGCTTACATTTATTCTTTTTAAAATTCAGCTATTGGTCTCATATTTGCTGGATTGAAGATAAAACTTTTCTATGCAAAGTCACAAATATTTTTCTTTTTCATTTATGCTCAGCAACTTCAATATTACATATTCTAGAAACTCAAATAGCATCTGTTCTAAAATTGATGCCTACTATCAGTGCAAAATCAGCTTAAATGGAATAAAGTATATGAATGACCTTGGCCCGTGAATACAGATTTAGGTTACTCCAAATTATTTCACATCCCAGGGTGATTGATTTTTATAGTAGTAGAACAAAGAACATTATAAATGAAAACTTTTAAATACTTCAGATTTCATGATTTTATTGATAAAAAACAAATAAACAAACAAACCATAAAACCTACCAACCAACCAACCAACCAACCAACCAACCAACCAACCACCACAGCTCTCACCTTAAAAGAAATTAGAGGAAATTCATTCTGGAGTCATTTCTGAGTGACCATGTTCTAAGAACACATATGTAGGTTACCCCAAATTTCATGTTTATAAAGTTTTCAAGTTTCATAGAACAAAAAAGTCAGAGATTAAGGCAACTTTAAAATACATTGGTGGATATGCCAAGGAGAAGATTACAAGAAGATAGGGGAGCTTTTATATAGGCCTCGGATGCTACTGACACTTATTGCTTTTGGATTGGTGGAAACCAATGGTCTGCTAAGTAATAGGCTTCAAGAGGTTTGCATTTATTAACACAGTTTAATAATTCTGGGCAAGGAATGGCTATCCAGGGAGATAAAGCAGCCCAAGATAAGATAATTAGCTTTTTGACCTACAACATTCTGATGTCTCTGATTAACTGTAGTTTAATCAGTAAATCAGTCTTTGCATATGATTGTTAATTTTTGCAGCAATTCTCATTTACAGAAGCAGTATCAGTGAGGTGGGATGTAGTCAAGGGGGGAAATCTGTTGTAGGCCTTAGATTTTATCTAGAGTTTTGAGATTTTACCTAGAGTTTACTTTTGGGGATTACCAGAAGCTAGGTGGCTTGCTAACAATAAACATTAAAGGTGTTTATAGTCATAGGATGATAGGGCAGACATGGAGATAGGCAATGTATGGTTTTCGCACGGACTAACAAATAGCACAAAATAAAGGGTTTTAGTCTACCACATTTTAACTCTCTGTAATTACTAATTTTTTCATTTGGACAATTGGGATTTGCTTACAGATTCAGAGGTTTAATCTATTACCATATGGCAGAAAACCTGACAGCATGTATGGTACTTGAGAAGGGTTATATTCTGATCCACAGGGCAAGAAAGAGACATTGAGCCTAATGTGAGCTTTTGAAAACTCCAAACTCATCTCAGTAGCACACTTTCTTCAATAAGGCCACACCTCCTGATCCTTCTAATCCATTCAAATAATTCCATTTACTGGTGACTAAGTATTCAAATATAAGAGGTTGTGGAAGTCATTTGTATTCAAACCACCATAAGAGCAAATAAGAACAAAGGCAGGCAAAGATATTGTGAAGAAGAATCCTTATGCAACACAGGGGGAAAAGCAAACAGTGCAACTACTATAGAGAGCAGTATGAATGTTCCTCATAAAGCTAAAATCCTAAATGACAAATGACTTAACTGTACTTGGGAGTATGCCCAAAGAAATCTAAGCCAGCATACCACAGAGATGCTTGCTTATTCACGGTTATTGTGGCAATATAGCAAAGATATATTGGGTGGATGCCCAGCAACAGATGAATATTTAAAATTGCATATATATGTATGCATATGATGCTATATGATACATGATACACACCACACATATGTATATATATGTATATATATGTATATACATGTATATGTATATATATATATACGTGTGTGTGTGTGTGTGTGTGTGTGTGTGTGTGTGTGTTAATTTTGGAGAATGCAATGAAAAATCCTTAGCCATGTCTGAGGCTGAGGTAAACACAGTTTTACGTATAATGGAAAAAGACATTAGTTCATTTTAGACACTGAAAGAGAAAGTTATGGAGAGAAGCAATTTATAATTTTACTACAAATTTAGAATTTCACTCAGGTATGAAAATAAACGTAATTGTGTTACATGTAGGAAAATGGGTGGAATTAAATAGCATATTCTGTTCATCAGTTTAGGCTAAATAGAGAATGAATATTGCATATTTTCTCTCAAATGTAAAGTATAAGTTGCATGTGTGTGTGCATGTATGTGCACATGTATGTGAATGCATGTGTGCATGTGTGCATGTGTGCATGTGTGTGTGTGTGTGTGTGTGTGTGTGTGTGTGTGAGAGAGAGAGAGAGAGAGAGAGATGAAACTAAAAAACAGTCTATGGACCTGTGATAAGGAAAGATGAGTTCCAAAGGATGGGAAGAAAAGACAACAGGAGAAGAGAATAAGGAAGACAATATGCTCTGTGTTCTCTCAAATGTAAAACACATGTATCTATAGCTGTCTAGGTGTCATCACTTGATCCATCTATTTATATATGTCTGTTTGTTTGTCTGTCTAATTTATTACAAAAGCAGAAATAGGATGTTTGTTAGCAGAATGGGAATCAGTGGGGGAAGGTATGGAGAGTGTAATGCTAGGGAAATATGAGCAAACACTGCTATGGTATATATGGATGAACATGTCATGAATTATTATTTTGAACACTAAGTACTACTCAAACCAAAAACCAAAGAAGAAAAAAAATATTGATTTTTAGTCTTTGTTTGTTTACCTTCTTCAAACATCTCCCTTATGTTGACTAGAACTACTCTTTGCTGGGATCTCGGAAATCAAGTTTTCTCTATGTATTTTGATTGGATTTTTAAAATATTTATTTATTCACCTCCAGAATATTTCTTTGTCTTCATTCCTGTTCTACATTTGGCAGCAATATTCAGATCCAAAGCATCCTCAAATCCTGGTTTTCCTTTCCATCTTTTTCTCCTCTCCCCTGGTCTCCCCGAGTGTGCTTGGGTACTGTGTCATGGTTTTGCAGTGTCTTCCTGTAGGGAGGTTGATTTCAGCAATCTCCCCTGCCAGTGCTGGAGAGAGGCCTAAGGCCTTTCTTTTTTTTTTTTTTTTTTGCACAAAGCAGTGTTTCCCTCAGACTCACACATGGCTCAGGGCTTTGCTTTGCATTCTCTGAAATTAATTAATGAATTCCACTAGAAAAAAAAAAAAACAAACAATCATTTCAAACTCTCACCTGTAGCAGCAGTAAAAACTGTTATTTTAGGATTTTCTTTCTGTCCCCTTATCCATCAAAGCGGAAAGAAGAAAAATACAGGTTTATTTTTCTCTATTCATATGATTTATGCCATCCACATGAAAGAGCTTGGTACAGCTTATTGTTTTTGTTACCGATAGAGTATAAATTTATTTTCTATCCTGCTAGTTTAATGGAAAGTGTAATGAAAAATAGGAGTGGTACCACAATGGTGTGTGTCTCTCTGTGTGTGTATTGTTCTTTGTTTGTTTCTTCTTTTGTTTTGTTTTATTATTGCTGAAAGCATGTAATACTGTTTTCTATTTTAAATTCTGGGTCCTAAATTTTGTAGGTAGTACCTACAGATGCTAGGCAAGCCCTCAATTTCTGAGCAACATCTCTAGCCTCAAGAAGTAGTTTGTAATTTCAGAACACAAGAGCTAGAGTTTACTTGATTATTATTGAGAACATACGGATAAAGAGTAAAGACTGTCTATTACACAACGAAAGAGAAGTCAGTAAAGATTGCATAATCTAACTAGCAAATGGTTCAGTTAACCATTTGAGTGAGATATTATTTATTTAAAATCCATCTTTCTTGGGCTCATTGAAATAAATACTACTTTAATTTTCAAAGTGTAACTTACCTACTTATATATGTGGATCGTGCAAGGCACATTATTAGTACTGAAAGAAAGACAAGTCAGCCCTCTCTTCTTGTGTTTATCTTCTCCTCTCCCCTCCTCTTTTCCTTTCCTCTTCCTTTCTCCTTGTTGAAGATCAACACAAAGCTTCCTCCTGCATAACTGCCCTCCACTCACTTTGTATAGCTTCTTCAAGTTATGGGTGGGTTAATTCAGGACTTTATATATAAGTGTATCAGATCAATTTCATTGTTTAATCTTCTTTGTCTGCCGTACATAGAAAGATGTAAAATTTTGTAAGCCACTGAGACGCGTATACATGAAAGTCATGACAAGAACAAATCTAAGCCAGTTGTCTGAGCAGAATTGACGGATGTGCTACACATAGGTTGCTAGGCACACTATAATGCAATCAAATACAACAAAGTTATTTCAAGCCCACTCACAATCCAATTCATTTGTTACATTAAAGTCTTCAAATCAGAATTTTGATGCATTGACAGGCTTAGGGGTAAAATTATGCTGTTCTATCATTTCTTAGAGAACTGAAGAAAATTCTAAAACATGACAGCTTTTAAATGACATAGTACCCCACTTAGGCTGAGGCTCGGATGTGTGAAGTCAGTTATTAAAGCTTGATTTATGATAAGTATGCCTCCCTACATGCCCAAATTATCTTACATTGTGTTTCAGCTTTCTTTCTGCCATGAAATTTAAGTTCATGTTTAAGTGAGAAGAGCCCCGGGAATGGATAGCAGACACAGGTAAGGACAGCACAGCTTGACAGAGCACTGAGCTGAGCTGTGCAGGACGGCTGCCAACTCAGACCTGAAACATGATGACTCTCTGAGTTCAAATGAGGGAAAAATTAGATGATTTTAACATCCTTTCTAGCTTTCACGTTGTGAACCCAAGTTCCCCTTCCTGCAGTAAAATATCCTTGTCAATGATATGCCACCCACCCAAAATTACAACCAAGTTTTCTTTTTCTGTAAATTCTATCCTGATGCACATCCTCCAAATTATATAAAAAGCAAGAGAAGACATTTCCTTTTCTATTAAAAAAACTTATTTAGTTACTTTTAGTCTCAAATGTAAAGAAATTAAATGATAGAAGAATTTATCTCCAAAAATGTTCTATCCACTTCATTTAACAGAAACTATTAATAAGAGTAGCAAATTCATACACATTATTCTTTTTCTTTTCTTTTCTTTTCTTTTCTTTTCTTTCTTTTTTTCTTTTTCTCTTTTCTTTTTTGAGACAGAGTTTCTCTTTATATCCCTGGCTGTCCTAGAGCTCACTCTGTAGACCAGGGTGGCCTCAGACTCAGAAATCTGCCTGCCTTTGCCCACAAGTGCTGGGATTAAAGGTGTGCATCACCACTACCTGGCCATACACAGTGTTCTTAAATAGTGTTTATTTCCCTAAAATAGTATTTTAAGCAATTGCAGCTATATCTTGAATGTCATCACAAGGAGATTAGTACAGTAGTATAGATTATTATATCAGGCTTGACATAATAATTTATGCAAATTGTTACTCTATATAGTCAAATAACTGTTCTTCATTTAAAATATTTTATTTATTATACCTTTAATGTGTGTGTGTGTGTGTGTGTGTGTGTGTGTGTGCATATTTGACCCTAAAAGGCCAGAAAAGATCTTTTATGACAACTGTGTAGGACATATATTCTTGTAACCTCAGCACTTAGAAATTTTAGGCAGGAGAATTGCCATGGTTTCAATGCAGGCTAGAGTTCATAGCAGGACTTTGTCTCAAAAAATGAAAATTACAACCTTATGTAGCAAACCATTCAAGGAATTTAATTCTTGGGTTTGAAGTCTGAACCCTGTGGCCTTTTATTTCATGATCTAAATTTTACTCAATTTATTTTTAAAATGATTTTATTTATTTTTAATTTTAAATTAAATGTGTGTGTGCACGTGCCTGCCCCCCCCCCCGTGTGTGTGTGTGTGTGTGTGTGTGTCTGTGTGTTTGTGTACATGACTGTGTAGGAGACGAGATATCTGAGTTTATGGAGACCAGAAGAAGCCAATACTAGATTTCATAGAGCAGGAGTTACAGGTTTTTTTTCTGAGCTGAGCTTGCATTCTTTCCAAGAGCATATGTGCCTTTAACTTCCAAGCCATCTCCCCATCCTCCACTACCCCATTATTCTGTGATGAACATAGCCAAAGGACCATGGTTACTGCTTTCATTTCCCCAAGTGAGAGAATACAGTATAGGGTGCTGTTTTGCAGATTTGTTACGTTTCTGAACACACCCCTTAAAGGAAACCATAGGACAATAATGTCCAATCACATAGGTAGGAGGAGAACAGCTCAGACCATGAGAGGATTCTAGGATGAGTATGGCTTAGAAATGATGAGTACAGTTGACAGAAGTGTCTTTTTTTTCTTTTTTTCTTTTTTCCTTTTTTTAAACATCTCACTGAATCTCCTCTCTGACTCACCCTCACAGAATCCCTCCTCCATCCCCCTTCTTCTTCTCCTCTGAGAGTATGTCCCCCAGTAATCCACAACCCCTCCCCCAATCCTGGAATCCGCCATCTATAAAATCAAGAAAGCATGATAGTGTGATATCAGATAGACTTGTCACTTTGTATCAGTGTGCTTTTGGATGAATTATGTTCTCCTCTAATCTTTTATTTCTTTGTAATAGATCATATTCAAAGGATGTGTCAACAATTTCTATTACTTATTTACATAATGCCACTTATTCGATCCAGAGGAAGAGATGAAGAGCCTATTTTTTTAAATGCAATTCTGCATTGTGAATAGCTCCAGTTAAAATACTATGGCAAAGTAGTGGCACTCATGATTCTGAGACTAGGGCATAAGAGTGCAACTGTTCTCTCTCTCTCTCTCTCTCTCTCTCTCTCTCTCTCTCTCTCTCTTTCTCTCTCTCTCTTTTCTCCGATCTCATTCACCATTTAAGAAGTCCAATTCTTCTGCATGAGACCGAGACTTCTGTCCCAATGGTTCTAGTAATCCCATTTGAGGACACAAGCCTATGAATAAAGGCCCATAGAGAAGTCAGGAGTCAAGAAGGAAAGAAGAAAGAAAGAAAGAAAGAAAGAAAGAAAGAAAGAAAGAAAGAAAGAAAGAAAGAAAGAAAAGAGAGAGAGACAGAGAGAGAGAGAGAAGGAAGGAAGGAAGGAAGGAAGGAAGGAAGGAAGGAAGGAAGGAAGGAAGAAAGGAAAGATGAGAGTAAAACCACTGTGTGCAGTCCAGCCAGTACACAGGATCACAGGATTGTAGGAACCAAAAGTCATTATTGTTTACAGTCTAGACATGCTGATTTTTTTTCAGCAACAGATAAGGAAAAGATTCCTCATGTATTATGGTGAGGGGCTTTAGTGTTATGACAATGTGAGATTTCATACTTGACTGACAACAATGAAGGCGCTTAATTCATACTCCCCCACCCCATTATTTCAGATACTTTTTATCATTCCTCAAGTCCAAATGTCTAAGATGTTGGCAGAACTATGAAGCATCTTGATAAAAAAAAAAAGTGATAGAGAAAGAGTAAACAAGACAAAGCTACTTCCTCTCCAGCTATGCATCCTCATCACTTGGCAGCCATTGCAAATTGGGGGTGGGGTGGGATGGCAAATCACTTTCATTTAAGAACTGCAGGCTTTAACTGAGGAATTGAAATAGGAGATTACAAGAAACTAAGAAACTCTGCACAACAAAGGAAACAATCATTAGGGTGAGGAGACAGCTGTGGAATGGGAGAGAAATTCTTGTTAATGATAACTATGACAGAGAACTAATATTAGCATCTATAAAAATTTAAAAATTAAGCCCCAAGATCTAATCGTTGGATCAGTTAAGAATATGAATAAATATTTGCAAAAAGGAGAACTGTTTGCAGAAATTTCCGATATCCTTAGCCATCAAATTGCTTTGAGTTTCTATCTTAGGCCTATCAAAATGGTTTCATAGAGAATTCATGCCATGAAATGCTGGTGAGGGTTGGGGAAAGAAATTGTTATTCACTTGCTTACAACATTGGAAACTATTGTAGCATGTATGAAAAAAACAGTTTGGAGATTCCTCATCAAACTGAAAGTAGAACTACCATGTTGAGGAACCTTGTTATTAAGGTAGCAGTCCCCCCATAACCTGATGGCTTTCTGAGCTCAGGGTAAAACAGGGCCCTAACATCATTAGTAGGGCTCCCTTGTTTCTGCCTGCCTTTGTCTCATTTTCCTGAACACAAATGGCTGGCCTTGGCTGAAAAGTAATTATGTACAGAGCTCTCTGTAAGGCTGAATAACTCAGCACACACACACACACACACATACACACACACACACACTGCTCTGGTTTTCTACCCTCATGATGATTAGGTGCTGTATTAGAGCCAATCAGCCCTTCCTGTTCATTTGATGGTATAACCATCTCTTCTCACCTGTACTCCCCAAAAGGCCCTTATATACCCTAACCTTTAAATGATAAAGTAGACTTATCTCACTGCATCGGTCTTCAGAGATTATTCTGTTGTATCCATGGTAGTCTGAACCCTGTTCTTTGCTTCTGCTCCTTTTGTCCTGTCAGGCTGGTGGCCACAGCCTTTAAAAAGAAAAGGGTGGTGCCACAAGAACATATATGACTTTTTGGTATATACTCAAAAAAAAAAAAATCCTCACCCAATCTACCACATCCATGCTGACTGATACAGCATCCACAATAGCCAAGAAATAGAACCAGCCTTAATGTATATTAACAGAGGTGGTTAAACAAAATGTAGTTGATTCACACAATGGAGTTATCTTCAGACGTGAAGAAGAATGCAAATTATGTCATTTGCAGGGAAATGGATGGAACCAGAGATCATCATTTTAAGCATAATAAACCAGATTCAAGCAATGCTGTACCTTTTGCTTTTCAGAAGCTACATGTAAATATATGGATTGAATATAATTAGATGATAGCTACCTAGCTATATGATTGATAGATGAGAGATTTTTGTGTGCAGTGTTTGACAAGCACAAGAGAGACTATGACAGAGTGGGGAGAGATCTTGGGTGGGTAAAAAGAATAGGATGAACAGAACCTCTCAGGAGACAGCCATATCAGGCTCCTGCCAGCAAGCACTTGACATCCACAATAGTGTCTGGGTTTGGTGACTGTTTATGGGATGGATCCCCAAGTGGGGCAGTCTCTGGATGGTCAGATTCTGCTTCACACTTTGTCCCTGTAACTCCTTTTGTGGGTATCCCCCCCCCAAGATGGATTGAAGTATCCACACTTTGGTCTTTCTTCTTGAGTTTCATGTGGTTTGTGAATTGTCTCTTGGCCTGACAAATACAGAAGTGGATGCTCACAAGCATCCATTGGACTGAGCACAGTTTCCCCAGTGAAGGATCTAGAGAAAGGACCCAAGAAGCTGAAGGGGTTTGCAGCCACACAAGAAGATCAACAATATGAACTAACCAGTACCCCCAGAGATCCCAGGGACTAAACCACCAGCCATAGAGTACACATGGTGGGACTCATGGCTATAGCTGCATAAGAAACAGAGGATGGCCTAGTTAGCCATCAATAGGAGGAGAGGCCCTTGGTCCTGTGAAAGCTCTATGACCCAGTGTAGTGGTCTGCCAGGGCCAGGAAGCAGGAGTGGGTGGGTTAGTGAGCAGGGAGAGGGGTTTTTTGGAGGGGAAAACAGGAAAGGGGATAACATTTGAAATGTAAATAAAGAAAATATCTAATAAAAAGTTTAAAAAGAAGAAGAAGAGGATGGAACACATGTGGCATGAATGCAGAAGGGGGCATGATTTCAGGGGCAGAAAGGGACCAGCGAGATTAATGAGGCGGTTTGGGAAGTATACCTGGGGAACTGGGATGCATAAGTGTAAAGAGTAATGGCTGGTACATGCAAATGTTACAAGAAAAACCAATACTTTGAATTATAATTCAAAAATATTTAAATTATAATCTTTAGAAATTTCAGTGAATACCATTGAATTTATATTTTATTTACTCCAAACCATTTGATTAAAAAAAATAAGTTGGAAGTTCATTAGGATAGTACCACAGTTATTTGACGTAAGTTAAAAGACTGATTTTGCTGTAGTAGCAAGGGACTTCCAAACCCTGAACATCAATTCTAAAACTCCCCATCATAGTTCTGGCTCCGTGTTTCAAATC
Organism: Mus minutoides; assembly: GCA_902729485.2. Classification (NCBI taxonomy): domain Eukaryota; kingdom Metazoa; phylum Chordata; class Mammalia; order Rodentia; family Muridae; genus Mus; species Mus minutoides. The sequence goes on from LR750132.1 coordinate 587,165, forward strand.
TGGTTGCACCTCCCGTTATGGGCAGAAAGTTCTGATATCACTGTAATAATCACCAGCCTAGAAATGAATGCTTCAAATGTTAGAGAGAGGCCTCTAGTTATGCTCACAGCTGTCTCCAAACATAGGATGAAGTTCCAGACTGCAGCAGAAATATCCTCCTTCAATATCAACTTCAGACCTTACAGACACAGTATGTGCAAACTCTTGTTTATTTTGATCTTGTAAGCTTCACACTATCACTGTGTTCACAAGGCAATTAAGTACATGTAAGTTGAATTAAGACAAAATCAGAAACATGAATATGATAGCTATGCTTCGTCTCATTTGTGGATTGTATATTTTCTATAGATAAATAAACGTATATGGACACGCACACACACACACCATGAAAGAACAAGTGAAGTTTGGTGTAGGAAGGAACTTAGTGGGAAGGTGAGGGGGGGAAGGAAACATGAGTGAATGGGGTCACATGGTCAGTGTATATGATGCATTCAGAAGAAGCAGATTTATAGAAGTCGTCGCTATGTACAGTGAACAGAAAACATAGGAAAAAAAGGAAGACTGTTTAGCAGCTGTGAAGTCTGAGCTTTTTTCTTATTTTTTATTAGATATTTTCTTTATTTACATTTCAAATGCTATCCTGAAAGTCCCCTATACCGTCTCCCCGCCCTGCTCCCCTATCCACTTACACCCACTTCTTGGCCCTGGAGTTCCCCTGTACTGGGACATATAAAGTTTGCAAGACCAAGGGGCCTCTCTTCCCAATGATGGCCGACTAGGCCATCTTCTGCTACATATGCATCTAGAGACACGAGTTCTGGGGGTACTGGTTAGTTCATATTGTTGTTCCACCTATAGGGTTGCAGACCCCTTTAGCTCCTTGGGTACTTTTTCTAGCTCCTCCACTAGGGGCCCTGTCTTCCATCCTATAGATGACTGTGAGCATCCACTTCTGTATTTGCCAGGCACTGGCATAGCCTCTCTCGAGATAGCTATATCAGAGTCCGTTCAGCAAAATCTTGGGGCATATGCAATAGTGTCTGGGTTTGGTGGCTGATTATGGGATGAATCCCCGGGTGGGGTAGTCTCTGGATGGTCCATCCTTTCATCTTAACTCCAAACTTTACCTCTGTAACTCCTTCAATGGGTGTTTTGTTCCCTATTCGAAGGAGGAATGAAGTATCCACACTTTGGTCTTCCTTCTTCTTGATTTTCTTGTGTTTTGCAAATTGTATCTTGGGTATTCTAAGTTTCTGGGCTACTATCCACTTATCAGTGAGTGCATATCAAGTGACTTCTTTTGTGATTGGGTTACCTCACTAAGGATGATATCCTCCAGATACATCCATTTGCCTAAGAATTTCATAAATTCATTGTTTTTAATAGCTGAGTAGTACTCCATTGTGTAAATGTACCACATTTTCTGTATCCATTTCTCTGCTGAGGGACATCTGGGCTCTTTCCAGCTTCTGGCTATTATAAATAAGGCTGCTATGAACATAGTGGAGCATGTGTCTTTATTACCAGTTGGAACATCTTCTCGGTATATGCCCAGGAGAGGTATTGCTGGATTTTCCGGTAGTACTATGTTTCATGAAGCAGTGAAGTCAGCCAGACTCCATAGGTAAGCAGGCTTGTGTAGTGGTCTAACTGTGATGTTTTTTTCAGCCCAGGGAAAAATGGCAGCCCATCAGAGTACCCAATGTAATAATGTTAAAGCAGAAAGAATAGTAGTTAGTTCTCAGGAGTTTCCATTCTCTTCTCCCACATGAATCGATTTTCTCTTGTGCTGGAAAGGACAATTTAAAAAAATATTTAAAAGTATTAAAATGAATGGTAAAAATTCCCTCAAACCCTAAAATGGAAAGCATTCGTACTTTTTCCTGGAATAATTACCTCACAAATGACCCTGCTACAGTGTAATTTGAAAACGTAGTCCTTCATTGAAAACAATTACTTTTTAAAAAACAACCTTGCTCTGAATCATGCTCCTGAGTAGCCCAGGTCCTGCTTCACTTATGGGATTTGTTGAGAAACATGAAAATGGCCATGGCACACAGTGAATTTCCCCTTGTTGGCAGGCCTTCCTAGTAAGGACTAATGGATTTGCCTGGTGATTTTAATTGCAAATTGTGCCCTTAGAACTCCTAGGTAAATATTTTCTTAGTAAAGTATTGCAAGCTCATAGGCATCTATTATGCTGGTCAGTAAAATATTTGCATTTAAATAATAAAATATGAGATAAAAGCAAGTGAAGGCTGGCACTGAAATTTCCATTTGTTCCCACCATCCTTCTGGGAAGACAAGTTATAATAGAAATTGCTACTGTTTAACTGAACAGGAACATGTTCTGGATGTGATAAATGACCAAGTGGCAAATTTTGGGTCACCTAAGACTGTCTAGTTTATTATAGTTGTCTTGGCAAAGTAATAATAAAGATTATTTTTTTTCTATAGATCTGTCTAGGGCTAGGAGAATAAATCACTTTGTTATCCTATATGAAATTCTAATTGATCAAGATTAATGGTAAAGTGGGCATGAAGGGTTAGGTTCACAAGTAAGGGAATCTTGGGTTGAAATCATAGCAAATTTATTACAAGTTAAGAATCCTGTCCTATGGCAAAGGGAGAAAGCACTTTATAATATCTCTTTCAAAGTCCATTTTAAAGCTATTTAATACTATTGTGATAATTTTGTAACATAACCCCTTGGTGCAAAACTACAGGATGTGGTCAGATAGATAAGTGTTCAGGATCCTGTAGTAAAAGAAGGTACTTACTGGCACACATTGGCACACACATCTTTTTTGTTGTTGTTTGTTTGTTTGTTTTTTGTTTTGTTTCATTTGGTTTTGGTTTTTTTCAAGAAAGGGTTTCCCTGTGTAGCCCCGGCTGTCCTGGAACTCTGTAGACCAGGCTGGCCTTGAACTCAGAAATCTGCCTCCCTCTGCTTCCCAAATGCTGGGATTAAAGGCATGTGCCACCACTGCTCAGCGCCACACACATATCTTTTTTTTTTTCTGATATTTTCTTTATTTACATTTCAAATGCTATCCCGAAAATACCCTATACCTTCCCCCTGCCCTACTCCCCTACCCACCCACTCCCATTTCTTGATCCTGGTGTTCCTGAGTCACTGACTTCAATCCTAAGGAATGATCCTAAGGGAGGAGTTGTAGGACAATATGGTGGTTGTAAGTTTATTCTTTTAGTCATGACCACATTGTTTTCTACAGCACCTACATCATTTCATCTTTCTGCATAAGGTCCCAATTTCTTCCTACTTTAGCCAACACTTGGTCTTTTTTTCTGCTGCTTCTTTCTCCAACCTCCTTTTATTACTTTTCCTCTTTTCCTTTTCTTCATTATCTTCTTCCTCCCTCTCTTCCCTTCTTCTCCTTGCATCCATCCTCTCTCCCTTTCCTCCTTCTTTTAATTTTCCTCTTCCTTCATTTTTCTACCTCCCCATCAATACCTTTTCCTTTTCTCCCATTTCCCATCTTCTTTACCCCTGCCCCCTGCATCCTCTCAAGTAACTGGCATTACATAGGTCTCTCTAGCAAGTCAACATAAACAGAAGACCTCTACTTTTTTGCCTGTTGATAATCTTATCACCAGTATCTTCTGTTGGAAAGACTGTTTAGTGATCTCATTCTTGCCAAAATCCAGAGGGTTACTGCAAATAGTCATACCTTGGAAATTTGTAGTCATGCTAAGTAGTAGTATGACCTTTTAAGGAGTAGAGCCTGGTGGGTGGTCACTATTTCATTTCTCTGATGCTTTTGGAAGGAGTTAATAAGAAACAAATCTCTTTTGTTTAAATGACCCAACCTATGAGAGCCTGAACTAAGATAGAAATAAAGGAAATTAAACACTATTATTTATCACTTACTTACTTATCTCTCTGTCCACTTATGCATCTAACCATCTACCATCTATTGTGTATATATGTATATATTTTTATTAGTTTTTTCTTTATTAAAGAAAATACTAAATACTAAATTTACTTTATTAAAGAAAATACCAAATTAGTAAATATATATTAGTAAATTTAGTATTTTCTTTAATTAGTAATATAATTAAATATATATATTAGTAAATATATATATACACATATATATTAGTAAATTTAGTATTTTCTTTTATATATATATGTATATATATATGTGTGTGTGTGTGTGTGTGTGTGTGTGTGTGTGTGTGTGTATGTATCACATTTTTCCATCTATGGATAAATGCATTTTTAGTTCTTAATTCCATATATATTTTGAAGTAATAAAATTATTTTCATATAGCTGCAGTTAATATTTTGGATACATATAACAAAGAAAAGATAAAAGATTAAACTCATTTTGTGACTTACCAAATAAACCTTTTAAACTCAGGGAAAAATCCCATGTTTAAATGTTTGAATGCTGAACAAGGACTTATCATTGTGTAGAAGGTCAAACTAGATGACTTTTCTAACCTTTTTCCAATTTTAAATTTTGCAACTTAAGAAATTGTCACTGTGTTTAACTGTTTGGTAGGATCCAATTAGCCATCCTGTCAGGACCTTTATGAACCCAGCAAAAATTATGCAAATTTGTAAGGAGAGTTAACAAGGAGTTGGGCAACTCCTTTATCTGGCATGAGGGAATTCATTTTAATAGGGCTCAGGCAATGCAGTTGCCCTAATTGCCTAAGTATTGCCATCTAAAGTTAATCAAGTGCATGTGAACATATAAGGAACTGTAAAGAAAATAAAGATGATGTAAACTCGTGGCTGACATTATTCACAGCAGACTAAATTTAGAATATCATTTTATGAACTCATTGCTAAGTTTCTAGAATAACTGTCAAAAGGTAAAGTGAAAATGATTACACCTTTTAGTCAAATATGATTTTAGAACCTCTATTTTATATATTTGTATCCATGTATAAAATATCTACATATAAAGCTATTATATATATTACTACAAGATAAGCATAGTATAATATAGAACATAATTACATATTATATGTATCATGCACACTTATAAGGCTATCAATCAATTTCTTAAAATATTGATGTATGAATTAACTTTTGGTTTTGGTTGTGAAAGTAATATTTGGTTAGAAATATTATTACCTTTCTCATTTAAGAGCTCAAACTTCATTTGAAATAAAGACACAGATAGAAACACAAAGCATATTTGTAGTGGCTCTCTAAGACAGTGGTTATCAACCTTTCTTTTTTTTAATATTTAATCATTTTTACACTCCAGATTTTATTTCCCTTCCCATCTACACTCTCACTGTTCTACATCTCATATTACTTCCCTCCCCCATCTCCACAAGGAAGTCCCTGAGCCCCAGCTCCGCCTCACCAGACCTCCCCACTCCCTAGGGCCTTTAGTCTCTTGAGAGTTAAGTACATCTTATCTTCTCTAACTGCACCCAGACCTGGCAGTTCTCTGCTATATATGCATTGAGGGCCTCCTATCAGCTGTTGTATGCTGCCTGGTTGGTGGAGCAGTGTCTGAGAGATTTTGGGATTTCAGGTTATTTGAGACTGCTGGTCCTTGAAGAGTATCCCTTCTCTTCAGCTTCTTCCAGCTTTTCCCTAATTCAACCGCAGGGTTCAGTAGTTTCTGTCCATTGATTGTGTGTGAATATCTGCATTTATTTAAAGACTCAGCTGCCTGTTGGGTCTTTCAGAGGGCAGTCATAATAGGTCCCTTTTTGTGAACACTCCATAGCCTCAGTAATAGTGCCCAGGCTTTGGGGCTTCCCCTTGAGCTGGATCCCACATTGAACCTGTCTGTGGACCTTCTTTTCCTCAGGCTCCTCTCCATTTCCATCCCTGCAGTTCTTTCAGATGGGAACAATTATGGTCAGAGTTTTGTTTTTGTTTTTTTGTTTTTTTGTTTTTTTCTTAATTTACATTTCAAATGCTATCCAGAAAGTTCCCTCTACCCCCCCCCCCCCGCCCTGCTCCCCTACCTACCCACTCCCACTTCTTGGCTCTGGTGTTCCCCTGTATTGTGGCATATAAAGTTTGCCTCTCGTCCCAATGATGGCCTACTAGGCCATGGCAACCTCATCCGCATTTGATGCCCTGTCTTTCTGTTGGAAGTGGACTCTAGAAATTCTTGCTCCCCACTGTAGGGCATTTTATCTAAGGTCCCTCCCTTTGAGTCCTGATTCTCTTACTTCCCAGGTCTCTGGTACATTCTGTACCCCCTATCTCCTGGGGTTGCCTTTTCTTTTTCTTTTTCTTTTTCTTTTTCTTTTTCTTTTTCTTTTTCTTTTTCTTTTTCTTTTTCT